>OY783199.1:12029312-12629312 GCA_963678675.1 Xiphydria camelus | reverse complement strand
GGTGTATGTGGGAGGGAAGCGTGATCCGCTTCGCATACATACGAAACGAGGAACGTGTCGCATCACAGCTCCCTAACACGTATGCGCGATGGTCCTACGCATAGACGGGCTCGATATGTATACATGCGTAACGTATACGTAGGTATACACATATCCGCGTCCGTATCGTCGCGCGGATAGCAACTTTCGAGATAGCCCGGCGCAGCGGTGGTATGGACACCTATTTTTAAAATAAGTCTGGTCATGGTTTCGCGCGAGGCGCGGTGGCATCGCTATCTGGCTGCGCGCGACCCGACCGGTTCGCGGTCGGTAGTCGACACGGTGAGAGGAACCCCTTCGCGAAGAGAGAATTCGACTTTACAACGACGAGGATCGTCGAAGAAAGAAAGAGTCCGCCGTCGCGCGGGTCTATATCAAAACAAACTCTTTTTTTCCTCATCCATTCGGCGACGCACGCCAACTAGAGTCGAACGCGACACGACGAGACGTTTCTCGAGCGCTTCGGGCCGTTACAAGATATTCTTTATATTATTATTCCCTGTACCTATAAGCTAGGTACGCCAAGAGAGCGAGGCTATGTAATTCGAATACGCGTATAGCGCGACGCGCAGTATATCGACTGAATTTTCAATTCGTACGAAGTCGGGTTATATGTATTGGGTATTATTAATGTCATAAAAGCAAAATAAGGGAAAGCAGTGTAGAACGGTATATTCGAGTTAACCCCTACTCTACGCGGTTTGCAGCGAATGAGAGGGGCCCACTCGCGCGAGTACTCTGTGTGTGTGTTCAAACGAAATTTCCTTTGCTTGCAGTAGAGGAGAAAATATACGTCCGGCATGGGGGGAGCGAAGGAGAAAAGGAGAAGGGAAAGAGGGAGGAAGGAGAAACGAGTGAGAGAGAACGGAAGAGAATGGAAGAGGCCGGGGGGGGGGGGAAATCTATATCGACTTCGCCGAAAACGATGCGAAACATGGTTATGTATGTAGGTATGCATATAAAAAAAGCAAAAGCACGCATTACACTTTTGTAATTGGAGCGAATGAACTTGCATTAAAAGATCGTAGGCATTCAAATAGAAACGTAATCATTATTTTAGCGCATTACTCTGAAAAATGTTTCTGAAACACACAGAGATTTGCACACAGAGAAAAATAATTTTTTGGACCGAAATAAATGTATTTTTGGATGGTCCTAAAAGTACATTTATTCGATCCGAATAAAAATCGATTTATGTTAAATAATATTCAATTAAATCAATAATATCTATAAATACATTCAATCAATATTCATTTTATTAGAATAAATATGCTCTTACGACTACTCAAAAATACGTTTAATTAACTCCAGTACATTTTTTTTCTTAGTGCAGTCAAAAATTGAAATGCTTGGAAGAAAGAATACAAAAAGATTATTGTTTTGTGGAAAATGAAATTCCATGAAGTAGGACTTATCCTCACTAATGACAAAAGAAATCCTCTTTTGGCAGAGCAAATTTTTCAAAAGCGCAAACAAACGAATAAAAAGCAATAAAAGCACGTAATGCTTACAATCGTTTCACATTTTGCAAACTATCTTCCCCTATAAATAATATTTATTTTACTGCAAAAAAAATTTACACTACTTATTACCTACTGCAAAAGAAAATTGACTTGCCACAATAATAGTAAATAATTAATTTTTAAATAAGAAAGGGAGTCTACAAAGTTTTCACGAAGGCGGAATATCTTTACAGCGAAAAGATTCTCTTAAGACCAGTAAAAAAATGAGAACACAGACTCGCGCGTTATCGGTAAAAATTGATTTGCTCCAACGCGATTCCTCTTATATATACGGATGTGGTTCATCAACGAAATTCCTCGTATAACAATCCATTTGACATCCTCGCCATTATTTTCATGAGCTAACCCTTTCGCTCGAAAGATCAGATTGTTAAAAAAAACCACTACAAAGAAATGGTCATTCCTTGACGAAAGAAATTCACAGCCGTGGCCCGCAGCAAGAGGAAACCTCTAGCAGCGAAAGGATTTTTCCGCGACCGTGAGGCAATTAGAAATTCGCCAAGGATGCAACGGCGCACCGCTGTCGCCGAAAGCACAGATACGCGACTCGATGTAAACAAACACACGCTCTCTCACGACCGTTACACGGAGAATGAAGAAAGGGAGACGAAGCGAGAGTGGTGAGATTCGGGTTTTAATCGAGAAGAGATTCGTACATGTACTTGCGTTTTTTTTTGACATACCACATCGTACATCCAAGCGTCCATCGCCGTGTCGTACATCCTCGTGGTTCGTTATGGTCACCTGCACGTGTGTCTCCACCTCTCCTCCGATACCTCCTCCACCTCCACTTCGTCCCGCCACTATCACCGGACACACGAAGAGTGCAACCCGAATACGCAAATGAATCGCTGCGCGCGATAGACGTCTTCCCTGCGCTGCCAGACGGTAAGAGAGAATGCGAGAAGAACTGTACACGCGCGCGCGCTCTCGAGTGGACTACCTACTCCACATGGATGATAACGGCTCTGCGGATCGTGCGCGACTGTGTAACAGCACAACATGGGCGCGCCACCCGCGAATCGGCGCCGAGCCAGTCTCTGCCGCCTCCTCTCCTATTGACGATGTATACTTGGTATTATTACCTATAGGACTACGGGGGGGGGGGGTTACGAAGTCTCTATCGTTTTCTATCTCCTTCGCGCGCAATTTATTTTTCTTCGCCGTTGCAGAGAAGAAAAAGAATTTCGTACGTACAGATATCCATGGCGGAATTTGAATATGCTCGAGTAGATATATAGGGTTATTCACTGGACCTGCAACATAGGAAATATAACGTCTACGATTTGTAGAACTATAAACGATGAGCGTCCTCGTTGATTGGTCGTGATGGGTAGAGTAGTTTAAGCAGGATCAGCAACTCTGTAATAGTGAAACTCTTAAATTGAGGTAAGTACACCTGATTTTAACCAGAACTCTGGTAAGAATCAGGCGTACCTACATCAGTTTAAGAGGTTCATCATTACAGTTGCCTATCCTGCTTAACCTCTCCTACTTAACACGACTAATCAACGAAGACGCTCATCGTCTATAGTTTCATAAATCGTAGACGTTATGTTTGCTATGCTGCAGGTCCAGTGAATAACCCTGTATACCGGGTCCGGACTTGAATCTGCAACATTGCAATCGTGCAAGGACGAGAGAGAACATAATAGACGGAGAGCTACCGACGTTTTTTGTGTAGAATTTTATAAGCCAAAAATATATTAAAAATCAATGCATTTTTTATGCCTTTTTCATGTTGCGCAAATCTGGCTTCCCCTCCCTGTTGCGTAAAATGTTTATCCGAAACACTTAGGTAATTAAAAATAATAATTTTAATGCATTTTATCATCTTTCATTTTTGATTAATTTCGTAGCTTAAAATCTTTAAATTTAATTTCTTAAACTGCCAGATACACAATCCATTGCAAAAAGGTTGCCAGATGAGCTTTTAACAAACACAAAAATGATTTTTCTTCAATTACATGATAGAAGTTGGCTTTTTTTTAAGGTAAATTAAATAATTACTAACACATTCGAAACAATGCCAGATGAAAATACTACTGCATTTGGCGGAAATAAATTGATGAAATGTTGAGATTTTTATCGAAAATTATGGTCGTTGCGGCAGTATGCGGAGTAATGAGGCAGTTAAAGAGTGGGGATAAAGCTGGGCGAACCATCTTCGCAACAGCGCACAACTGATTGTTACTTGTGCTCGTCGTCTTGAACGCATAAATGAATGTTTTGAGGTTAATAGAAGACTTTTTATGTATTTAAAAATGACATTGTTGTGCTGTGTATTTTGCAAAAAGGAGAGTGACAATATTCATTTGTTTGCAAAAGAGACATTGGAAAAAAGTCGTTCAGGTTTAAGTATAAGAATGTCTAATAATTTAAAGTATAAAAATGTAGTTTTGCCATTAACCCTTGATGAACTTAATGGATATCATTCAACCTTCTATCGAAATTTCACAGCGATAATGAAAAGATATTGTCAGAATGACAATGATAAACCATCGGGTTCTTCATTAAATCGACAAGATGAAATTATTAACAGAAAAAGTGATAATTGATAAAAAAACCTTTGATCTTAGATAATCTGTTATTAAAAATAGCAAATGTTCTGTATGAATGATTCTTTTCTTTATATGATTGTTTGTTATTATGCTATTGAAATAATGAAATAAATAATTTTAATTGAAATGGTCCAAGTATTTTTCCACTTGGTATTTCCTAAGTTCGTGTTTGATTAAGAGTTAATGAAGAAAAATAAAATTCATTATAATCAAAACAAAAACGTGAATTTTAGATAGACATAAAAGGAGGTTAAATACTTTTTTACATTTTCAAAATGTGATTAGACAAATAGAAGTCGAGAAGTTGCTAAGTATTAATAGATTTACACAGAAGCAACAATTATAATTTATCATGATTAATGAGAGATTATAATCAATTTTTTAAAATCAATACAGGAATTAATATTATTGTGATAACGTCTTAAACACCATCAAAAAAGTATTGAACAAATTGTAAGGATCTCCGTCTTCCTATAGCCATTTAAAAACTTAGCAGCATTACAGTGTTGTTAAATATTTTCACCGAGTTTTATCCCCACTCCTTTACCGGTTCCCGCGCCCTGCATTACGCTGCAACGACCATGACTTTCGATGACAATCACGACATTTTACCAATTTATTTTGGGCAAATGCAATTGTATTTTCGTCTGGCATTTTCTCACATGAGTTAATAATTGTTAAATGTACATGTAAAAAAAAAGCCAATCTCTATACTATAACTGAAAAAATTTTTTTTGTTCATTAAAAGTGCATCTGACGACCTTTTTGCAATAAATTCTGTGCCTGGCAGTTATAGAAATGAAATTTAAGGGTTTTAGGCTATACAACTCATTATAAATAAACGTTAATAATATTAAATCAAAATCATTATTTTCAACGATCTATGGGTTTATGATAAATGCTTTGTATAAGGGGGAGGGCGAGCCAGACTCACAAAATTGGAAAAAAGGGTAAAAAACACATGGATTTATTATACATTTTCATTTTATAAACTTACTACATGAAAAACGTCACTGGCTCTTAGATTACAATATGGTGAGTGCATAACAACAACATGAGATCCAAGTCATCGGACCCTGTAGTCACGATAGTAAGTGAAAGTAGCTACACACACACACATATGGAGTATTCCACACTACTTTGGCCACTCAAAAAATGAATGTATCCCAAAAATGTCTAACAATCAAATTTAATGAGTGCAATAATTGTACCAAATTACATACCAATCCTCTCATAAAACGCGAAGTAATCGTTTTATTTTATTACTATTTTTTTCTTCATAATTGAGGGCCAAGCTCTATTAATGGTACCTTTTTTGTTCATAATCGAAAAGAAGGAAGAGGAGGAAGGAGGAGAAAGTCGGAAATTCGCTATATCTCTCAAACGACTGGGAATTTCACGATGTAACTGCACAAAATTGTCTTGTTACTCGTCGAATATGAAGAAAAAAATACCGCCAATAGGATTTGAACCTCAATTTCAAAAATAAAAATAAAAACATAGGTACTACTTCATGATTTATGGAAATGTTGGTCTGTAATTTGATAAACTTGTTATATTCGTATGACTTGATTTTTAGACATTCTTGGGATACATTCATTTTTTTAGTGGCTCAAGTGGCGTGGAAGCTCCATACGTATATGTATTGGAGATGAATCAGCAGAAATGAGTTATAGTGTGGATTCGAGGAAGCCTGACAGGCGATATGCAGTAGTACACTCTAAACCGAACGCTATTGGTTATTTAACTCGAGGCTACGGTACGATTGGTCCCAACGATTTTCCGTGCCTGACAATAGCTTCTGAAGAAAATCTCTAACACCTAATTGGCGGGCAGACGTAATACGTGGCCATGCGGAAAATGTCAAATGTTAATTAGGGTTATTACTTTCCGAAATTAGCGTACCGGTTACCGCCACAAATATAAGACGGGTAATAATAGTCGCTAAAAAGCAAAATATTTTAGTTTTAAAGATACATATTATAGAAATCAACTAATTTTATATCATTTCAACAAGTATTAAAGAGTGCTACAATTTTCGACATCTCTTCCGGACGGGACTCTGGCCGTTTTTACGGCTGCTAGAGGGACAGAGCTTAAGAATTTTCTACAGAAAAGATTACCGGGTACTGATAGGTCATTAGAACCAATCATTACAGCTTCCTCAAGTCGACGACTAATAGCGTATGGCTTAGAGTGCACTACGGGATATTACCTATGTCAAGGGAAATGGTAGTTTCCCATGCCAAGGACAAAGCGGAACTACCGACACTTTTTCTCCGCCGATCAAGAGACACGGTAGTGTCTCGCAGCATGTTCATTCAAGTAGTTTGTCAAAACGACGATAGCGCTCTCGCTGCGGGCACCCGTGTATCTTTACAGGAAAAATGTCTGCCCCCTTCACCCCACAATTTTAACACCGAATTTTCTCAATAAATATACGGTTATAACCAAAACTATGCTTAGTTACGCCATATAAATCGATTATTCTGTATTGATAGAGACCAGAATAAATGTTATAAGTTACATATTAACAGAGATTCTTCCTTAGCAACGCGAAGCCATGCCCCTTGTGCCTAAAAGTCGAGAATCTGATTTCTCGGGCAATATATATATGGAGGGTCCAGTGGAAAAACGATGAGGGTCCATATTTCTAAAAGTTGAGAAACACGACATTTAAAGTTTCACAACGCACGGGAGTCCACTGTGCCGCCTATTTTCAACCACAATTTTTAGTGGAATCTCAGTGTTCGTCCCCTGTAAGGTTTGATATGTTGATACTTCATGTTACAAGCTAACAGATGTCGCTAAAATATCGATTTCGAAAAAAATGGACCCTCATCGTTTTTCCACTGGACCCTTCATATGTCAAAATGTCAACACAATTTCCGCCTATCTTAGGCGATAGTCGGCCATGATCGGAAATGTGTACACAGATGCGGCCACACGCATACGTCATCAAATGTATGTGAGAGTGGGTGAGAGAATATATTCCTTGAATGTTTAGTCATGGTTTTCAAAGTTAATCAATAAAATATTTCTGTTGAGACTGAGTTTGTCATCATTTAGTTTCTATGACTGCAACAGTTGTCGGCCTGCTCGTTTCCGAGCGGAGCCGAGCTCTAGCTCGGGTATCATCGGCACTCGTCTTGTCGTCGTGCCGTGTGCTACCGAAGTTAGTCTAAATCATCGCCTAATCGAAGTAACATCGAATTAATAAAGCAGCATTCAATTACTGAATACGCTCATCCAATTGCCTCACCATCCACTCAAATTATTACTCCATAAACCTTAATAGGTTATATGCCCACAGTTCTTGCGTGAGAGGAAATTGGTGGAAATTCGAGAGTGAAATCGATGTTGGAAATTCGCGAAGTGCCACGTTGTCGGAAAGTCGGCCATTGTGATTTTCTCTTTGGAGCGGTCGGTATTGAGCACGTGTTCAAGGAAATCGAATCCGCGATGTCGTTCGGCATCTGTGCAAAGAGGATCAAAAATTTTGATGGATCGAAGTTCCAGGGCTGGAAGGCCCAAGTCACTGCGTTATTTCTAATGAACGACGTATCTGACGTGGTAGACGGAACAAGACGAATGCCGGCTGGAGGAGCAGCGAATGCGGTGGAGCGAAAACAGTTTGTCAAGGACAACGCGACCGCGAGATTCATCATGCTCTCAGCGATGGAAGAGGCTCAACAGGTGTGCGTTCTCTCTTATACCAGTGCTAAAGAAATGTGGGATCAACTATACAGCAGTACAGTACGTGGCGCAAGTGGTAAATCTTGCAAGTCAGCTAAGCGACGTCGGCCAGCCACAATCGAACGAAAAGGTAGTCGCGAAAATTCTCAGCAGTCTGACACCCAAATACGCGATGTTAAAAATTGCATGGGACAGTGTGGATCCGGCGAGACAAACGTTGGACAACTTGCACGAGAGACTAATAAACGAAGATGCTCGGTTGGATGGTGAAGAAAAAGCAACAAGTGCCTTAGAAGTGACGGTTAAAAAAGAAAAAACAGGATAAGAAAAAAAACAAAAAGACATTAAGTGCTTCAAGTGCAACGAGTTGGATCACATTGCGTGGGAATGCAAAGTGAAGGCCATACAAAAAAATGGCGGCCGGGGCTCGAGCAGGAAGGAGCACGTGTTTGCCTTTATGGCGGAAACAGGCGCGAACAACGTCGAGGACAAAAGAGCGGAATCTACAGGCAAGCAAATTCGCGAGATAATGGCGGCAGACATACAGGACGTCTGGCTTATTGACAGCGGTGCATCACGGCACCTAACTTATCGACGCGAATGGTTGACAACTTACCGAGAAATCCCGTGTGGTCAAACAGTTGTACTGGGGGACAACGAAGCGTGCGACATTATCGGCGAAGGAACAGTGCTAATCAAAACATTAGTCGACGGGCTGTGGAAGGATTCACGTATCGAGAAGGTGCTTTATGTGCCGAAATTAAAGAAAAACTTACTCTCTGCTGGTGTGTGCACAAAAAAGAAGTGCACTGTATTATTTCAAGGGAACGTTGTACAAGTCAAACTCGGAAATGAAGTGATTGCGAACGGACTAAAACAATCAAACGGAGTGTGCCGCATGTTGCTAAAAGTGGTTGAGACAGGCAGTGTCGAAGAAGCAAACTATGCGGCAACGAATTTAAACGTGTGGCATGAGCGACTAGGTCACGTAGGCGTGCGCGCAATACGCGAACTTGTAAATAACGGGCTAGTGACCGGAGTAAACGTATCACAAGAGAGCAAAATTTTCTGTGAACCATGTTACGTGGGGAAATCCCACAAATTGTCATTTAATCAGCGTTCTGTGAAAGTAACGACCGAGCCAGGAGAAAAGTTTCACTCGGACGTGTGTGGCCCGATGCCCGAAAAATCGTTAGGCGGCTCGCGCTATCTATTAACGTTTATTGACGATGCAAGCGGATATCGTACCGTGTTCTTCTTGAAAAATAAATCAGAAGTGTTCGATAAACTTAAAATATTCGAGAGAAGCATCGTGAATAAGTTCGGTCGTCCATTCAAGAATCTACGCACGGACAATGGACGAGAATACATAAACGCGATGAAGTTAAAAGATACCTTGAATCACGCGGAGTTACTCACGAAACAACAGCACCATATACGCCGCAGCAGAACGGAAAATCGGAACGCGAAAATAGAACAATTATCGAGTGCACGCACGATGCTACACGCAAAAAACTTACCTGAAAAATTCTGGGCGGAAGCGGTAAATTGTGCAGTGTACGTGTTAAACAGAACTGTCTGGGCACAAGGCAAGGTAATACCGTATGAAAAATGGATCGGAAAGCCTCCAAGCTTGAAGCATCTACGTATTTTCGGCTCAACAGCATACGCGAATATACCAAAACAGTTTGTAAAAAAATTCGACGCGCGTGCAAAGAAAGTCATCTTCATTTGCTATCAGGAGAACTCCCCAAACTACCGTGTCTACGATCCTGTGACAGGAAAAATAAGCGCAACGCGAGACGTAGTGTTCAACGAGAAGATCGGTAGTGTCAACGCGAGTGAAACTGAAGAAGAAGATGATGACGAGGTAATTATTCCATGGAAAAATCACGACGAAGAAGAACCTCAAGACGAAGAAGAAGAGGAAGAAGTATTAGATGAGGTGGCAGAAGAGGCCCCTCTGCCGCAACAGGATCAAGCTGACACGCTGCGAGAACTGAGAGATCGAACAAACATTCGCAGGCCTAGCAGATATGAGATCGACTACGCGGAGTATATAGTTCCAAACAATCTCGAGGAAGCATCGAACAGCAAAGAAGCAGCACAATGGGCAGAAGCTGTCAAAGAGGAGCTCGCAACGCACGAGAAGAATCAAACCTGGTCCATCGTACCGAAAATTGCAGGTATGAAACGATTGACTCAAAATGGGTTTTCCGCTTAAAAACAGATGAGAGCGGGAAACCTCAACGATTCAAGGCCAGACTGTGTGCGAGGGGATTTTTGCAGCGAGAGGGAGTAGACTACACTGAAACATTCGTACCAGTGATACGTTATGACTCGTTGAGAGTATTCCTGGCGATTACAACGGAAAAGGATCTCGAGCTCAAGCAATTTGATATCAAAACCGCATTCCTTCACGGGCAGCTCAAGGAAGAAGTCTACATGGAGATACCGGAAGGGCTCGACACACACAAGAAGAGGAATGGAAGACAGCGTATGCAAACTCAAGAAATCCCTATATGGTCTCAAGCAAGCACCACGCTGCTGGAACCAAAAGTTTTCGAGTTTTCTCAGAGAATTCGAGTTCACAGAGTGCGAAGCAGACCAGTGCATTTTCGTCGGAAAGTTCGAAGGTGACACGGTGTATCTAGGCATATTTGTGGACGATGGACTCATTGCGTCAAGAAAAATAGAGGCAATAAGTTACATACAAGAAAAACTGAATGAGTCATTCGAGATAACGGTCGGAGATTCAAGTGTATTCGTAGGGATACAGATAAAGCGCGATCGTCAAGAGAAAACAATGTTAATTCATCAATCAGCGTACACCGCAAAAATAATTGAGAAATATGGAATGTTAAATGCAAAACCATTGTGTGTGCCTGCTGACCCTAATGTAAAACTGTCGCCGTGTACAACGGAAGACGAACGAGTAACGAATGTGCCATATCGCGAGGCGATAGGCTCACTAATTTTTCTAGCATCAATAACTCGACCAGATATAGCTGTCGCGGTAAATATGGTCAGCAGACATACAAACGATCATACAGCAGAGCATTGGAGTGCTGTAAAGAGAATTTTTGCGTACCTCAGTGGCACCATTAGCCACGGAATCGAGTATAGAAGCGGCGGTAGCGAGCCGCAACTCATAGGATTCTCAGATGCGGATTTCGCGGGCGATCTTCAAACGAGAAGATTGACGACCGGGTATATTTTCTGTTTCGCAAACGGAGCAATAACATGGAACTCAAAAAGACAAAAAATGGTAACACTAAGTACGACTGAGGCGGAATATGTGGCAGCATCAACTGCTACAAGAGAATTAATCTGGTTGCGAAAACTCTTAGCGCATATCGGATGTCCTTGCGAAAATGAAACAACTCTATACGTAGACAATCAAAGCGCGATAAAACTAGCAAAGAATCCAATTTTTCATAAACGCACCAAACATGTAGATATTCATTACCATTTCATACGTGAAAAATTGGCAGAGAATATTGTGAAAGTAGAATATATTCCATCCGAGGAACAGCGCGCCGACATACTAACGAAAGCTGTACCTCGAGAACGTCTTAAAAAATTAAGAGAAAAATTAAATATGAAACCTGTAAAAATGATATGTACAAACGGCGGTAGTGTTAAGACTGAGTTTGTCATCATTTAGTTTCTATGGCTGCAACAGTTGTCGGCCTGCTCGTTTCCGAGCGGAGCCGAGCGCTAGCTCGGGTATCATCGGCACTCGTCTTGCCGTCGTGCCGTGTGCTACCGAAGTTAGTCTAAATCATCGCCTATAATCGAAGTAACATCGAATTAATAAAGCAGCATTCAATTACTGAATAAGCTCATCCAATTGCCTCACTATCCACTCAAATTATTACTCCATAAACCTTAATAATTTCCATTCGCGAAACGATTTCCCTCGCATTTATTTCGATCCTCGGACGCGCTTGTTAATACAAAGTAAAAATTCAGTGTAATCGGAGTAGTGAATCCCAATAGTGGTGCATGTGATAGCTTGATAATCGTTTGCATTTTTTTCATATCGAAATAGTGAACGGATGCAGTGGTATTTTTCTCTAGTTGCCTGTGCATCAAGAGCTGGAAAGGAGACGGCAGTGTCTCAGAAGAATTGCCATCAGATAAGTTTAATTGTCATCTGACAGCTTTAACCTCACTTTCGATGGAAGGACAAATATCTTTGTGTTCGTTCTATTTTTTGTTTTCAGCGTCATGCGAGCACGGGACGACTCGATGGTTGTTCTTCTCAGTCATCAATACAAGCCATGGCAGAATAGGAGATGCAATGGAATTGGATCACAATAATCAAGTAATTACATTATCACTATTTTTCTCTATCGATATATTTCCTCTTTCGTACTATCACAAGTTCCAATTTACACACCGACCTGTCAAAACTGAAGTGTACATGTACCTCACTTCTATTTAATCTCTTCTTCGTCTCCGGTGTAACGATGGTCAATGAGGAATCGCTGATACTGATTAGGCAGGTAAGTGCTGAAGAAGGCCGTAAAAGTCTCCATATTAAAATAAATACGGCTTTATATGGTTTAAGACGAAAACAATATAACATGTATTCGAGCTGTACAGAACCGTATTCATTTTCAATACGGAAACTTATACAAACTTATCCGACTCTTATCTACCAATCTGCCAATGCGTGACTCTTTACAAGGAATGAAGAAAAGGCTAAAGTAAATCAAACCATCGTTACACCAGAGGCGAAGAAAAGATGAAATCGAAGTGAGGTACATGTATACTTCACGTTTGACAGGTCGGTATATAAATTGGAACTTGTGATAGTATAATACGAAAGAGGAAATATATTATTTTTAATAATTCTGTCATTATTAGAATAGAATTGATAAACTCAGATTAATATAGTTTCTTAATTTCTACGCTGAGTTAGTTCGGTATATTTTAAATAGTGAAATGCTGCATATGATTGTGTAATTTACAATTTGTTACAGATTGTATGTGAACCCGAGGAGGTTTCTTTCGAACGAGGGATCATCCACTTGTTGTTCCAACAAGAACCAGTTGCATAAGTTGCATTCATTGCATTTGACAGGTCAGTATATAAATTGGTAGTATAATACGAAAGAGGAAATATATAATTTTTATTAATTCTGTCATTATTAGAATTGGTTAACTCAGATTAATATAGTTTCTTAATTTCTACGTTTAGTAAGTTCGGTATATTTTAAACAGGGAAATGTTGCATATGATTGTTTGTGTTATTTATAATTTGTTACAGATCGTATGCGAACCCGAGGGGGTTTCTTTCGAACGAGGGATCATCCAATTGTTGTTCCAAGAACCAGTTGCATTAGTTCATTCGGCGAGCTGGATCTGTTGTCTCGAGTGCATGGACGTACGTCACTTTAAATGGATGAACATTTTCATCCTTTCCGAACCGTAGACTTGCTGATTCTAACCTCTGTTGCCATAGCCCGAATATTCGTTCGAGGGTTATTCCTTATTCTTTCTAGCACAGCATCGATATTTTGCTGCACCTGTATTCTTCTGGGACTTCCTAAAATAATTATAAAAATCCCATACAATTCAGTCTGAACAAGTACAATCTTGTCGAGCTATACCTTATCGAGGAGATTTTTCGACGTAATGATTCCGAAACGTTTTTATCGAGAAATATATGAATCGCTAACTGCAAAAAGGGGACATATCCATATTTTTCCCAAAATTGACATTTTGTTATTTTCTTGATCTACAGATCTAATCACATCTTTACTGCAGAAAGGGGACTTGTTGCGTTATCAGTATTGAAGCTATACACTAAAAAAAAAATAACACTTACTGCAGAAACGGGACATATCCGGGAGATGTCCCCTTTCTGCGGTAAACCTGCTAGGGTCTCTAACGCGTCGACGTCATAACATAACCTAGCTTTTCACGAGTCACAAAAAGTGAAATTAAATGATGTAGTGCACTGAAAATTGTTATTCTCACTTGTAACCTTCAGACTGAAACATGAGTTCTAGTTCTGAAAGTGAGGTGGAAATATCAAAGAAAAGAAAAAAAGGTGTTGTAAATAGTGAACGCTATAAGAGGAACGTAATTAAAAAGGCAAAACTACGTGGTCTATAACATACTAGTTATTCCGGTAAAGATATTCCTGCGAAAGTAGTTGCTGGTAATAAATGGTAAGTTTTAACATTTGGAATGTTTGAAATTATGATATTAATGTAAATTATTCTTTTATAGCTGCTATCAAAAATGTTTAAGCAACTTTAGGGAAGTTGAAAAATTAAGCATGCTTCAATTATTTTGCGACATGGAATCAAAAGATGAACAAGACTTACATCTACAGAGATTGTTGGAAATACACAGCGTTTTTCGAAAAAGGGGCAACAATGACTCCGAGATTAAAAAACCAAAGTCATTGAGCGTTAAATACTTCGCACTTAATGGAAAAACCAGAACCCAAGTATGTAAACAAACTTTTTTATCAATTTACGGAGTATCTAAGAAGCGATGCGAACGTCTCATTTCTCTCTTGAAAAATCATAAAAGTCCACGAGATATGCGTGGAAAAAACTTGAGTGGAAATGCTATAAAGGGACATGTTATTGCAAACATTCGTAGTCATATCGAATCATATCCTGTGAAAATTTCACACTATACAAGTAAAGAAATTCGTTATTTAGATTGCAAATTATCTGTAAGAACAATGTATGAAATGTTTAAACAGAAACACCCCGAACAGAACATTTCATACAAATTTTTTTGGTCCTACTTTAAGGAAAGTTACGATTTGAAATTTGGCAGACCAGCAAAAGATACGTGTCCTACTTGTCAGAAGCTGGCTATAAAAATTAAAAGTGAAACATTAAACGAAGATGCCAAAAGAGTCGCAGTTGCTGAACTTTTGGTTCATAAAAGACGAAGTACAAAATTTTATTCGGCTCTAGATGCAGTAAAAACGTCTTGCGAAGAAAATGATGATACTCTAGCAATTTGCATTGACTTTATGGCTAATGTTTCCTTACCTCAAATTCCTGTACAGGACCTCTATTATTTTCGTAAACTGACAGTATGCACATTTGGAATCCACAATTTAAAAACGAAAAATATGGTCTGCTATGTATACCATGAAGGAGAGGCAGGTAAAGGAGCAAATGATGTATGTTCCTTTTTAAAACATTATTTCGATCAAGATAAGGGGAGCATGCATTTAAAAAGCTTATTATTTTCTGCGACAACTGTTGCGGACAAAATAAAAATAACACTGTTATTCGCTTCCTAATGAGTTTAGTGGAACTTAAGAGATTTGAGGAAATTAACATTTATTTTCCAATGAGGGGTCACTCATTTATGCCATGTGATCGTGACTTCAGTTTAATTAAAAGACAGCTTACCAAACAGGAACGGTATTACACTATTGAGGAATATATCGAACTAATCTCCAAATCATCCAAAAATGTACACAAATTCTCAGTTGTGCCGGTTCCCAAGGACTTAGTATATGATTATAGAAATTGGTATCCCGATTTTTACAAAAAGACCTGCCTTAGCAACGAGTCTTATGGAAAAAATGTACCCAGAAGTCAAAAAAGGTCATTCACCATCTCCGCATTCCATCACATAACCATTTCGTTTGGTCAAGAAGTGGTTTGTCGAGACTTTATAAATTGTCCAATAATTGACACAAATCGACTGAGGAACACTAAAAATGGACTAACTTATCCAACAACAAGAGCTTATCCCAAACAACTACCTATCAACAAGAAAAAGATGACAGACATAATCAACACCATAAAATTCATTCCAGAAGCTCACATGGCATTTTGGAATGAAATTACTGCGTGGCCCACTGCGGAGAAAGAAAATGATGATGAGTAAATCTATTTTGTAAAAGAGACTGTGTAGGATAAATATATTTTCAGAAATCATTCTTGCACATTCTTCTTTACTGTAGAAAGGTGACATGTCCATAAGTCAAATTTGGCATTTATGGGAAGCAAAAATATTAATAAAAAGTATGTTCTAATCTAGATTATGGTAGATATGTTAGAGATTTTATTCCACAAAAATGGAGTACAAAATAAACTTATTCAATAAATTAGAAGGTTTTTTTAGCTTCCTGAAAATTTAGAAAAGTGTGACATGTCACCTTTCTGCAGTTAGCGATTCATATATTTCTAACATACGGTAGTCTTCACGAATATTGTAAAATATCGCAGGAATGTTACAGAAAAGTTACTTGCAAAAACGTGCTTTGTGTGGTGTAAATGATGATATTTTGTAATTTCCATCATTACACCAGAAGCGAAGAAGATTTGAAATAGAAGTGAGGTACATGTACACTTCACGTTTGACAGGTCGGTATATAAATTGGAACTTGTGATAGTATAATACAAAAGAGGAAATATATCGATAAAGAAAACAAAATAATAAAGTAGTTTTTCCATTATTGTAATCCAATAACATTGTATCACTTATTTTTCTGCCACGACTTTAATTGCTGATAGTGAAGAAAAATCAAATTTATTGGTTGATCCATCCACTATCTGCAATCAAAGTCGTGGCAATCGAAGTATTGAATAATAGACGAAACACTTCGATCTCCCGAATTGACAGCTATCGGGAAATCAGACGTTTGACACTTTTCGCTCTCACGCAGTACACACAGCGCACTCTTCTCAAGCCATCTCTAACTATCAAATTTTCAACCGTCGGCAAACACTGCCGAAAACAAATTTCAAGTTATCGGCCATAGGTATCGGCGCTTGAGCGATTTGGGCTCGGACATGCGGTATTCTTCAATTAATGTTAACATAATCGTGATTATGTTCGGGTGATGGGTGTTCCAAAAGAGGTAAGTTGATACTAAACATCGGATGCTGTAAGCTGACTTACTAGTATGCTTTGCAACTGGAACATTATCGCAGGAATAATTTGTCTACGATTAGTCACAATCATTGATCGCTGCCTCCTACGATCAACAATTCGTACAAGGTAAATACTTTGAAAGAAGTAAAAGTTACTTAAAGCAGGAATAATTAAAACGAAAAGCGCATATTGCAATGAAAGTACTATGGGTGAAAGGCGCTCGGTGACAAGCCTGACATTCTCCGATGTCCATCGAGTCATCTTTTTACGGACAGGACACGAGCTAGATCCTCTTCGGTTGCACCTGTACGAGATGACATGTCAGAAAATCGTGAGTCTTCATGAAAATCTTCTAACCTACTCGTTCTGCAGTAATACTTAATAATAAAAAGCTATTCTTGTACATGTACATATTCTCCTCATGAATAAATTCCAAAAAGTAGTGAAATCTTGTCACAAAAACAGATTCTCTGTAAAAAAAGACGGCATGTTCATTCAGTGCCAACAAAAATTGATACTTAAAATACTCTCCAAAAAAGATTTGAAATCAATTAAGATCGCCATGTTCAAGATTTATATATAAAAAGTAAAAGGCATCATTTGAAAGGAAAATTGTTGTAAATCAAGTTACTAAAAAATTCGACTAAAAAAATTTATAAAAAATTGTCATAAAATAGAACGCCGCGTTTTTTCCTTCAAAATAAAAAATTCTGACAGAGAATTATATTCGATGTTTATACACTTATGATTTTAAATAAATTCATACACACTTATATGATACCACCAGTATACCGAATGTCGCACGGGAAACCGATCAGGCGGGGGCCTTCTGAATTTCTCTGAATTTGACTTCGGCAGTGCAATTTATGAATCACTCGAGCACCGTCAAAGCACTGCCAATTATTCGGTATAGTGGACAAAATATGAAAACTTAAACGCGGCAAGTTCTTTTTTATGAACATTTTTTAATAAATTTTTAGTCGAATTTTTTAGTAACTTGATTTACAACAATTTTGCTTTCAAATGATGCCTTTTACTTTTTATATATAAATCTTGAACATGGCGATCTTAATTGATTTCAAATCTTTTTTGGAGAGTATTTTACGTATCAATTTTTGTTGGCACTGAATGAACATGCCTCCTTTTTTTACAGAGAATCTGTTTTTGTGGGGTCGTTTATACCTGTACAAAAGGTTTCAATATTTCTAGAGCTGGGGCTCTTTGACATGCAAAGATACATTCATTAACATTATTTCTGTATGTTGCATGTCAAAGAGCCCCAGCTCTAGAAATATTGAATCCTTTTGTACAGGTATAAACGATCGGCGAAGAAAAAGTGTCGGTAGTTCCACTTTGTCCTTGGCACGGGAAACTACCGTTTCCCTTGATATAGGCAAATCCCGTAGAACACTTTAAGCCATACACAATTGGTTGTCGATTTGAGGAAGCTGTAGTGATTGGTTCTAATGGCCTACCAGTATCTGGCAATCGTTACTGTAGAAAATCCTTAAGCTCTGTCCCTCTAGTAGCCGTAAAAACATGGCCAGAGCCCCATCCGGAAGAGATGTCGAAAATTGTAGCACTTTAATTGTTGAAATGACATAAAATCAATAATCTTGGTCGAGATTATCGAATTAATAAAACCGTCCGACCGTCAGACCGACCCTCCGACCGAGAGTATCTATACAGGAATTGGAACGCCTTCGCGTTCAATAGTCAATAGTCAATTCGAGATTTTGTGGCATTTCGTACTTTCGCCACTGGTCTGCTGGCGTCGCCACCGTCCGGCCTTCATACTCACGTACACTTCCCTTTGTCGCGACGACCCGCGACCAGTCGGTATTTGTACAAAGCCCAGCCGACGGTAAATGTCAAGGTCCCTGTAACTGTGCGGTTCTGCTCGGGTCGGGACATCATGTACGTGTACGAAGGCTCGCACACTGGAATGCGCTGTCCGTACAAGGCTTTAAAGAACGCTCCGTACTGCTTCGTACACCAATACAGTGAACGTGTAGTAGACATGTTCGTTCATCTCGGCGTAAAGCGAGCAGCGAGAACCCGTTTATCTTTATGTCTGCCCCCTCCACCCCTCAATTTTTACATCGAATTTTCTCAATAAATATATGTATAATTATAACCAAAATTATGCTTAGTTACACCATATAAATTGATTATTCTCTAATGATAGATTGATAAAGACTAGAATACATTTTTCATTTATACCGGTAGAGATCGAGTCGGTAATTAGAGTTGGCTTACAGCCCGTAAACACTGTGCAGTTTATTCACTGTTTCGATAATTTTAAGAAATCGGTGCAAATCGAATGCTATGTTATGACCATAATATCCGGTTTGCACCGATTCGTTAAAATTACTGAAACTGTGAATAAACCGCATAATTTGTTTATTTACGATTTTTATGACTTCTTTCACGAACGAATTGTTCTGGGGAAAATGTAAATATTATCGAAACATTAATTATAAAATCATTACACGTTGATGATTTTATTTAACATTCATAATTTTTAAATCAGTCATCTAGGCTGAAAACATTTTTACCGATTTTCCGTTTATCATTGAGTGCGCTCTAGTTGCGAAATTCGATGTTCAATTGTTTTCAAACTGTTAACACGCGATACGTCGGCTGACAACAATGAATGTGTACTGACACGCTACGCCGCTCTTTTCTCCGCCTTATCGGAAACTACGCGATAAAGCGATCAGGGACCCCTTTCTCTAACTCACTCGCAAAGTTGCGTATACGCATCTTAGCCAATAGACCAATCAGGATCAAGTATTCCGTTGTGGTGGGGGTCCTGATTGGTCTACTCGCTAAGAAACGTATACGTTTCTCTTGCTAGTGAGTTAGAGAAAGGGGCCCCAGGGGGTCTCCTTACCTGAGAACCCTGCCTACGTTACAACTAAGGGCCTTTGTACACGACGTTTTTTAAACTAGCTGACGACGCGCGTTATACGCGATTAGGACGCTCAGCAAACAAGCAGCAAGCAAGGTAGTCGGCAAGTTGTGACTTTTACACACGATCCTTGCTAATACAACCTGCTAATACGCGCTGATGACGCGCAGCGAACGAGCTCATCAAAAAGGCGCATCATCAGCTAGTTTAAAAAATGTCGTGTGCAAAGGCCCTTACGGTTGCCAGCTTTATCGCAGCGTTCCGTACCCCGAGGTATGTACATATAGGTCCAGATACACATGCTAGTAAAAAAGCATGCTTATGAGCATGCTTAAAAAAAGCATGCTCTTTTAACGGCTACACTTGCTCGATATGAGCATGCTACTTTTAAGCATGCTTTTAAATAAGCATGCTCTTAAAGCAAGCACTCGGATACACATGCTAGTTCCTAACAGGCTGTCTGCCAGTGCAGTGGAAAAGATGGAACACCAAGTGGCTATCCGCACAGAAGTGAAAAAAATAATTGTATTACTTGCAATTCAATGCATACGAAATCTTCTATTGAAAGAGAAAAAAAAAGGAGGAATAGGAATATTCATCAAAGTTTCAATTTTTGAGATAGAGTAAAGAACTTCCTGCGTTTCACTCTTAAAATAATATACTTTTAAGAAAAAAAACAGTATTACGAGTTTTGAAAAAAGTATATTTATTTTACAGTTTGAAGATATTAATTTTCATGAAACTCGTACAATCAAATAGGTCGGTTTTGAACGTGTAAAATAAAGTGAAAAAAACTTTTTATGAGAAAAATGTATATTTTATTACCATGGGGTCCACTGGACCCCGTGTGACCACTACGCATTAATAAAATATTAATAAATTGTCTGTCGCATATTCGCCCAAATGCTCTTCGCATTTGGGCCGTAGACCGGTGTGAGGGAGAAATTCGACACTCCTCGGGCCCTTTGAGCCATAAATTAGATCCGGGAAAGTTCCTCATTGCCACGGGGTCGAAGAGCGACCAATACGTTCGAAAACCCCCGAGCGACCGGAACAGCTCGCAAATAAAGTTAATGCATTATTTGTTTTCCCTTACAAATTGATGTAATTTTATTCATCCTAAACCCACCACGCAAGATTAATTTGGCGCGTAGTCCGTCGCTCGAAGACGGAACATTGTTTATTAGAATAGGTATTGCGGGGAACGGCTTATTTCGATCCGTCCGTTAATTAACCTTTTCCGGAAAAGGTGTGCGACGGAACACAGACTCTAGTCTTCATGACCATCCCGTCGCGTCGTTTGACGGAAAGGATCGGAAGCGATGAACCCCGTCTGCGACGGTCCCTGCCACATGTTGTCCCAGCTGGGGCGTGTCTTGCCGGACAAGTGGGCGGTAGTACATTTATTTGTATATACTAGCTTTGTGTGCTCCCCAACCCCCAGGGGGTAAGTACCTGGCTCCGCGCATCGGGTCCCAAGGTCGCCGGGGTTTTTGGCGACACGGTTTTGTCCACGCATTTATTAAAAAACTATTTTATATATTATATTAATAATAAAAAAGGAGAAGGAAAGGATTTGATCCAGTCAGTATTTTGACGGGCGATGACGCGATTAACCACTTTCGTGCGTGGTTCTGAAAATTTACCGTCGCCGCGGCGACGATCCTGTCAAGAAATTTGCGCAGCGGCGGCGACGGCGATTAAATATAAATCACTTTGTTGAATTACACTCATAACCCCACACTCACTGTAGAAACTGGTAAGGTTGCGCGCGGCGCGACACGCAAAATCAAACTCAGCCAGATCTCGTCGCGCCAAGCCTAGACCTGATAGAGCCATCAGTTTTATGCCACAAACAGTCGCATTTGCACGCACGCATTGGCTCTTCGTGCAAATGTGACAGTTTTGCCTCACCGTGTATGGGCATTCCAGTGTGCCCAAATTTTCATTTCACATTTGCTCGCGTGCAAGCACGCTTCAGTTTTACCTCACCGTGTATGGGCCGGTTATTAGCAAACACCGTCTACACTTGCTCATAAGCGTTCCCCTTTTCACCCCCGCCTCAGGAAGCATGCTCGAAAATCAACCGTCGGTCGATTTGTGAGCATGCTTATTTTAAGCATGCTCGAAACGAGCAAGACTTGGATACACATGCTACTAGGAGCAGTTCCTGGAAAAAAGCATGCTTGCGTGCTCGAAACTAGCATGTGTATCTGGACTTCTAAATAAGCATGCTCTCAAAGCAAGCACTCGGATACACATGCTATTTACTAGGAGGCTGTCTGTAGCAGGCAGGCTGTAATTCGTGAAAAACTGCAACTGGCGAATATTTGTTATCGCGCTCAAAGATAAAAGAGGAAATATAATTTGTAATGTATGTCACATTCTGAGAAACAGCGATTAAATTTTTATCACGGTCAAATTTGGAAGTAAAATTCCTTGATTCTGTTTATGATTTTCTAGAAATTTGTCAGTTTAGCGATTACTTTGTTCGCTCGATCAAAGTTACTTCATATACTGAGAAAAGAGTTTATTTGCAGTTAATAAATTTATAATTGATTACGACGGAAAAAATATTTCGTTAGGCCAAGTAAATATAATATTAATTATTACACAATGTCTCTTTCATTCAAACAAAAATACAGTAATAGCTAATGAATATTTTCTTGGCCCAAAGAAACTTTTTTTTCGCCATAATCAAGTACTCTGAGGGAAGAAGTCTAGTTAAATACAAACCTATATATAAGACAACAATTTATTTCAGATAAATAGACATTTATTTACATCGAATAAAAGTTTATTTACATTAAATTAATGTTTTGCATATTTTTTTAATCGAGTACGAACCTAGTAGAACATTTATCTAATTCAAATAGAGTCTTATTCAATGAGAATAAATTCCTTTTCATCTCAAGTAAAATTTTTATTAGGTCCAACTAGACACGACGGAACACGACTAGACGCGAGGGATATGAGCATGCTTATTAGCAAACACCGTCTACACTTGCTCATAAGCGTTCCTCTTTTCACCCCCGCCTCAGGAAGCATGCTCGAAAATCAACCGTCGGTCGATTTCTGAGCATGCTTATTTTAAGCATGCTCGAAACGAGCAAGACTTGGATACACATGCTTCTAGGAGCACTTCCTGGAAAAAAGCATGCTTGCGTGCTCGAAACTAGCATGTGTATCTGGACCTTATGTCCTCGTCGAACCTTTGTCTCACGGTGTACGGAATTTCGCCCGAAAGGCAGTCGGTCTTGAGTTTCAGATGCGTACAGTTGCGTATTTTTTTTCTATCCACTAAAGTAAGTAGATAACAAACCATACAATAAATGTATAATATTAATAAGCTTCATATCACGCTTCAGTTCAATACACAACCGAACTCGGCAATAATAATAACTGACCACATTCTATCATTTAAAAAAATGTTTCATGTTTATCTGACAAAAGAGCACGAAAGAAAATTAACGAAAAAAGAAATGAAATCCCCCCCCCTCCCTTCAAAACATCGACGATGTATGATAGCACGAATTAATAAAATAACTCCCTTTCCAAAGTAATCATGTAACAACTTACGAATCGCCAAAGATAATGAAAAAATTATGATAAAAAAGTAATGAAATCATTACCGCCAAATGAATGAAAGCAAGTGTGTTGTCAAGGTATGTTGCGTTAATGAGAGAAATAGTACATAATTCCATACAATGGTAAACTTTGCTACAGAGATTAAAAATAATATAGAGGAAAAAAAACCAAGTTCCACTGAAACTGAGAATATATTCACAGTTAACCATTGTATATGGAATTATGTACTATTTCTCTCATTAACGCAACATACCTTGACAACACACTTGCTTTCATTAATTTGGCGGTAATGATTTCATTACTTTTTTATCATAATTTTTTCATTATCTTTGGTGATTCGTAAGTTGTTACATGATTACTTTGGAAAGGGAGTTATTTTATTAATTCGTGCTATCATACATCCTCGATGTTTTGAAAGGGGTGGGGGGGTTATTGGATTTCGATATGTATCTTTAAAATTAAAATATTCTGCTTTTTAGCGACTATTATTACACGTCTTATTATTGTGACGGTAATCGGTACGCTTATTTCAGAAAGTATATATGTATATACATATCTATACCTCAGAGCCAAACTATGTTAAGTCCATTTTTGCCGAAAATGGGTTTTATGTATTAGGTCCATGAGAATTACATGCTTTTTATTTGGTATTTATAGCAACCGCCTATCTGCATTAATAACAAAGTTAGATCTTTATAAATAATGTTAAGTCACTCTCTGCCTGCGAGCCACACTATGTTAAGTCCTCTTGACATTTAAATCTTGCATTTTAAAGTCCAGATCTTGACACATGTGATGAATGTAATAAATATATAATTAAAATGCAGGAAGCTGGAAGCCAGGACCTTAGATCATCAGTCCAAGAAGAGTATGAAAACCACTTAAAGGATGCGAGTGACCGATATAAAATGAAGGCCGCAGACAAACAAAACTCAAAGGAAAACCGAACTAAAAAAGTAATAATGATTGATCTACAAAAATGTCTACCCACTCCGGAACTCCATAATTCACAAAGTTGCTATAGCTTGAAACTTTGGACATATAATCTAGTCATTCACGACTCAACTGACGAGAAAGCTTATTGCATGATGTGGGACGAGAGTATTGCCGGTCGGGGGGGCAATGAAGTTGCGGCATGTCTGCTTAAATGGTCTGAAATTTGTGACATTCCTGACACTGTAATTCAACTTATAATTTGGTCTGATAATTGTCCCTCACAGAATAGGAATGCACAAATTATAATGTGTTATTATTTTAAATCTTGTCATTATCTTAAATCGAAAGCCCAACCTAAAAACGATCACTCATAAATTTTTGTCGCGAGGTCATACACACCTCGAGGCTGATGGTGACCATTCAATTATAGAAAGAGAGAGAAAGAAAGTTCCACGATTGAGACTAGTTACACCATGGGACTAGCAACAACTTATAAGATTATGTGGTGTCAAAAAGCCTTTTGCTGTTACCGGGATGAAAACAAATGACTTCTTGAATTTTAAAAGCCTTTGTGAAGGGACCAAAGCTCCTTTAGTTTTGCGAAAAAAAAGACGATTCCGGAGACAGTTTCTTAGTATCGCATTGTGTTTGTTTACAAGTCTGAAAAGATAATCCTGGCGTCTTATTTTACATAACCAATTTTGGTAATGAATTTTAATCAATAACCCTCACCAGAAATACTAGGAGTAAGGATAGCTTTCCTGAAAAATTACCTACAGTGCGAGAAGGATTGAAAAAAATTCCAGCCAAAAAATATGAACACCTTCAAAAGCTATTACCGTGGATACCAAAAGCCTTCCATGATTTTGACCGCAATTTGCCACATGGTGGAGAAGATTCTCATATTAATGTAAGACATTAGTCTTAACTGTATACAATGAAAAATAAATTAATTTTTACAATAAAAATCATATTTTGTTACTTAACTTTGTTTGCCTTTTGTTAATGTTTGAATTTTTTGGATTTGATATTATGTCAAGTCCAATTCAGATTTTTTCCCCCAAAGCCTAAGTATGTTAAGTCACTTTAGAAAAAAAAAGTATAATTTTTTTTTCAGTCAACTACTAAACATTCCATAAAGTCGAAATGAATAACCTTGGGTTTTAAATTTGAACCTCTTGCAATTTAAGTGACTTAAGTTATGCGCAACAAAACAGGACAAAATATTTTTAACTCGATTATCTCAGAACTACCTTTTTGGTCTTAACATAGTTTAGCTCTGAGGTACAGATATATATATATGTGTGTGTATCCTGTGTGACAGGATGTCCCTAAATATCATGTACAAACGAAAGAATGTAATTCTTTGGCTTATTTCATGACTAAAAGTTCATATACTAAACATAGGTCCGTAAAAGCTTCGTTACTGATCTACAGGGTGTTGAAATTTCAAAAATTTTGTATATAATGCGGTTTTTGTAGCAATGATTTATTACAATAACGAAAACCTAAATAATAAACATAACAAAACAACGTTACAAAAACTGCTGAAAGTGACCTCCTCCAACCCTTACACATGCTTCCGCTCTTCTTCTCATTGATTCCTGGACTCTTTGGAACATTCCCGGAGTATTTTTTACGGTTTTTTCTCGATAACGGTGGTAGATACGAAAAAACTACAAGAGACCAAAAAAATTGTAAACAAAACAGAAAATTTATTTTGTATTTTAGAATCTACCAGAGGCGCACCGCGAAAAAGTTCAGGGGGAGAAAAGGGGGCACGACCCCTAAAAAAATAACCTCCTGTAGATTCTCACAACCATTTGACTAGCCCAATGATATAAGCCCTACAGCATAACCTACATTCCAAATTTGAGCTAAATATCTTAAAAACTGCATGAGCTGTAAAATAAAAACTTTAAAAATGTTGAAATTTCAACACCCTGTAGATCAGTAATGAAGCTTTTACGGACCTATGTTTATATGAACTTTTAGTCATGAAATAAGCCAAAGAATTACCTCCTTCCGTTTGTACATGATATTTAGGGACACCCTCTCTCTCTCTCTCTCTCTCTCTCTCTCTCTCTCTCTCTCTCTCTCTCTCTCTCTCTCTCTCTCTCTCTCTCTCTCTCTCTCTCTCTCTCTCTCTCTCTCTCTCTCTCTCTCTCTCTCCTCTCCCTCTCTCCCCTCTCTCTCTCTCCTCTCTCCCTCTCCCCCTCTCTCTCCCCCTCCCTCTCCCCCTCCCTCCCCCTCACCCTCTCTCTCTCTCTCCCTCCCCCTCTCCCTCCCTCCCTCTCTCTCTCTCTCTCTCTTCTTTATACCTGGTATGAAGCGCAGGCGTTTTACCAGCTCCAAGTTTGCCTGGGATAACTATTCCAGGTATAAGCGTTGGCCATCTAAAATTATTTTTAGGTTGGTAGTAAGAAGTACGTACTGCGCATGACATTTGGTCGTTTTGACAGCTGTTCCGGCGCGATAAATGAAATTCGGAGTTGTTATTCTCAGTATAACCTAACTTTTTGTTTTTGACGTCTTTATTCTTTCATGACATAATCATAACCTGATCGTTGTGGTAAATTGTTATTAATTTTGAAATAGTTGATTGATGTTCCAGTTTTTTAATCATCATCTGATGATGACATTGACGTATTACCAAGAATCAGAAATCCAAAGAAAATACGTGCCCGGTAAATAAAAGATATCTATAACAATATATTTATATTTTCGTAACAATAACTTTTATTTTCGAGTCGTCGATAAAAGCATCAGGTACAAAACACGTCCAAACATTCGATATCTCACCAACAAGAATGTGTTCAGTCTCAAAACACTATAAGGGTCGTCACACAATAATAGTAATTACAACGTACAATTGCACCATTTGATCCAAATCTCGTATCGGACAAAATATATTCTAAAATCTATAAACTTTTAAATCGCTACAACTTAAGATTTATCACGCGGTGACATTACTCTGAGATTACATAGAGCGGTACAATGTTATCGTTTTTTTAAGTATACGCGACCCTATCTAAAAAGTATACAACGAGCGTTGTACGACTTGATGTCTAATGCCGAGGTATCTTACAAAAGTGTATCAATACAAATCTAAAATTTTTTCATAATCTACATCGTACGACGGATGTATCACTTCTGCTCCTGAAAACTCTGCAATCACGCGAATTGAAGAAAGGTATAATGTCTACCTAGATAAATTTAAATGTTACTTATAGAAGACAATGCAATGGTAGATGACTTCTTTGGTTGATATTATTGGATACCGTTGAGATTCTCGCGATTAGAGACCCGCGTGCGTCAATTTTAAATTTAAACTTGCATTTTCTGAGTAAAAGAGCGAAGAGAGAAAACAAAATTTTCCCGACGTTTCTATGAGCTTCTATCCTCCTATTAAAAAACAACTATAATCTAAAATGTGTCGTGCGAAATTACCTCGCAGAGAGACTCATTTATAAAACAAGAAGAGATCTATTAATTTTGATTCTCTAAAGCTCTGACTCAGATAAAATTATAATCATGATTCAATCTCACGCGTGGAAAGGAAGGCTACAATAGCCGTTCCTCGGAGCACCGTCCGACGCGATTGCTGCGACCCAGAGAACTTGAGTATCATCGAGTTCTTAATCTAGAACGAATTATCGAACGTCAACGTCGCAGTGGAATTTCTACTGTCCGGCGATTGCATTGCGATATATCGTTTCCGTAAGATCTCTTGAAGGTCGTTGCAAGAGCTATTTTCTCGTTTGGCTCGCAAAGGTCTCCCACCCGGCGATCTGAAAAACACGTTTAAAAGCCTACTGTGAACAAAATCAATCCTTCGCAGCCACGACATTCTGACAATGCGAAACTCCTCTTTGTTCCTGGCGAATAAAAAGTTTACCGCGATAAAATTGTTTAATCGTAACTTTTGACGAGTTTCATTTTGACTTTGTTGATGTTTTTCAGTATGTCGCCCATTAATTTCTGGGAGATTAGTGGCGGTTTATGCCGATCGATGAACTTGTAGCCCTGTAAACTAGCTCTCCTCGCGATGTTAGGAGTCGTTGGAGGTTGCAGAGGTGGCGGCATATAATAATGACTAATTAAAAGTTTTAACATTATGATAAAAACGATTACCTACAGTAATTAGCATTGATCCCGAAGCAAGAAATCTTAAAGTCGGCAATAATTTTGTTGCTGGCTGAATTGCTGCATTTCTTGGCGACCTCGAAGCAATGCGATGTCGTATTTGTCCCAATAATCTCTGACAGGTTTGTTTTTCCAAACGAAATCAAGTGAAGAATTCTACAACCATTGTATTCTTCGAAATAGTCAACTCTGGAATAGTTTTGTATTAGATATTGGTTATAAATTAGTAGGTATAGGTATCCTTTATTTACTTACCGGGCACGTATTTTCCTAGGATTTCTCATTCTTTGTAAGACGTCAATTTCATCATCAGATGATGATTTGAAAACTGGCACATCACTCAACTCTATTTCACAACTAATAACAATTATTATGATTCTGTCACGGTTGTGATTCTATCACGGAATAATAAAGACGCAAACAAAAAGTTAGGTTATACCGAGGATAGCTAGCTTATCCAGCGCTGAAACACTGCCGGATAAACTATCCCTGCATTTATTCCAAAGTTTATCCTATTCCAGACTTATACGATCGTGGTAAAACGCTTGCGTACAGGTTATTCTCAGTATAGCGCTATACGGCGTTTATACCTGTTGGTAAAACCGGCCCTTAATGTACTACCGCTCACTAGAGCGGCGCGGCGCGGCGCGTCGCGGACGGGGATTCTTCCCTTCGAATCCTTGGCGTCAAACGATGCGTCGCGACGGGACGGTCATAAAGACTAGTCTTTGTCCGTCGCACAATAGACGAAATTCGGAATATCGGTTCTTACCACTCACTATCATCGCGATCGAAATACATCGTGGTTAATCTCGCGACCAGACGGGCGAATTCTCCAAGACTGGCGCGTTTTTTATTGATAGGATGGATCCACATTTTCTTCTTTCTATTTCTTTCTGACATCAATGCTACCATAAAAGCAATTTCCTCATTAGAACTACTGCTGCCGTCGTACATCTTGTTGCACTGCTAGATACCGTCTGATTGTAATATATTGTATAAAATTTACGGACATTCAAGTCCGAATCTGTTGGTTGCCGCCGGAAAAGTGGGTGATGCCACCATCCATCGCGGAGCGTCACCGAGCCGTGACGTAAAATTTACGGACATTCAGGTAAGAATCGCCGGGCATGTCGTAAAATTTATGAACATTCAGGTAAGAATCGCCGCACCGCGACGCGACGCGCCGCTCTAGTGTGCGATAACCTTAAGGAGCTTCTGCATGGTGGCCTTGGGCTCACCGGGGGTTGAGGGCGGAGGAGGGGACCCCTCTCTGTCTGAGTTGTCTGTCGAGAGTGTGGCTCGGGTACAATGGTCCAAAAAGGACTGAGTGCCCGGTAAATGCTAAATACAGAGGATATAATAACTGGTTGGAAAAATCTTTTACCGAGAAGGAGCTAGGCAATTTTATAAAAAATGGCACGGAACTAATAATGAAGTGGCTATCGTGCGGCACCGCGGAGCCAAAAGTTTTTTCCAAAAAAGCTACGCAAGTGACGTGGGATAACGTGCCAATCAAAATACTCGCTTACGGAAGTAAATATGAACATTTTATTGATTAAGGATTCCGTAACACAATTTTTTAGATTAAAAAAGAAATTTCGATTTGGAAAAAAAAGTAGGACAACGAAATGACGGCCTGACACGTACATCAATATTTCGAAGCTCACATTCCAATAATAAAAACATTTCATTTATTTAAACGAAAGAGTCAATTTCTTTATCAGTATCTTGAATTCATTTAAATATTACTTTCATAAGCTTCTATTATTAATTGTCGCCAGCGTAAGTATTATCTTATGTAAAATTCTCAAAGATTTCTTTTTCAGAGCAATGGGAAAAAAGGCAAAAATGGAAAACAAAAAATTAAAGACGGGACTACAAATAGAGCCTCTGATATTGCAAAAAAAATGGCTACTGCAAAACTTGGCGGGAACGAATTGGTAAATAAAAACTCAATTTTAATTAATAGATTTTGCTAAAGGTTAAAAATCTGATGAATTAATTATTTCGATCTTAGCATGGCATGGAACGTGATGCGGGAGAGAACCAAGATTAGTCGATAGAAATTGCAAATTTAAAAGCTGAAATTGAACAATTGAAAAATGAACAAGATCAAGTAGTAACGGAAAACAGAAAAGCAAAGAGCGAAAATGAAATAAGGAACAAGCAACAAATTGAGTTGAAAAATGCAAAAGACAATAACGAGGAATTGAAAGAACAAAATGAAAAATTGAAAAAAGAAAACTTCAAATTCAGGGCCGAAAAAAAGTATCTAGGCGATGAAATTTCGAAATTAAAGGAAGAAAACATAAGCCTCAAAATTCAACTATCTATGGAAAAAAGTAATTTCTATTTATTATTTTTGCTTGCAACATTGATTGTAATCGATTTATTTTCAGGAACCAATGATGCTGTCGATGAAATGGACAAACTTTTAAGCAATATTGGCGTGGCACAAAAATTGACATGCTCTCTTCGAGAAAATTTAACTGATTGTAAGTTTAACTTTAAGTTTTGTATAGTTATTAATATATTATTGTGTCTTTCATTACACTTAACACTACACTACACTTTTTTATGTTGTAGGTACCCACGGACGGAAGCTTTTATAAAAATGCAAATCCAATTACAAAAAATAGTAGCACTGACGAAATCAAAGCAGAGATGCAAATTCCCGAATACGAAACTTGTGAGAATCCCATCGATACAATCAGTACAAAGTTCGACTTCAATAACCAAGAAAGCGAGCAGGTGAGTATGAATACTACAATCTTATATTTCAATCAATCTTTCTTAATATTTTAGTCATTTGGGTTCAATTTGTTCAACTTCTTTTCATTTCTCTTAAAAATTCGTTCTATTTTAAAATTATTTAACAATTTAAATCTTTGTTCAAAGTACGAAAAAAAAAAAATTAATTAAATATAACAAAAATAAATGCGAAATAAAGTATAAAATAACTCATTTAAAAACCAAAAATCAAATAAAACAAAGTTTAAAATATGAAGATTCGATTTTGGTTTTTTTTACGTTTTTTCATGATATAGGCCATTGACGACGTCGTACACGTGACTTTTGAAGATTTGACATTTCATACGAAACATGTCAAGATGAACGCAACAGCAGAAAAAAGAAATCTTCAGGAGCCATGCAATTCCTACCCGAATAAAAGGATGAACATAGGTCATACAATGGGAAGTATTTCAATTAGTTTAATATGGATAAATATATGATGCAAACGCGCGGTTGCAGTTATACGTTTTTTCTACAATCGTTAATATTTACTTATTTGAATTTTAGGCAAAAGCACTTGGGAAGCTTCGTCATCTCCATTGGAGATAGTACCTGAATATGACCCCATGCAGTTTTCAACTTGCAGGACCGACAACATAAATAATTTAGTGAACGATATGATAACCACATTATTTACAAAAGAATATTTAAGAACGCACTCATATTCGGGCTCGACATGCAACGTATTTGGGAAAGAGCAAAAAAAGCAGAAAGATAGAATCGATCAAGTGAAGCTGCGTATCATATATGTATATACAAGGTTTTCTTTGAATTCGATTATTGTGACTCCTCAATAATAAACTACTAATTACTAATTACTAATACTAATTACTAATACTAATTACTAATACTAATTACTAATACTAATTACTAATTACTAATACTAATTACTAATTACAATAAACTATTACTAATTTCAATTTTATTTTAACTTTCACACATTTTTCAGATTATGCCCGGAAGATTTTTCCGGAGATAAGCATAGAAGAGGCTAAACAAATTATGAAACAGAAGATTAAAACTAAATGCAACAACGCCACACCGAAAAACCGATACCCTGAAAAACGAAAAATATGGTTGCAGCATCAACAAAAGAAAAACAAATGGGAACCTACACGCGAAATAAGATTTAAATTGTGTACCTTTTTTATATGATTCAATAAAAATAGTAAAAATAGTACAAATTTGGCATGAATCCGTTGATTTTCGAAAATCTCGCCCGCCATATTGGATCCGCCATCTTAAATTTTTGAAATCTAACTTCAGATTCGTAATCAGCGGCCCAAAAAAAGACCATATTCGCGAATAGCAAATATTGTAGCGCCGCGCCGCGGTCAGCCTCGGAAACACTCTAAGAGATTTTAGTTTCTATGAGGTAGTCTTGTTGACGTTTGTAAAAAAATGGAAAAAAACGCAATAAAAAGTATTGCGTGGTCCCTCAGTGTGGAAATATAAAAACGGACAGTTTAAGCTTTCATATGTTTCCATCTAATGTACAATTGAGAAAGAAATGGTTGAATAATTTAAAAATGAAGATATACACGACGTGCATGAAAGAGTGCAGTGACTACTTTAAATTTGATAATTTTCATTATGCTGGTAAGAAATTACTTCTCTTGCTGTAGAAAAAGTAAAGTATTAAGTATTAACCTTAAAACATTTGGTGGGTGGGTGGGTTTTGGTTGGTGGTTTAATGGACAGCATACAATGAGAAAAAAATGAAAATATCTGTTATCACTGAAACTGCTGCAGCTTCAGTTCCCACATTTTCAACTTTTTGCAATACGTCCAATGATGTATTTCTCGAGCAAGATTTATGAATTGCTGCCTCGCTATTAGGCGCCCCTGCCAATAAAATGCGTAGAAATTCTTTTTTGTCGGCTTCTGTTAAGTCAGTACGCATAGTACAAATTTCCTCTAAATGTATGCTATGACAGGATTCCTTCAGCGGTTTTGGCACTGTAATGGCGTCGAGAACTTGTTTTTTTAATATCCCCCATTTTTGCGTCACATCAGTGCAACTTAATTGATCTAGGGTGTCCAGTCTTATTCTGTTTTAAATAAATCAGTGAAATCAAATTTACGTATAATAACCCAGGTAGAAATCTGTCCAGGTTGTGCAAGGTTGAACCTTGTTACAAGGTACGTTTTGCAAGGTTATGCTGCAAGGTTAAAACAGGGTTGCTGCAAGCCTGTCTGTTCCTTGCATAGCCGAAACTGACCACTGCCCTGTACCGTTAGCCTGTTTCAAGCTTGCAATAACAGAGAGATACCAGATTCGCGCAACAAGGTGAAAACAAGGCGAATACAAGGTTGTGCCGGCAGCTTAGCGAATCAGGGCCGCCTCTAGATGTTGAGACGTCTTCATGCTTAGCGCCCTTTTCTAGTTTCGGCGCCCCATGGCTAGTGCGCCTTCGTGCGTGGCACGAAATGGCCCCTCGTTAGACACGGCCCTGCGCTTAGCGAATAGATATCATAAAAATCCGCTGCGTGGCGTGCGTGGTGGCGTGTATCGCCTCAGCTGTCACAGCCCTTAGATTGAGGTTAGCATCAGTGGCGATCAGTTCGGTTCACGCGTGTTTTTTTTTGGTTAAGAAACCGTTAGTGTTTAATGTTAACGTGCAAACGTATCTTTAGTGCACGTTGAGTATAAACGTTTTTTTAGTACACGTTGAGTGTAAACGTGGGTTATTTGTGTCCAGCCTCACTTTCTTAAATGCGTTCCAAATATTTCAAAAGGATTCCTCTAGAAAAAAAACTCTAAAGCAGTAAACAGTATCGAATTGTTTAGATAACCATATATTAACCATAACGAATTTGCGTACTGCATCACGCAAATGGTTAAAAATCGTGTGGACACGAATGACCCACGTTTACACGGAATGGGTTAAAACACTCGGGGGCAAGATCTTTGGAATAAGGACCTATGAGCAGAAAAGAAGTATTATCCAGCTTCTCTCTCCTGCATAGAAGGGTAAGTATTAATAGCTAATTTCATGAAATTATTTGCAAAAAGCAGATAGACGAATAAGTTTCTTTATTATCTCATATGCTTGTCTTTCATACGGTTGCAGATCTAGCGTTATCGATGCAGCCAGGATGGAAAAATTGCCCGGAGGAGGTACGCGAGGTTCAGGAAGGCCAGATATTCCATCGACTCGGAGGCGAAGGAACATGGAAAGGAGACCGCAGGCATTGGTCAGTACGGCAGCTCAGCTATCGAGTAAGTAACGCCCCTGAGATTAATAGTAGGCAGTATTATATCGAATTCGTATTCCTTATAAGGAGTATTATATCGAATTCGTATTCCTTATAAGGAGTATTATATCGAATTCGTATTTCAGATCAGAGGAAGGGGCATGAGACCTGGTGCCCCTCAGGCTATGTCATAGAACCATGCAGAGCAATCCAGTCGTCACTGAAGATTTGACTCCACATCTCCCGAAGACTCTTTGGTAATTTTGGCGGATAACTCTTAATATCTATAACATTTTAGTCCACGCTAGTATACCTTTCTTGTGTGTACAGCGAAATGTAATGTACAGAAAAGTACTCCATCAATTTAGTCTAAAATCTCATAGATTCTTAAGATGATATTACTTCTGTTGCCTATAGTTTAATATATATATTTTTAACTTAACTTTTATTAAGTAGTAATCAGGCCAAAAAACAACAAAAATCACGACACGTCTGACGTTTCGGTTCCTCTTCGAACCCTCTCTGGAGACACAATGAAGGATTCGTTCGAAGAAAAACCGAAACGTCAGACATGCAGTGATTTTTGTTGTTTTTTGGCCTGATTATTACTTAATAAAAGTTAAGTTAAACTTATATTAAACTACAGGCAACAGAAGTAATATTATCTTAACAATCTATGAGATTTTATACTAAATTGGTAGAATACTTTTCCGTACATTATATTTCGCTGTACAAGAGAGGTATAGGTATTCAATTTCGATTGTTTAATAATATATGAGGTTCATTTAACTTAACTTTTATTAGGTAATAATCAGGCCAAAAAAGCAACAAAAATCACAACACGTCTGACGCTTCGATTCCTCTCCGAACCCTCTCCGGAGACACAATGAAGGATTCATTCGAAAAAGAACCGAAACCTCAGACGTGCAGTGATTTTTGTTATTTTTTGGCCTGATTATTACTTAATAAAAGTTAAGTTAAATTTATATTAAACTACAGGCAACAGAAGTAATATTATCTTAAGAATCTATGATATTTTAGACTAAATTGGTAGAATACTTTTCCGTACATTATATTTCGCTATACACAAGAGAGGTATAGGTATTCAATTTCGATTGTTTAATAATATATGAGGTTAATTTAACTTAACTTTTATTAGGTAATAATCAAGCCAAAAAAGTAACAAAAATCACAACACATCTGACGCTTCGATTCCTCTCCGAACCCTCTTTGGAGACGAAATGAAGGATTCGTTCGAAGAGGAACCCAAACGTCAGATGAGCAGTGATTTTTGTTGTTTTTTGGCCTGATTATCTTCTATATATATAAAAATGAATGTTTGTCTGTCTGTACCTATGTCTCTTATGCCTTTCTAAACCGTTCATCCGATTGCGATGAAATTTTGGGAAATGGTTGGACGCATGCCCGCGATGGTTTCTGAGTTAGTAAATCTTATACAGGGTGTTCAAAAAGTCCCGGTACGGCCGATTATCTCAGCGGGAAAACATTTTAGAGAAACATGTTTAATACAAAACTTTAAGGATTTTCCCTTGGCTACCCAGTGGTCGTATTGGATTTGACCTTGACCGTGACCTTTAAGGTAATATCAAATGCCTTCATAAACCGTTCATCCGATTGCGATAAAACTTTGGGGAATGGTTGGACGCATGCCCGCGAAGGTTTCTGAGTTAGTAAATCTTATATAGGGTGTTCAAAAAGGACCGGGACTGATGATTATTATGCCTTCCTAAACCGTTCATCCGATTGCGATGAAACTTTGAGGAATGGTTGGACGCATGCCCGCGAAGGTTTCTGAGTTAGTAAATTTTATACAGGGTGTTCAAAAAGTCCAGGCACAGCTGATTATCTCAGCGGGAAATCATTTTAGAGAAAAACGTTTAATATAAAACTTTTAGGATTTTTCCCTGGCTACCCAATGGTCATATTGGATTTGACATTGACAATGACTTTCTAGGTAAAATTGATTTTTTTAAATCCGAACCTCTATTTTATATACCGGAAATGAAAAGAGCGGGAAATTTCACGTTCAAATATGTCCTTGACCATTATTTCCATGTGACCTTTATGGTCAGCGGAGGTCAAATTGAGGTCAAGTAGAGTTCGGCTTCGTATCGTGAAAACTATGGGCCCTATACAAATTCTTTTTGATAGTAGGATTTAGGATTTTTTAGTGGCTGTACAATGGTGATATTGTATTTGGTCTTGACCTTGACCTTCATTTGGAATCTCTTACATCTGACATAATATTCCAAATCAGTTACACGAAAAATCCCTTAGTGCCAACCAAATTTAATCGAGGTAACAATTATCACTGTTAAATTCAAAGGCGAAGACGTCCTCATTCACGCATACCTATATGATTTCCAACGATTTAACATTCGAATTCAAGCGGCTCCAGTTCCCTTTGCGTCTTGCTTTTGCTATTACCATCAACAAAGCACAAGGTCAATCGTTGACTATTGCTGGCTTAAATTTGGAAAATTCATGTTTTTCACACGGCCGATTGTATGTGGCTTGCTCCAGAGTTGGCACACCGAAAAATTTATACGTTTTTACTCCAAATAAAAAAATAAAAAACATTGTCTATCCGCTGGCCTTAAGATAAATTAATAAAATAAATATACTTTCCAATTTAAATTAAATACATGTGTTTTTTTTAGCGTAGCATGGCTCCCTACCTATGAGTACAGATATCTGCTAAAAATTCATTAAGTGACGACCAAAATCAATCCACAATCTACCCGTGCGAAGCCGGGACGGGCTGCTAGTTACCTAATAAAAGTTAAGTTAAATGAATCTCATATATTATTAAACAATCGAAATTGAATAAGTCACCCGTCAAATTGACGGGGTTCCGTAAACCTAGTGATAGTAAAGTAGGAATAATAAAATTTTACTTGTCTTAAGCCGGGTCTTCACTGCGCGAAATTCTACGCGAAACTGTTGCGCGAGTCATGTCCCCTCTTTTTCTCGCGCTCCCTCTTCTCACTCACTCTCTCTTTTTCGCGAAACAGTTTCGCGCAGTGAAGACCCGGCTTTAGTATTATACATTATTTTTCTAAATTTGTAATGCTATCGCTATACAGGGTGTTCGGAAAAAACACCGACACAGAAATAGGGGTGATAGGTTACGTCATTACAAGTATTTTGATATAAGAGACCTATACCCGCAAGCGCCCCCTTCTGGAGATATCAACTTTTCAAGTTTATAACGACCGAGGTTGATCAAAGTAGAATAATATTGAGTTTTTTGTCTACCTGTACAATTGAAAAACAAATGAAAACTCCTTGTATCCGCATCATCTTCGAAAAGTACAAGGACTTGAGCCAAGCGGTTATTCTTTCCGCAAGCAGTTTGCGCAGTGGCACATCTATCCAGAATCGTTTCCGATGTTGCATGAACATGGGTGGCCGTCATTTTGAGCATTTGCTGTAGTACATTGTTTTTGTATCTCGTAAAATTAAATATTCGTTACCATCTTAATACGTTTCTTATTATTCTACTTTGATCAACCTCGGTCGTTATAAACTTGAAAAGTTGATATCTCTAGAAGGGGGCGCTTGCGGGTATAGGTCCCTTATATCAAAATACTTGTAATGACGTAACCTATCACCCCTATTTCTGTGTCGGTGTTTTTTCCGAACACCCTATATATTGTAACCCAATTTTAATTATCAATAAAATATAAAAATTTAATTCTAACCTCAAATGTTTTTCATTACCGACTCATTACCGACAACGCAATCTTGTCCCAAGCGCCATAGTCTACCTTGAAACAAGCTTGCATAGCATACTGTCACAACATTGAAACGCGTAACGGATTTGCCTTGCATCAGCCTTGTTTTGCAACCTTGCCGCAAGGTTCTACCTTGCCGGCCAACCTTGTAACAAGCTTATTTCGGGGTACGATTTCTACCTGGGAACAGGATATTCGAATAACTCCAATTATAATGTAGAAAATAAAGTATAACAACTTCGTTTTTTAAGTTTTGCACCGGGAAAAAACTTACCTGCTTAAGTGCAAAGGGTTGTAACCGCGTGTTTACAACAATTTCCCGCCCCGGCAGGACAAGTGCACTTGCACTTAACAATTTTATTCGAACCATCAAAAAAGATTTCCACTATGACTGTGTGGTTCTTTTCTTGAAAACGTGGGATGTTTGCAAGCAGGATCCCCGCGTATGATTATTTTGTTTCTTTCTTGTTTTAGTATCCGCAATGGAATACAAAATTTGCGTTTAAAACTGATTCGCCTTCTACTAAAAGGCGTTTTCTGTCACCCAGCACAGTCTCGATGCCCTTTTCATTGATTTCAAATGCTTCGAACATATTTTCTCGACAAGAGTTTATTTTTTCAATAAATAAATAAGCACACATTTACTACGGTTTGAACGCCAATCCTCTACACCGCCATAATGGCCAACTGTCAGCGCCATCCTGTGGTCGTGATATTCGCTCTCTACGCAATTCGCCGCGTGGGGGAAAAGATGTCCCCCACTTGACTCGTGACGTCATGCGCGAGTTGGTGCGCCGGAGGGGCCGGTCGGTGTTTTTGTTTTCAGTGACATGGCGCCAAGCTATTTTTTATCTGTGTAGTATTAAAACTTATTTACAACGATGAGTTCGTCAAAAAAGACGAAAAAAAGAAAACATATAAGTCAGTAGAACTATATGTGAAATTAAACGCATTACGGGAAATAAATGCCGGTGTACCAAGAGAAATAGTGGCAGCGGACTTTGGGGTTGGGGTTTCGACGATTAGAGGTTGGATTAAAAATGAGGAAACATTACAAAAATTTGCAAGTGAACATGACAACGAGATCCCGAAGGCAAAAAAGCGTATTACGAAGACAGTACAGTATTTAGTCGATAAAGCAACATGGTTATGGTTCCGTGAGAAACGTGCCAGTGGATGTCCATTTTCTGGGGCTTTAGTGCAAGTATAAGCTTTGAAATTTTGGCAAAAATGTGGTGGTACGTCTTCCTTCACTGCAAGCAATGGTAGGTTGGAAGGCTGGCAGAAGCGTCATGGAGTAAGATGCTTGATTACAAGTGGAGAAAAGTTGACAGCAGATAAAAATGCGGCAGAGGGATATAAGTTGAAAGAGCCTAGCCGTATAAGCAGGATAAAAGTGCTCTTGCTTATTTTCGACAAATGGAATTGTTCTTACATTGCTAACTTAAAAAAAAAATTATTCACAAAATTTCAGATTTTTGTCCAACGAATTGCAGCAGTTACGTTTAAAAATAAATTTTTTCAATCTGTACACGTAATAAATAGAAAAAATGAATTAAAAATTTTGTAAAAATTATGAAAATTCAGTCACGTCCCAATATTTTTGAAACCATATAAAAAACTGACTCCCGTATTTATTTTAATGGAGAAAAAAATTGTCAAGTTTTAAAAAATATATTAAAATATGATCTCTAGGCAAATGACCAACTTGAAATTTTTTTTCTTACATTTTGTCACAATTTCCTATAAAATCTAGGAAATTCAGAATTTTTGAAAGGGTGCATCACATGGAAATTATAAAAAATATGATTTTTGTTTAACTTTATTAGTTAAATTGTGATGGAGATAAAATATATTTAACTGCAACTTTGATGTAAAAATAATATTACATTTACAAAAATTAAATAACAGTACAGAATTGCTACCAATAAGGTAGACAAAAAAGAGTTGCACAGTAATTTTATAAACGTTTATTATTTAATAATGTGAAAAAGGTTTCCAAAAATACGTTACGTACTTTCATGTCGTTATTCATTTTTGAACTTGATATTATTCATTATGTTATGTTTTTAAGCATATTATGTAAAATTATATTCTTAAGGAATTTTGAAATTATTAGTCTTCATCGCTGTTTTCGTTTATCACTGGATTTACGCCTGTCAATGTAAAAAGATTATTAAGGATTTCAGCAGGTCTAACAATTTTTGATAAGTATCGAGCATGTGATAAATAATATTGTAGATAACTGCTGCTACATGAGAACAGCAACCTACTGTGCGTTTTCCGTTCGCACATTTGCATGTATACCGTGAAATGCCTCTGTGTCCCGTGGAATTCGGCACATACTGTACAAAACATTTGTACGTCTTGCTGTTAATATGTCGAGACCTAACTTGAACCTTAATAATATCTTGCTCCTCTTTATGGTAATGAAGATTGATTTCGCTGTTTGTATTCAACATCTCTGCTAAATAAGAAATAGCTTGAGATAGTTGATAATATGTTCCTGTAAACAATATCTTTAAGTCCTTCTCAGTCATCTCTGGAAAATCTAACAGATCGGATGAGGTTAATTGGTTAAATTGAGCTTTTTTCTTCGACTCCACCGTTGTGATTTTCAACTTCTTCTGCCAAATGATTATCTACATTCTGGCGGGATTTGTGCAACAATCTGATCACACATGTCTACATCCGAATCCAAGCGTTTGCCAAACATGTTTTGCAGGAAACAAGCAATTTGGCAGGGTAAACCAACTTTCGGCAACAATTTGTTGTCTAATTTGTTGTGAAAAAGGCGATATTTCTGACCAATTATACCATGAATTGCCTCTACGACCAATATTAGAAGTAATTTTGATATGACGCACCAATTTTTAAAATTCAAAAATAGCATATTTTATATTCAAATGAAGAAAATAGTTCAGAAAAAAATGGTGATGTTGGTCACTCACTGAAAAAGAGTCAAAACAAAGGTCTAAAAGTTTCAATAATTTTTTTCTTCAATTTTTTTATTGTTTTTTTTTTCTTTTTTACCGGTTTTGACTAATATTTAGGCTTGGTAATTTTTCTGAATTTTTAAAGAATTTTTTGATCTCATTCGATTTTTGAATGCATAAGTTTAAAAACGTCATTTTTGAATATAACTGCTAGAAATCGTTAGATAAAAATCTGAAATTTTGAACCGACTTTTTTTTTTATTATTAACCTGAAAAGAAAATAATTTTTTGAAAATGGGCAAGGGCACTAATACCCTGCTTATACGGCTAGGCTCTTTATTGCAATGTTTGAAGCTTAGAATTTTTCACCACATCAGGTGTTCAAATGCCTAAAACGATACTGAGTGCAAAATGTGAAGAAGCTGGTGCATCTGGGTTTAAAGTGCAAAAAAAACGTGTTACTGTCATGGCTTGCAGTAATGCATCAGGTAGGTAGTTTTAAGTTACCACTCGTTTTAATTGGTAAATATGTAAAGCCACGAGCTCTCAAGAATGGAGGATTTTATTTAAAAAGTACTTTGAAAGAAGTAAATATTCGATACGTAATTGAGTGGATCGCCCATGCTTGGAACAATGTAACAAATGAGACGATTGTAAAATCATGGAAGCAGGTAAATAGGTTTGTCTATTATTTTATACAAAAAAAATAGATACCGTAATTTCACATAACTATGGTCCTGGACCACAAGTATGGTCCAAATGCGCATTGTTACGAATAAATCTGTATTTCAGTATGTACCTCAAGTTTTCGCTAGATGACACCCAATACTGAAATACAGATTTATGCGTAACAATGGTAACAATGCGCATTTGGACCATAGTTGTGTGAAATTACGGTATTTTTTTCTTCACTACATAATTGTTTTATGTGATTTACATTTTTTTTAGCTGTGGCCTAACGTTCAGGAAACTGTTGCTCGCAGTTATGACTCAGATGAACGAGCGAATTTCGCAAATTTATTCAATCTGAATGAAGCTCAGTTGATCGCTCAATTGAAGAGTTGAAGTAAATAACGGGCTAAGTGCCAAAAATTCTAGATTTGGTTTTATTCCGTAAAAGTGGGCTATGTGCCTACGCCTTTAACATATCAAACGGGCTATGTGAAAATGCGCCGCGAAGAGCTTCAAATTTTAACCACAAAATCGAGCAAGTGTCAACTGCAAGGTTCTAACCGGTAAATAACGGGCTATGTGCCAGTCATGCGCCAGTCGTTCTTGAAAAATGAAGGGTGAAGTTCCTGTCGTTTTACCGAGTATGGGGGGCCGGTTTTACCAACACGGTATAAACGCGGTATAGCGCTATACTGAGAATAACCAGCAAAAAGCCTTATGGTTATTCTCAGTATAGCGCTATACCGCGTTTATACCTGTTGGTAAAACCGGCCCTAATAGACGTAAAAAGGGTGAAGGTAGAGCGCAGAAAGAAAGGCAGCAAAGGAGGAATGCTGGTACATAATATGTGAATACGAGAAATACTATCGTACAGGCTAAGAAAGAACCTAGAGCTGAGGTAGATAGAATTTTTTGGTTGTTTTTGGAAAGGAGAATGCATATTTTGTTTATTTGTAGGTTTCGTGCAAGTGCAAGTATAACTGTAAAAAAATTCCTCTTGAACAAAAAATTATCCTGTTTAGAGAGTTTTACAAACTTGATGATAATATTAAACAGAATTCGTACCTGATGGGATTAGTTTCTGTAACTGGCATAAAGCGAAGAAGACATGAACAGTATGAAGATGCTGAAAGTAGCAGACGTCAAACAACTATATACTTTACATTGCCCAATGGTGCAGGAGATATTTTGCAAGTATGCAAGAAGACTTTCTTGGAAGTATTTGGAATAACGAAAAGGAGAATCGAAACTCTTGTAAAGGCAAAGAAAAGCGGTGAGCTAACTTATACAGAGAAAAGGAGCAATAAGAAAAAAAAATAGAAAGCTTTCACAAGATGATGAAAACCTGATCATTGAACATGTAAATTCTTTTCCCAAAGAAAAAAGCCAGTATAGCCGATCCAAAAGCAACAAGTATTACTTAAGTCAAGATTTAAATATAAACCGTTTGTTTAGGGCATTCCAGGAAAAATATCCTAATTCGAAAATTACATACAGATATTACTGACACTTTTAAACGATTATTTCCAAATACAAGCTTCATCATCCACGTTCTGATACGTGTGCCACTTGCTATCTTTTGAATAACAAAATAAAAGCGAATCCTAATAATCGAGAAGCAAAAACTAACCTGGACATACATCATCGCAAAGCCGAAAAAGCGAGAAAGGTAATGAAAGAAGATCACGAAAGATCACAACATCCTACCAGTGATAACTGCACGATTTCTATAGACTTACAGCAAGTGCTTTCTCTTCCCGCTCTGACGCATAGTAATATGTATTACTTGAGGCAACTCGCATGTTACAACCTATGCATTCATGTTGGTAATAATAATAAAGGTTACATGTTTTTATGGTATGAAGGATTATCTGGGAGAGGAGGAAACGAAATAGCCTCATGTCTCTACAAGGCTGTAAGATGTAACATATTTTATACAAAAAAATTGACCATATGTTAAAATAAAATGATGTTGTTCCTGTGCACTTATTTAGTCGCGAAAGGGTACTTTGAAGAAGTCGAGCAAAGGTACTTGGTTTCAGGACATTCATATCTAAGTTGTGATAGGGATTTCGCTCAGATCGAAAAAAGGAAACGCGTTGAAAAGTGTGAAGTTCCAATGGACTTAGTAAGATTTATGGTCACTGCAATGTCAAAAAATCCATTTATGGTGACACTGATGCAACCAGATGATTTTTTCGATTTTAAAAGTGCTTCAGAAAAAACTCTTATTACGACTAACGTGCAAATTTTCAAGGTCAGATGGATTAACATTAGAAAAGATACTCTGGGACATGTTCAAACGCGCGAAGCATTAAATGATATGGAACCATGGAAATCTACAAAAATTTTCAAAAAAAAATTACACAAGAGGATATCAAGTATATGATTTTACCACGACTAGAAACTCAAGAAGTAAAATCACTACGGAAAAGAAGTCACACTTACAACAGATTATTCCCTATGTAACAGTAGAAAATCGTGGCTTTTTTGAAGAAATTGTCCGTCAATAAATCGAAGATCTTTATTAATAATGGATAATATAGTTATTTTTTCATAAATTTGTATGTTTTTTGAATAAAAATATATATAAAAAACTATTATATCTCTTGTTTCAGTTTTTCAAAACATTACAAAATATTGGCACTTAGCTCATGATAAACTAAATGTAGCATGGCACTTACCACGTTCTAGAAATTTTGAAATATATTTTGTTTATTCTTTGAATCGAAAAGACCTACATATAAAGTAAACCCATAATATTATTATTCAGGTGATTAAATTTATGTAAAAAATTAGAGAGAAGTTTCTACATATTAAGTGTTATTTTACGCTGTTTTTCTTGAATAACTCGGAACTATTTATTTGGCACTTAGCCCGTTATTTACTTCAACTCTTCAATTTCAAACATTCTTACAGAGCATGGAATGGTATAAAGACATCAGTACGGACAACATTGGGGAGTGGCTTCATGTGCAGCAGACAATGACAGAGGACGAATGTTTAAACGACGACGAAATTGTGGACATTGTTACAGAGGAGTACAGCGATGAGAAAACATTTCAAAAGAAAATGACAAATGCCAGTCAACTCAGATATCTCTTGTCAAGACACGTAAAGATGTGGATGAACTCATTCATTTCTGCGAATCGTCTCCTCATTATTCCAATGATCAAGTTCTTGCACTTATTGGTATACGTGAGTCTATGCAAATCCATGCTCTTCTGCCACATCCTGTGATACCAGAGCAGTGACAAAAATTTGTGATAAGGAACAAAACGTTTTTACTTTTGTTCCCTTTTTTTATTGAAACAAAAAAAAAACAATTTCTACGTTAATTATGTTTAAGGTAAAATCATTGCAAGACAACGAATATGTTTCTAGCACTTGATTAAAGTAATGATAATTAAAAACATTACTCATATGATTTAAACACGACTGTACCGTATGTCGCTTGTTGCGTTTCTTATGGGACATACGGTATAAAATAGTCACTAATTCTCGTCAGAAAATTTTAACAGTATTTTTTTAAAACTAGTCTCATTGCGTGAGTCATAATGTTCAGGCAAATGTAAATTGTTATTCTAATATTTAGTAAGAAAAACTATATTTAACGTTGCATAATGCTCAAGTTTTTTATACATAATATAAAGAATACTGTAATTTAATGTTAAAAAAGTGTTATGCTCTTTGTAATATTAGGTATTAAAAACAATACAAAACTGTTTGTGATACATTATAAACACTGTGTTCTCATTAAAAACTGTTAAAAAGTTTATAATTGCGATATTTTGTACCTCAATGTTACTTCGTATTTTTTATTTCATTTTTCGAACCAAATAAAAATTACTGAAATTATTCTTATTAATTTATGTTACTTCCACTGGCAGAAATATTGGAGAGGATATCACATATCACACAAAAAATATATCAAAGTCTGCATATTTTGTTTTCCTACTTTACAAATTTTCATTAGAATAATTGCAACACATCTGTCAAATTTAAAAAATATAGGTTAGGTTATTTTAAAAAGCGCACGTTAATCGACTTGCGATCCTTCTCGCACACTCCTGCTGTCTCTGTCTTAGCCACGCCTCTTGCGAGTATAGTGGGGGCCCGGTCGAATTCAGCAATTCTTAGAATTCTTGGTCCCACTACGGACGAATTAGCCAGGGAGCACTGTACCAAATTTGGCATTAATCCGTCGATTTTCGAAAATCTCGTCCGCCATATTGAATTTTTGAAATCTGACTTCAGATTCGTGATCAGCGACTCAAAAACCCTCCTATACCAAATTTGGTTTAAATCCATTATTTTTTTTAAAAATCATGATCTCTGACTGGTTTTTTGAGGTTAGAAAAAAATTATGACGTAATGGTCAAATTTTGACACTGGATTCGTGATCAGGAGGCAAAATTACTATGGATAACATATATCGCATGAAAAGTACATACCACATTTCTTTTTGTGTGACTGTGTAATCAAAATATGATGGAGTCTGAAATACCTTTCATGGATATCCACAGGATAAATGAAAAAAAATCAAACAGCTTACTTCATTTTTAAATATGCTTTTGAAATTTTTGAAAAATGACGCTCCGTAAAATTTCAGGATTGGACTAAAAAACACTAACAAATTATTGATGAAATAAAGAAATCTTGCAAATAAAATATAATGCGTAACGAATTGAATTCCGCTACATAAATTAAAATTTTAAAAAATCAATCGGATAAAGGAGACATAATACAATTATTTTGACGTTACAAACCTCGTAGTAACGCAGTAATGTGAATAATTCAATTTCTCATAATTAAATTCGATTTCAGTCCTACGTCGAATTTGTGTTTCGGCGTATTTCTCTTTCACGTGCAAATTTAAATCAATCGTTGGATAAATGTGTAGGTGGCGACACGTTTCGAAAAATTTCACTGAAAGAAAATTCGGGTGCCTATTCCAATAGGAGCTCCATCCGGTAGAACAAATCCAGGGTTGAGGTAGGCAGACTACACCGAATCCGATCGATATGGCACTCTCGCTTTCTCATACTCCTTATATACCTGCGTAGATGCGCATACATAGCCGTACTTGTATATTCTCATTCTCTCGTGTACGTATACGTTCATATCGAGGTATGTACATATAACACAAGTTTATACCCGGACTCATAGATATATTGGTCGATAAAACAGTATAGCCCGCGGCATCACGTCTACCGGAGGTCTGTTAGGAGAAATTTATAGCGATTTTTACTGGGTACTGCTGGGCACACTCAATGCGCACCGAGTTTTTGAAAGTAACCCGATTATGACGTCAGACGTTGCACTGAACCTGAGCTAGGTTTCGGCACAGTCAAATATTGTATACATAATACATTTCTGCGGCTTGGTTCTAAAAGGGCCAATGTCAATTTTTCGAGATTTAGACTAAAGTGCATAATCAAACTGTATTTCAAGAGAACCTTTAAATGTAGAAAGGGCCAATGTGTACTTACAATACCATTTCACGGGAAAATTTTTGAAGCTAAGACTTAATAGTAGTTTAAAAACGCCTTCAAACTTAGAGCATTATTTTAAAATAGATTTGCCAAAATGTGCATTTTATGACTTTGGCCCTTTTAGAACCAAGCCACAGATTTATAGGTAGGGCAGCAGGGTATAACTAGTGGAACTTATCGCATAAATAAACATAAATTTAAAACATAAAAAAACCGATTTCTCTAAAATTATTATAGTAACTTAAGAACAATTAATCTGGTCGTTAATAACGAAACATTTACTCAATTATACTGTTTATACCTTCTAAAAAGTTTGTACCATAGGATTTACTTTCACGTTTAGCTGTTTAAAGTGCTTCTATGATAAGAGCATTGTCTTTGCTTGATGAATTAGAATTTTCTAAAAGTTCATTAGCATTAATCACCGTTTGTAAAGCGACCTTGCTATATTTGCACTAGAACTAGTGCCCCATCTCCAGACCCAAAAAAAAAGTACGAATTTCTGCACTCGGTACGCACTGAGGGCAGTTCTTAATCCGAGCGGAACGTACGACACTTTGCTAGTGAGCCAAAGCATTGCCAGTAGAATATACTTTTTGCACTCAGCGCACGCCAGTGGACAATACTTTAAGTAGCCCTTCTGAAAAAACGGCCAGAGACGTACAGAAACGTACAGCGGAGTCTGTGCGTTTCTGTACGTCTAAGAAACAGCAACGCACACAGGTGATCGTTTCTGTACGTTATTTCGTACAGATGTGTCCGTATGTGATCGTTTCTGAGCGTGTACAATCTCCACTATTTTCTAGCGCAATTGCTTAACATTGGAAACTTCACTGCAGTAGCTTTACTACAAAACCTTTACGGAAATATTACAGGGATGAATAAAGAACCCGTTCATTTGAAAAGAAAGCGCTAACGTGTCTGAACGAAATGTAGCTGTTTGATTTTCCCTGTCAAAAGATTTAGTTTCGCGAAATCAAACAAACATAAAAAATTAATAAATACATTTCTGGGCATATATTTATTGAAAAATTGTGGGTAAAATGTGAACTAGAAGTTTTCTACAATATGTTGTAAATAATCTTGTAGAATCTAAAGAACCAACTAGACATCATCACTACGACATCATTGTTATGTCATCTTGATGTCAGTTACATCACAATGGAGTCAATTCTAAGTCATATCCCGAGTCGAGTTGTTAAGCAATACAAATTGTACCGAATTATTCCATAAATAACGAATTATTCATTATCATAATCGCTACTGTTTTGAAAAAGAAAGTATTAAATTATTGTGTAAAAAATTTAATGAGAAGAACTTTCGAGAGCAGTCACTGTTATGTCCGGTTTCTATATAGGGGAAACCTAGGATAGATGGCCATAGAGGAGAGATAGCCCAGGCCTATAATTTAGCTATAACTAAGCAGATGGCGCCATAGTATAGGAAACCGAAAGCTCAGTAGTTTAGCGTGTTCATTGAGTGTATACAGCACCGAAATTTGCATTTTAAGGTAAGTTATCAAGTTTTGTATTTTAATAGCCGAGATTAATTTGAGGCGACTAACTTTAACAACGCGTAATGTGTTTCATTCCTGATATTCCATCGCGTATTTGCGTAAACGACTCTTAATAAGTTACAGCTAATATGCTAACCTAACTTTTTTTTGTAAAAAACGCACTTATTGTCAACTGCAAAGCATGGCCATCTCTCCTATAGAAATAGGAGAGATGGCCCACTTTTTTGTAGGTGAGATGACCATACCGTTTACGAATTCATCAGGTAAGGATGCAAAATAATTTAAGTACTACGTTCATTTTTATTTCAGACTAGCAGCCCGTCCCGGCTTCGCACGGGTAGATTGTGGATTGATTTTGGTCGTCACTTAATGAATTTTTAGCAGATATCTGTACTCATAGGTAGGGAGACATGCTACGCTAAAAAAAACACATGTATTTAATTTAAATTGGAAAGTATATTTCTTTTATTAATTTATCTTAAGGCCAGCGGATAGACAATGTTTTTTATTTTTTTATTTGGAGTAAAAACGTGTAAATTTTTCGGTGTGCCAACTCTGGAGCAAGCCACATACATGGCCGTGTGAAAAACATGAATTTTCCAAATTTAAGCCAGCAATAGTCAACGATTGACCTTGTGCTTTGTTGATGGTAATAGCAAAAGCAAGACGCAAAGGGAACTGGAGCCGCTTGAATTCGAATGTTAAATCGTTGGAAATCATATAGGTATGCGTGAATGAGGACGTCTTCGCCTTTGAATTTAACAGTGATAATTGTTACCTCGATTAAATTTGGTTGGCACTAAGGGATTTTTCGTGTAACTGATTTGGAATATTATGTCAGATGTAAGAGACTCCAAATGAAGGTCAAGGTCAAGACCAAATACAATATCACCATTGTACAGCCACTAAAAAATCCTAAATCCTACTATCAAAAAGAATTTGTATAGGGCCCATAGTTTTCACGGTACGAAGCCGAACTCTACTTGACCTCAATTTGACCTCCGCTGACCATAAAGGTCACATGGAAATAATGGTCAAGGACATATTTGAACGTGAAATTTCCCGCTCTTTTCATTTCCGGTATATAAAATAGAGGTTCGGATTTTAAAAAATCAATTTTACCTAGAAGGTCATTGTCAATGTCAAATCCAATATGACCATTGGGTAGCCAGGGAAAAATCCTAAAAGTTTTATATTAAACGTTTTTCTCTAAAATGATTTCCCGCTGAGATAATCAGCTGTGCCTGGACTTTTTGAACACCCTGTATAAAATTTACTAACTCAGAAACCTTCGCGGGCATGCGTCCAACCATTCCCCAAAGTTTTATCGCAATCGGATGAACGGTTTAGGAAGGCATTTGATATTACCTTAAAGGTCACGGTCAAGGTCAAATCCAATACGACCACTGGGTAGCCAAGGGAAAATCCTTAAAGTTTTGTATTAAACATGTTTCTCTAAAATGTTTTCCCGCTGAGATAATCGGCCGTACCGGGACTTTTTGAACACCCTGTATAAGATTTACTAACTCAGAAACCATCGCGGGCATGCGTCCAACCATTTCCCAAAATTTCATCGCAATCGGATGAACGGTTTAGAAAGGCATAAGAGACATACAGACAGACAGACAGACAGACAGACAGACAAACATTCATTTTTATATATATAGATACCTAACGTCTATACAAGGAAAAATTCCAATAGAGGAATATGGTCCCAAGAAGATTTGAAGAATGCAATGCTGGCGGTTGTTAGTGACGGTTGCTCGGTTAGACGAGCTTCAGTGGACTACGGAATACCTCGAAAAATATTAGAAAGAAGAATTAAACAAAACAATGAGAATAAGGGTAGAATGGGACCAGACTCATTATTTGGGACAGAACATGAAAAAAGAATCGTGAAATACATTTAAAAAATGCAAGAACACGGCTTTCCAGTTACCAGGGATGACATACGCCTTATTGCATATAGATTCGCTACCCAACTAAACATCAAACATAAATTCAGTAGTGAAACCGAAAAGGCTGGATATGTTTGGTTGCAACTCTTCTTGACTAGAAATCCAGAGATTTCAGTTAGAAAATCAGAGAATCTTTCCATTGCAAGAGCCAAGGGAATGAATCGAATTGAAATCCAAAATTATTTTGATTTGTTAAAAACAATCCTCGAAGAAAATGAACTTTTTACGTCTCCAAAGAACATTTTTAATATGAACGAGACGGGACTGCAGCTAAACAACCGTCCAGAAAAAGTTCTTGCTGTAAAAGGATCACGAAACGTATGCAGTATTTCATCATCTGAAAAGGGGGAGACTATCACTGTGATAGCGTGTTGTAACGCTGAAGGCACTTTTCTACCTCCCACATGTGTAATGAAAGGGAAAAATAAAAAGCAAGAATGGGAAGATGAAATGCCTCCTGGTGCTACTTTACTTATGAACCAGAAATCTGCGTATGTTAATTCAAATATATTTTACACGTGGTTACAACAAGTATTTGTGCCAAGAAAGCCAGCAGGGAAAACTTTATTAATTCTCGATGGACATGCATCACACTCAGGGAGTATCGAGATGCTTGAATATGCAGATAATAATGAAATAACCATACTGGCTTTACCAAGTCATTCAGCGCATTTTTTACAGCCCTTGGACAGGGCCGTATTTAAGTCACTAAAACAAAATTTTTATGAGTCTTGCAGGCTATGGTTAAAAAACCATTCAGGCAGACGAATAACGCGATATCAGTTTGGTTATCTGTTAAGCCAATGTTGGGGTAGATCAATGACTCCTCAAAATGCAGTTTCGGGATTTCGTTCCACAGGAATCTTTCCTTGCAATCCGGATGCTATCCCGGATTATGCTTTTGCTGTTAGCGACCAGAATGTAAGAAATATGAGCCAAGTAACCGAGGAGATTGATGCGGAGCAAGCAGGAAATAATGTAAGCAATGTGAGAAACGAAGAAAGCGTGGGTGCAAATGAGATTATGAACTCTAGGGCAATAAATAATGTTAATGATGCTGAACCAGGACCTAGCGGATTAGGACTCATTCAAGAAACAGAAGTACCTACTATTTAGTTAGAAACACCATCCAAACTGTTAGAAAAAATTTCACCTGTTTCTCAAGTAGCAATAGAAGCAGTAAAGAAACGCGCAAAATCTGTGGCTTGTGTTTTAACTTCTCCGGAAAATATTAAGTCTTACAAAACTAACAACTTGAATAAAGCAAAGTGTCTACAGCCTAAACGAACAGTCAAAAGAAAAGAACCTACAACAACAACTGGTTCACAATGTAAAAAACAGAAACGTGGAAGAAAAAGAAGCTTCGATGACGAAACATCATCTTCTTCGGAAGAAGTTCCTTATAAAGACAGTAGTAGTGATGGCGAATCAATCAATGAAGATATTTGTCTCATTTGTAACGAGAGAGGAAAAAGTGAAATTTGGTTTCGATGTATTTCGCGTGGAGGATGGGTCCATCAAATGTGCAGCGGTACAAATAGCGCAAAGAAATATGTATGTGATTTCTGCCAATGATTTTTTTATATTCAGTTACCTTAACCCTTAGAGAATTAAGATTTTTACAAATGTTCTTTCCATTAAATGAATTAAAAACTATATAACTGACAGTTTTCTTACTTAAAATTTCAATATTACCCTATGGCCATCTCTCCTTGTGCTCCTAGGAAAGATGGCCATGTACAGATTATTTTTAAAAACCTCAAACTTTCTAAAAACCTAAATGTACACAACAAAACTATTGAATGTTGATATTGAACACCTTTAAGATATACCTCAACAAAATATAACTGAACGAGATCGAGTTACTTTGCAAAATACAGCGAAAATAAAAAACTATGGCCATCTATCCTAGGTTTCCCCTATGACTGGAATCGACCAACATCACTCGAAAAGTCGATGGCTCAATTGGTAGAGTGCGAGAGCATTACCAGTTTCGAAGCAGCTCCTCCCGAAGATCACAGGTTCAAGTCCGGTAGGGTACGAAAAAAAACTGACACCACTAGGCGGGTTGGCACGCACGCACGGACGCACACGGGCACACATCATTACACGCACGCGGCACCCTCAACCTACCATAGGTCCCGCCCACAATAATTTTGAATCCGCCCCGTCAATTGGGCCTGTGCATCTTCATCTCTGTACGTTTCTGTACGAAAAGAGGCCAAAATCGTACAGAAACGTTCACAGCGTGTACGTACAGGTTCTGTACGTTTCTGACCATTTTTTCAGCAGGGAGCCCTAAACACTCTAAGGATGTTGGATCGTGTCTGGCTAATCAAAACATAGTCTGTAATACTAAAATATATAAGAAATGGCGCAAACGATGATATATATTTTCTTTTCATTACCTAATGAAACAGCAGTGTAGAAAATGCCAATGAATACGTATATAGTTTTTCATCACAGTAATTATAATATTTAGTTATCTCGTTGATCAAATTGTAATATTTCGTCACTCGTTAATTTCGCGGCACAGGTACGTATTTCAGGACCATAACCAACCACCGAGTCACTGAGCAGGTATAGGTTACAATTTTTGGTTATGTTGACATTTTATTGACAAGCTGCACTGCTCGATTAGACGTCGATAATTTCGGTGTCTAGAGATCTATGCAGTTCGGCTTCCAGTTAATAGATGGCCGAAGTGACAGCAGGAGAGGTTCACCGAGTCACTGGTCCGCGCATGCTGCACATTTGAAATAAGCTCCACCCAGTCTAAAAACCTGGGCGTGAGCACCCTGTATACCGTATGTCCGTTCCCAGACGCATCACTTTTGAATTTCCCTGACATTTGACTTCGGTAGTGTGGACGGTGTTCGAGTCATTTATAGTTCGATTTGGCTTCAGAAGAGTGCGCTGCGTAAGAGTGAGAAGTGTCGAACGTCTGATTTCCCGATGGCTGTCAATTCGGGAGATCAAAGTGTTTAGTTTAACCTCGAAATCGTGAAGTTTTGAATAATAGTGAATAATTTAAAGTTTTAAATAATAGTGAATGAAAAATCGGATATCGATTTGTAAATACTTGGGGAATTTCATCGAAGAAATCCGAATAATTATTTCTTATCATTTCTAAAAATTATTCACTATTATTTAAAACTTTGACGTGGAGAATCGCTCCGCGTCACAAAAAGGGTGCACTCGGGCCCCTTTCGAAAAATGCACGCGAATCGGTTAGCGATAAGGCCGCGCGAAGCGTCACGAGCGCGATCGTGGCGAGAAGGCGAGCGAGTCGGAGCAGTCAGTTTGGCGATAGCGTTAGTCGAGTGAGCTTCGTGAGTAACGAGAAGAGCGACCAATCCAGAAGCCCAAGAACGTGTTGTGGGAAGATAGAGACGAGGAGCCAAGACGAACCTCCACCGAGAGAGAGCCGTAGCGAGACCGAGGGAGAGCGAGAGCCACCCCCGGAGGTCGAGACCGGCGTCGAGAGGGATCCCGGATCCGTAGCCCCGGAGCCGAGAAGCCGGGACGAGCCCCGCCAAGGACGACCGCTGCAGCCCCGGTACGCTCCCCTTTTCTTGCGCCCGACCTCCAACTCGCCTCCGCGCCGTATCGCTCCGACTCGCCTTCGCGTCGTATCGCTCCGTTAGCGCCACCGCGCGAGCGTTTCGCTTCGTAAGCGAATCGAGTGGTGTCCGTTGCGTCGTTCGGCACCACTCTGCCGATTTTCTGTGGCCAGCGACCACAAGCGTTGTTCGGGGACCACCGTTTAGTCCTCGGCCGAATAAACGATTTTCTATTGTGTTTGAACGCAGTCGACTCTCTTTTTCGCGAGCCCATCCGCGAATCCGTCCTCCCGGGTCCCAGCCCGCGCACCTCGAACCGCCCCTCAACCATTCGCTAGAGGTAGCCGAGCCCGACGGAGATCGGATCGTTTCCGATCTCCCGGCTTTGATCCGCTCCCGATCTCCTGGACATCGGTCGTCGTCGGGGAGCCCGTTCGCCTCCCCATCGTGGTGCATCCGTTGCACCTGGCGCCCATCGTTCGTTCGGTAGTCGTGCGTGCGGAATCCGGACCGTCTGATTGTGCGTAGCGGAGGGCACCGAGGGCCCTCACCGAACGCTACGTCATAAAACTTTACGATTTCGAGGTTAAACTAAACACTTCGATCTCCCGAATTGACAGCCATCGGGAAATCAGACGTTCGACACTTCTCACTCTTACGCAGCGCACTCTTCCGAAGTCAACTCGAACTATAAATGACTCGAGCACCGTACACACTACCGAAGTCAAATGTCAGGGAAATTCAAAAATGATGCGTCTGGGAACGGACATACGGTATAAGCAAGACTCAAGTAAATGCTTAGGTCTACTTCTCGTTTCATAGTTAAAACTTGGCTCCTACTTGAGTCTACGCAAATAAGTTCAACTTCACGAAGGCTGGCTTATTTGGACGCCGACTTAATTGCAGCTTTGTTTTATTTATAGCACAACTTATTTATAATAAGTAGTCTTAACCCTTTAAGTTTTACTGGGAGAATAGTTTTCCACCAGACCTGTCTCCTGCTGATATTTTAATGGAAAACTAATATTACACAGGATAAATGTAAATTCTAATACATATGAGAAAATAATATAAATAAGTAAGGTAAGGTGGGGTAAGAGCATACCAAAAAATAGACGGAGCAAGTACGTTAGGGGTCGTCCATTAATCACGTGATGCTTTTTAGCATTTTTACCCCCCCCCCCTGGTGATACGTGCTGAGGTTTAAGACTACCCCCCCCCCCCACATCACGTGTATTTTCTTAGTGCAAAAAGTATCTTCAAAACTTTAGAATATTATCTTTAATTATAAGTAAGTATAATCTAATTTAATTCTGGAAAATGAAGGACTGTGATAAAAATGACATTAAGGTTTAGAAATCGTGCGTTCAATGAAAAAATAAATACACGTGATATCTCTCACTACACCTCCCCCTCCCCCTTATGACATTTCGTGATTTTTGCCGACCCCCCCCCCCCTCCACCCCTTCGGACCTCACGTGATTAATGGACGATCCCTTATATCAATATATCAACAAAAACCATAATTTAGGTTAGCAACTGCGGAAATACCTCTTAGTTTAAAAAAAAACAGTTTAATTAACATACGTACTCACAAAAAATTACAAATTAAAGATGGCAGCACCATTCGCTAAGAAATTTGAATAAAAATTGATATGAGGCACTTGCCCCGTCTATTTTTTTGTACGCTCTTACCCCACCTTACCTTTCTATAATTTTTTTAAATACGAAAATAATTTTTTCATGGCAAGAAATATTATATACATAAAAAAAGTTCATATAATGTGTTTTAAAATGGGTCCCAGTCTTCTGCCACTTAGGGCCGGTTTTACCAACAGGTATAAACGCGGTATAGCGCTATACTGAGAGTAACCATAAGGCTTATTGCTGCTTATTCTCAGTATAGCGCTATACCGCGTTTATACCGTGTTGGTAAAACCGGCCCTTAAAGGGTTAAATATACACCAGTATCCACGCAATCATAGGCCAGTATTCTAAGAACTGTATTCATAATCGAGACTCATATCCCTACTTGAGCTAGACTTGACGAAGCACGACTCATTCGTTTTAGTCTTAAGGTCTCTGTCCACTACACCGTACCATACCCTGACCGTAACAAGACCGTAACCGTATCGTCACATGCAACCAAATATTCTTCATATGGTTTAGTATCAGACAACACCCACTAGACCGTTCCGTCACTGGTCAACAACGTAGCGTGCCATGACCCGACCGTCAACAATTTGACGCCGACATATTTTTGTAGGTACCGGCACGCAACGCGCATGGTAGGCTACGTTGTCAGACCGGTGTGCGCAGGCGGTCTACGGAGTTTTTGCCGCGTGTGAATCGCGTTATAGCCCCGCTTGCCTTGCGTTGTTATCCCCGACTGAACGCAGTTCTTAGCTAGCCTTGAACGAATGCATACGTGCATACACTATGGAGGACGAAAAATTGATACAATATGTTCGTAAATATGAATTTATTTACAATTTGCAACATCCCAAATATATGGATACTGTAAAGAAAGAAGCAGCATGGAAGGACATTTCGGAGAAACTACAACAACCAGGTAAATATTAATTTTTTAATTTTCAATTACAAACCCAGTCTACTTGACCTTGAACGGTTTGGAAGAAATCCGCGAATTGATCGCGTGCTTCAAAAGCGGAAGAAACTGCATTGCCCCCTTGACGTCGCAGGTTATTAAATTGTACAGGAGTTGCTGCTTCTATGAAAGTGACACTTTCTCCGCGTCTTATGAAGTTATACAAAATGCAAGTTGTTAAAACAATTTTTTCCGTATATTCTGGTTTCAAATGCATGCGTCTATTATAAAGTCGACATTTTTGGCTTAAAATGCCGAAAGCATTTTCAACAACACGTCGAGCCCGGCAAAGGCGATAGTTATAGTGGCGTTTCTTATCATCTGTAATCGAATGTTGTGATGGATACGGTCTTAATAAATTATTTTTTAAAGGAAATGCTTCGTCACCTAATATAACACACGGCGCATTTACATTCGTCCCAGGCAAATTTTTGGTAATTGGTATATTAAATTTATTGTTTAATATAGCTTTTCCTATTTTCGATTTTGAGAAAATACCACCATCACTATCTTTGCCGAAAGCACCGACGTTTACAGCTATAAAGTTATAATTCGCGTCAACCAAAGCCAGGAGAACAATAGAAAATGTTCTCTTATAATTGAAGTATAGGGAACCACTGTTTGCAGGTGCTACAATCAGAACATGTTTCCCATCGATAGCACCTACACAATTAGGAAAATTCCACTTATTCCAAAATTCTTCCATGTTTTTTTCCCATTGTTCTGCAGTGGGTGTAGAAATCATTTCCCGAAGCATGTTGTTTATTATAGCATTACAAACTTCCAATACGCATCGTCTTACAGAACTTAATCCCATGCGATAGCTGAAGGCAATTGTTGTGAACGAATCATCAGTTGCTAAGTACCTGCAAACAAATTATCTCTATTATACAGGGTGTTTCACCTAACTTGACCACCTCAAATATCACGGTTTCAGTCTTTTATGATACGAAAAAGTGTTCAGAGGAAAAATTGTTCGATACAAAGGGGTGAAGGTCATCATATTAACAGTTGCTGAATTTGTCCTCTTATAAGCTACAAGACTGTGGTAATGAAAATATGTCGACCCATTTAAAATAATATCGATGACCTTGATATTTTGAAAAAAACTAATTACAAAATAATTATTTTCTAATAACAGTATTTGCCCTTTTGTATCGAACAATTTTTTCCTCTGAACATTTTTTCGTATCATCAAAGACTGCCGTGATATTTGAGGTGGTCAAGTTAGGTGAAACACCCTGTATATTGTTATTAATACAGTATATCCGCGGATAGAATTTACAAGAGGACAAATGAAGCAAAAAGTGAAAGACATGAAAAGAAGTCATTCTTGATACAAGTGTTTGGCTTGTCTAGAAAATGCGATAATAACATAAAACAAGATAAGTAAATAAAGTAACTTTCTCATACCAAATCGTATTTGCTAAAAAAACAAATCTTTCACTTTTTGCTGTATTTGTCCTTTTTTAAACTCCATCTGCGGACATAATGTATGTTATTATTTGTTCTTACAGCTGCAGCCTGTAAACAAAAATGGCAAGGGCTCAGAGATGGGTACAGAAGAGCATTAAATAAGAAAAAAGGAAAAACTGGGCAAGCGGCCAAAAAACTGAAAAAATGGAGATATGAAGATTAGATGTCATTTCTCGTTCCGTTCTTCGTAGAAAGAAAAACTTTGGATTCTGTCGAGCTTACAAGCGATGATGAATATCCTGACAATGATAATGAAACATCAGGTGAAATCGACCCCAATGCATTTGAAAAACCTACCGACAATGGAGAGAACGAGACTGCTGCTGTAGATGGTACCGATTCTAATGTAATAGGTACCTACTGTAGTAATTCAAAAAGAAGTTGAAAATGCTGTCCAAAATAATAACCCAGAATATAATCAAAGAAAGAAAGCGAAGGCAATAAAGAAGGTTAAAACTCAAACAGAATCACCGTCAGCATCTGCTCTATTGATGACAAAATTATTAGACGAGCAAAACAAAATCGGACCACAACGCGAACCCGACGAGTTGATCGTTTTTTTTAAAATATATCTGATAATGAAAGTTAACCCACTTAACGTTATACGTCTTTTGCTGTTTACGTTTGAAGGAGCAAATATCCCCGACAGTCCTGTAAACAATGAAGAACTCGAATTGAAAGATAGTTTCGAGAGAATTTTATTCGATGGTATGAATGAATACAATGGAGTTGAAGTTGTGGAAGAAATCACTCTGGACTTTCAAAAACCTTTGAAAGAATGGGAATCAACTGCGATTGAAGATAAGACGGATTTGGACTGGAGTCCTGAACACTCTCCTGACAGGTGCATCAGTGATAACGAAGACTTGAGTTACGAATATAAAAGTAATGCAGTGGAATTTTGGAGAAGTGGAAAGAGAAGAAAGAATCTGTCCATTGACACCGTACAACATCGTTTCAAGAGAGTGAAATCTGTCAAACAACTACGTCGATGGGCACACCAAATTAATCAAGGTGGAACGTATATGGAAAAATTGGCACGGTGAATAATCGTATATTCGGAAGAATATACCTTGAATAATATGAAGGCTGCTCTATAGATTCTGATTTAATTGTTCACGACGTGGATCTTCGAAGATGGGCCTTACAAGCACAGAAGGAGAAGGACATGAAGATTTCCGATTTAAAACTTCTCGTTGGTGGTTATGGAATTTTAAGAAAATACACCGTATTACATCGCGCAAAATTAATAAGTTCATTACTCGAAAAACTCTGGAACAAAAAGAAGATCTACAAACGAGTGCTCAAAATTTTGTAAAAGATATCAAATCTCTTATAAAAGAATATGGTGTAAATAACATATACAACGCTGATCAAAGTGGCTTCCAGTTGGAAATTCATTCGGGCAGAACGCTGGCCATTCAGGGAGCAAAACAAGTAGAATGTCTTGTACAATCAGTTTCTTCAACAATCACAGTTACACCATCGAACCGATGATATCGGCAGATGGAAAATTACTATCACCGCTTTTTATAGTTATGAAGGAGAAATCGGGAAATTTCGGCCCGATAGTTGAGAGTAACCTATTCAGACCTGCCAATGTTTACGTAACTGCATCGAAATCTGGAAAACTTACATCAGGTATTACGTAATTTATTAAACTTGCTATAATGTAAACGTAATCTTGAGTTAAAAATGGATATGCTAATGACAATACTTTACAATGCTTTATCTATTCTTACAGACCACTTCAAAATCTGGTTGGAAAAGGTTTTCTTCCCAAGTGTTGGTCAAAAGAGTCTACTCTTGATAGATTCTTGGACTGGTCATTGTCCAGAAGCCGCGAAAGCAGCTATACCTCTTGGAAAAACTCTCACGACAAAAATCATACCGGCAGGAACAACAAGAAAAATTCAACCCCTCGATGTGTACGGATTCAGAGTGTGGAAAAATTACGTTCGACATTTTTCTGATGCTGTTTTGCTTCTTAATCATGATCTCAATTTACATTTGCGAAATAATATAATTAAACTGCAATCGTTAGTTCATAATCAATTATTGTATCTTCCCCACGGTATCAAAACTTGTTTCGATATACTTGGTTCAAAAGCAATTATACAAATGAAAAACCAGAACAATTTGACAATCCTGTTCCTTTTGCATTTGGATCCTCCATTGAGGAGGAGGAGGAGAAGACAGCAACGACGTGATACTGCTGCAAAAGCTTAGGGGAACGCCGCGACAGCGGCGCAGGGGCGATAGCCCCCGGGGGTTTACGATCGAAGCGTGTAAGGGGGCGGAACCCCCCCGTAGGTATAAATATGGTGATATGTCATGTACCAATAGGGTGAGGATAACACCAGCGAACGCGTGCATTCGCCAAGTGTGTACGTTTCAGCGAACGTGCGCGAACGCATTTGTGCGCGTTCGCCGCGTACACACCTAGCGAATCTGTTCGGCCAAACACCAGCGAACGCGTGCATTCGCCAAGTGTGTACGTTTCAACGAACGCTCGCAAACGTTTGGGAATGCATTCGTTCGCGATCGCCAGTATTCGCCGGTCTGGCGGTAAACCAGCGAACATCAAAGGATATTTGCTCGAAATTCAAGGGTTAGACGACCCTGAAAGGTACTAACTGCCGCCCATTGGCGACGGCCACGGAAAGTTATGTGCTCTATACTGCCGTCCTAAAAACAGATGCCGTATCTACTGAGAGAGCCAATCGGAGAAAATTGGGTTTAACCCTTTCGCTCATAGTGACCACAAATGTGGACATGTGTGGATTAATGTATATATAAGGTCATAAATTAGAATTTTTTGACCGTTTGTTCACAAGAAGTACATTCGTGGACATTGTAACGAACGTATAAGACATATATCGCCATGAAAATTAAAAATTAAATTTATAAATAAACTAAAAAATTTAATTTATGAAAGAAAAAAAAATTTTTTATTAGAAAAATTAAAATTTAAAGCATCGAACAGCTGGAATATACATTATCAATTGTATAGCTGTAAAAATAAAAATTCGCGAGTGAAAGGGTTAAAGTTATTAGAATACGAATTTTTCAGATACGGCTAATTATTATGTTGGATTTTTAATATTTCGGAAACATAATAATTAGCCGTATCTGAAAAATTCGTATTCTAATAACTTTAAATCCAATTTTCTCCGCTTGGCGCTCTCAGTAGATACGGCATCTGTTTTTAGGACGGCAGTATAGTAGGTACGCATTACTTTGCATGTGGCATGTTGTGTGAGGCATTACTTTACTATTCTGTGTGTAAAATTGGCACTGCTCTAACCATTCTATTATATAATTAGTAACAGTCAACAGCGTGCCTATAATACAATATGTAAATAGGCTACGGAAAAGAAATTGGTATATTTGCTTCTATCGCAAATTTTTTGAATGTTTTACTTTCAATTTGAATTTAGTCGGACGACTGTCGCAGTCTTAATGAAAAGTTTAGCGTCAATCACGCTCGAGATTTCTATGAATGCCGCAAAATACGTTTTCGCGGCTTACGCTGCCATGCAGTGCATCCACTCTCGTGGAAAACTTTTTCGTACCGAAAGGGTTATGTATACGCATTTGCGAACATTTCTCCTAACATTCGGACTTCGACAGTAAATGTCGGTGTGTTTGTTGATACATTGATTCCTGTTTTGAGAACGCGTGCTGCAAATGCGCTCGCGACCGCAGAACTTTTCAGCAAGGGTAACGCACCTTTCTCGGAAGACTACTTACCGGACCGGAATTTAATATAGTGAGTGCAGTGTTAAGTTAATACATTAAGTGCAGTGTTAGGTTAAGTTATTACATAAGTGTAATAATGGAGCACGTATTTTTCCGCAAACTGAGGGATGTAAACAGCGAGTCGCTCGTAGTCGCTTTTTCTCGGCATTTCAGCTGTGTTATCTTTTTCAATAGTTACCTATTTTTTCAATCAATTACTATAGGATTCCTGGTAAAATTATTTTCGTTCTAAATTTAACTACCTTTGCATTTTTATTTTTGCCTGTCCGAAAAAGGGACAATTTATTACTTTATGGCTCTCTCGAAAATACAGAAAACGGGGAAAAACGTTCTGTTGTGGCAGTACCATGCGGGCCGAGAGGGCAGCACGGTGCGAGCCGCGTGGAGGCTAGTGGGGGTGTGCGTACGAGGCAGCGGAGAGAGGAGCACGTGGAATAAAGAGCATGTGAGTCCGAAGCAGAGGAGTGCAATTACTACCCGATCCCTCACGCAACATGGTGTCAGAAGTTCGACTTCGAACAGAACGAGTCTAGGTCTGGCAGAGGGAAAAAATACAGTGATCCGCAAGCGTTACGAGGAGGAAAGGGGAAAAGTTTCAACCGGTCAAACACAAAATGGCGCATTCAACGAACTACGTAGGCGTCCAGCCGCCAGATCAAATGGATTTCACTAAATCAGAGAATTGGCGAGTATGGATAAGAAGATTCGATCGATATATTTCGGTGGCGAATCTCACGGAGAAGCCAGGGAAGGAGCTCATTGATCTGCTGTGCTACACGATGGGACCCCAGTCGGAGGACATCTTGCTACAAGTAATGCCCGTCGTCCCGGCAGAGACGCCGTACGAGACAGTTAAGAGAAAATTCGAGGCATATTTTGAACCAAAGAAAAATGTGGTTTTTGAGCGATTCAACTTTAACTTGAGAATACAGCAACCGGACGAGACGGTCGACACGTTTATCACGGCTTTACATACGCTGGCGATTTCGTGTGAGTTTGGCACGCTCAAAGACGAATTGATACGAGACCGCATCGTCATCGGAATGACCGATAAGAGAGCTTCAGAAAGGTTACAATTAAAATCGGATCTTGATCTAAATCGAGCAATCACAATGGTCCGACAAGCCGAAACCCACAGGGGAAGCAAAATAAGTTGTTACGAGCGGAGTCCGGCGAGTCAAGTGAACTTTGCCGCATAGGATCATCGTACCGGGGCAACCAACGAGATCGTAAGGGTCATCAGAACGAGACGAAAGGGGAGGCATCAATGAAGAAGTCAGGTCGCTGTACACGATGCGCTCTACCTAGGCACTTAGAGGGCATGACGTGCCCAGCAAGCAACTCCGAATGCAGGAACTGCGGACGAGTGGGACATTGGGCGAAGGCGTGTTTCGCGAAGAACGTCCATCGAGTTGACGTCGAAGAAGAGGCAGTCGAAGGAAACGCCGAATTTTTGTTTCTGGGTAATGTTAACGTTCGGCGTAGTGCCAAATCAGAATTTGAGGTTAGGATGGATATTGTTGATTTCCATCTCGGAATAGATTTCCTACTGGACTCCGGCGCGGATATAACATGTATCCCAGCGAGGGTAATACCACCGGGTCATATAAAGAGAATCAAAAAAACAAACCACGTAGCGTACGGACCTTCGGTCAACGAAAAACTGAATGTTCTGGGATACATTCCTTTAAAACTCAAAGTGGGAAATCTAATACGAGAGGTTAAAGTTTTCGTGATACATAATTTGAGAACGCCTTTATTGGGACGTAGCGAGTTACTTTCGTTTGATTTGATCCAATTGAACACGAGAGAAAAGAAACGCGTAAAATGCATCGCGAATACAACTGTCACAAAGCAAACCGAGCGTCTAACGAAAGTCGAGCCGGAAAAAGAATTTGCTAATACCTTCAGGGGCCTAGGCCAGTTCAAGAGAGAGTTATTGATAGAGCTCAAGAGCGGAGCTGTTCCAAAGGCATTGTCGGTTCCTAGAGTAGTCCCGATACCCCTATTGAGTAAGTTAAAAAGCGAACTAAACAGACTTCTGACCGAGGGGGTGATTGTGCCTGCGGACAAACCCACCGATTGGTGCAGCCCGATAGTTTGTGTCCCGAAGGACAAAGGTCAGGGAATCAGATTATGCTGCGACTACACAGAGTTAAATAGAAACGTTAAACGAGCAGTTTATCCGATCCCAAAAGTAGACGTAACTCTAGCTAGGCTAAGAAACGCGAAAATATTCTCACAGCTAGATGCCAACTCGGGGTTTCATCAAATAAGACTGTCGGAAGAATGTCAAGCGTTGACAACGTTCATCACCCCGTTTGGAAGGTTTATGTATACGCGACTACCCTTCGGTATAAATTGTGCCCCAGATTATTTCTCAAAAATGTTTGCGGATGTTCTTGTCGACATGCAAAATGTATTAATCCACGTAGACGATGTGTTGATATTCACCTCAACGGTCGAGGAGCACGACAAGATTCTGAGACAAGTTCTGGAGAGATTAGAAAATGAGGGTGTAACGCTGAACAAAAAAAAATGTGTGTTTGGGGTGCAGTCAATCGATTTCTTGGGCCATGTGGTTTCGAGAGAGGGCATCGGGGTGGCTCCGGACCGGGTAGCCGCAATCGCGGAGTTTCCGAGTCCTAAAACAAAAGCATCGCTAATGCAGTTCTTGGGAATGGTAAATTTCGCGGAAAAGTACATTCCGAATCGGTCGCACGTGTTGGAACCACTGTACTCGCTCTTGGGGGATGGCGTCCCTTTCTCATGGTTCGAGGCACAAGAGAGAGCGTTCCAAGAAGTAAAAGGGTTATTGGGTAAAGCGCCGCTGTTGGCGCATTTCGACTTTAGCAAAAGAATTATTGTTCAAGCGGATGCCTCGAGCTATGGGATTGGAGGGGTTCTCCTACAGGAGAGAGACAACGAAAAACAAATCGTGGCGTACGCGTCAAAGACGCTTTCAAAAGCAGAACAACGATACAGCCAGATCGAAAAGGAGGCGTTGAGTCTCGCGTTTGCGACCGATAAATTCAAAGATTATATAACAGGAATCGAGGTAACACTGGAAACAGACCATAAACCGTTGCTACAGATTTTGCAAACGAAGTCACTGGATGACCTCACCCCGAGACTGCAAAGGATTCGATTAAAAATCATGAGATATAATTACAAAGTAGAGTACATCCCGGGAAAACAGTTAGTGCTCGCTGATGCCCTGTCCCGAAACCCGAGGTCAAGTAAGGAAGAGATGCGAGGAGAATTCAAAATCGAAACGGAGAATTATGTACAATTCATAGTAAAGCAACTTCCTGCCACGGACGAAATGTTGGAAAGGATCCGTACAGAACAAGAGTCAGACATAGTTTGTAGGAAGCTAAAAGAGTATTGCCTACACGGGTGGCCAGACAAGAATAGACTCCCAGAGGAAATTCGGCTTTATTCCGCGTACAAAGACAACATTTCCGTGGTGGAGAGCCTCTTGCTATACAACGTCAGACTAATTATCCCAAGGACGCTCCAAGCGGAAGTGTTGGCTAAAATACATACGGGACACCTGGGAATAAACAAATGCAGAGCTAGGGCTAGTCAATCAGTTTGGTGGTACGGTTTGAGCTCACAGTTACAAAGCCTCGTCACAGCGTGCAAAGAGTGCATTCACGAGATAATAAACGCGAAAGAGAAGTTTGTAAAGGAGGAATTCCCAACGAAACCCTGGCAGAAAGTTGCGATGGACTTATTTAAGCTTACGAAATGGTATATTGTCATAGTTGACTATTACTCGCGATTCTTTGAGGTAATCGGGTTGAACTCGTTGACAGAGAGCGAAATAATCGAAAAATGTAAGGCAGTGTTCGCTAGGTACGGTATCCCTGAAACCGTACGTAGCGACAATGGCCCGCAGTTCAAGTCGAAGTTCAGAGAATTCGCGCGTTCCTACGGGTTTACCCACATTACTTGTTCACCGCGCTACCCGCAGAGTAACGGAGAAGCCGAGGCGGCAGTAAAAATCGCAAAAAGCCTAATGAAAAAATCGGACGACGTCCACGTAGCACTTAAGTCGTACAGAGCGACGCCGTTAGAGAACGGGTTCTCGCCTGCGGAGCTAATGTTTTCCAGGCGCATTAGAACGACGGTTCCAACGCTATCTAGTCAGTTAGGGACAATTCGAGAGCATAGCAAGATAGCGGTAAAAGAAGAAGAGCGTAAGAGGAAGCAGGAGGCGAACTATAACAAGAGACATCGAACTAAAGATCTCTCGCCGCTTCAGAAAGACGACAAGGTGTGGATATCGGATGTGAAAAGATACGGCAAGGTCGTGCGTCCGACCGAGCATCCAAACTCGTATCTGGTAGGAACAGAGCTAGGGATGCTGCGTAGAAATAGGTGGCACTTAATTCACATGCCGAGCCAAGGAGCAAATCCGCCCTGCGGATTAATTAGAGTTCCTGAGGCTAGGGAAACAGCAGAGGCGGGCGAAGCAGAGGGTCCGGAGGGGGAGGGTGAACCCGAGAATCCTCAGCCCGAAACCAAAGAGTCGGGGGACGGCAGACCATGTCGCGAGAGAAACCCACCGGCGTGGACTCGAGATTATGTAATGTAACCTAGTACTATGCCTAAGTTTAAGTTACTTCGTTTTCACCTGCGTTGTGTATTTTCAGTTTATAATCTGTTAAACCATACATATGATTTATTTCGTTTATGCTACACTTTATAAAATAAGAGGGATGTTGTGGCAGTACCATGCGGGCCGAGAGGGCAGCACGGTGCGAGCCGCGTGGAGGCTAGTGGGGGTGTGCGTACGAGGCAGCGGAGAGAGGAGCACGTGGAATAAAGAGCATGTGAGTCCGAAGCAGAGGAGTGCAATTACTACCCGATCCCTCACGCAACACGTTCTTACCGGGTTTTCGAGTGAGTTTTTTCCGAACATGTGATAACCAGACAGTCGAGGCGATGGCTCATGGGGTGGCCGCTACACTGTTCCCCAGGTATACATGTAGTCGCCAATCGTCTATTTTTTAATACTAGTTTACGACAGACAGCTGTGCTGAGAACACCTTCTAAGTGCAGTATAGTGAAGAGTTCTAATAAAAGTAATAGTGAAGTTAGACCTTGTACTTGGATCTTGTACTAAACCGGTGTAACATTTATCGCACGGCGCCCAAACAATTCCGATTTATTATTAAATTATGATGGAGTGGAGTAATGACCGTGCGTTGGAACTGATTAATGTATATCGAGAACACGAGTGTCTATGGAACTCCGTTCATACGGATTATGAAAATAAGAAAGAGAAGGGATGCGTGGAAAGAAATCGGTTCAAAATTCGACACCAATGACATGAAATGAAAAAAAAAAAAGTGGAATCGTTACTCAGTTCGTTTCGACGCGAGCGCCAAAAAGAAGGAAAAACGAAAGGAACTGGCACAGGAGCGGACTCTGTATATAAATCCACGTAGTTTGCGTTCAAGAGCATGTTCTTTTTAATGGATAAATATGTTCCGCATAAAACAACAAATACAGAGGTAAGTGAAGAAGTGAATAATTCTTATTGTCTAAATATAATACATATGTCACAAATTAACGGTTTATGGAAACAAAAAAACTGATCGAAAATTGATGGTATCGTGTATTCATAAACTAATGCTATTCATCCCCGAGGGGTTTACAAAAATTTGCTTTTAAGGTACTCCTAGCGCGAGATGAACAATTTCTGATAATGCTAATTTTTTTGTACAGTGGATATTAATATCGTAAGATTATTTTTGAAAAGTATCAGGTCTTGTCACCAGGCATTTAAGAGAGAATTTTGATTTTGAAATTTAAAAATTTAACATGTAACCTTATGGAAGAATCCACTCTTCCACATTTTAATGCCCACATCCACACCGCACAGGAAAATCCATCTTTCAGTTTCGCGCGTGCTCAGAGACAGTGGAGGTTAAGCGCAATGTTCCCACGATTATCAGAGTTGTTTCATAAAAACCAAATATGATTCCGTTCTTTCAATAATTACTCGTTAACTAGCAAGCAAATTATAAGATTTTTACTGAAAAATCTGTTACGTTTGAAGAATACGTAAAAAAATATAATTGATTTTTTTCACCATTTTTACATTATTTACAATTAACTTCTAGTAGAACTTTCGTGTATCTCCATAAGAGCCCATGTTAAAACGCAGTTTTTAAATAATTTATAATCAGCAAACGGGCAAGCAAAAAATCTAAAAAAAAACATTGAGTCTTAATGTACACTAAAGGTCATTTTCTCAACATTTCATGGCAATAGCACTATTTTCGAAATCATCCTAAACATCCTTAAGCATATTCATTTTGCCAGGGTACACTGCCATTAGCTGCAAAATATTGCGCAAATTCGTCTAACAGCTTCACAAGCTGCAGCACTTTTCCTACCAACTCTTACCAATGGCAGAAAAGAATCAGTACCTCGGTTAGTAGGTACTATGCCAATTGCCTGGGATGATTTCCCCGTCGTTTTCCTTGTCAAAAGTTCCCGGTGGAGTGTAAATGTTTCGAGAAAGTTTACTCCCTCTCAAAAAATTGTGCAAATAAATACATGCGAGAACTATTTTCGTGGCTTTTTCTGGTTCTAACAACATTGGCTTATGTAAAACTCTGAAAACAGACGACATAATGCCAAAAGCATTCTCGATAACACGACGGGCTCTGCATAATCTATCTATAATTACAAATTCGCTTTCGAGATCCCTTCTCCTGGTCCACTAGGTAAGCTTTCATTAGATATTGTTCCAGGCTGAAAGCATCGTCCCCCACAAATACATATGGGACTTTCATTTCCCTCTCTCCTAGAGCTTCTGCAGCGGGTAATTTTAGTTCGTTGTTCTATAACATCTTCCAAAGAACGGAATTCTTGAAAACCCCTCCGTCAGATATTCTCCTTTGGCAGCCGACATCCGCAAATAAAAAGCAATAATCGGCATCTGCGACACCCAACAACACAATACTAAAGTACTGTTTATAGTTGAAGTAATCACTGCCGCTATGTGCTGGTGCCTGAATTACGCAGTGTTTTCCATCCACTGCGCCCCAACAGTGTGGAAAATTCCATTGCAGTTCGAACTGCTGTGCTATTTGCAACCACTCTTCTTCCGTTGCAGGCATCTAGAAATAAGCAATATTTCTTTAAACTCCCTTCCCACTGCGCTTCATATTACAACTCGAATAATCTTAGTAATAATAACGCGAAAGAAAGTAACTCTTATGAACACTGTGAATATTTTTGCAGGACTTATCACAGGGAAAGAATGAAAACGAAATTGATCGAGAGGAGATCATTCTGGATGTTACTAATGAGGAGAATGACCGTGACCCGTGTCCTAGCGAAGAAAGAGAAGCAGTGGAACCAAGGCAAAAGCTTTTCCGATCTCCTACGACGCGAAAAAAAGCTAAGTCTCACACCAACAGGGGTGATGAGGCTTTCAGTATACTCCAGGATGCAGTGCAGAAACGAAATTTACCAAAAGATGACAGTACCACATATGGAGAACATATTGCGGCAAAGCACAGAAAATACAACCCATACACGAGAAGTGTGATTAAACACTTGATTGGAGATATTCTTTTCAACGCTGACATGGGGCGTTATGAACCAAATACACGCCATCGCGTATCTGTGGCCCCTTCACCTCCATCAAGTCATGCTTCTTCACCCTCGTTTGTAACAGCCGACATACATACCCCAGACACAACTCCTCTCCCATCACCTTCACCATCTGATTCGCACTCTTCTCATGTTCCGTCATGTAATGAGCTGTAGCTCACTGAAGTCAACTCTGCAGCTGCAGTACATACTTTTGAAGAACACAATATCCCTACTTCTGTACCGTCTCCACTGGCACATTCCATTCCTCTCACCCGCTCACCTGATACCAGCCATGCACTCACCAACTTAACGCAATACATCTCCACTTTTCGTAATGAGTAGATGAAAGTTCATTGCACAGAATGTTAGAATTATGATATTGTAAAAGAGGAAAAATTACGTTTTTTTGGTTTTTAGGTGGTAAACAGGCACAATAAGTAGATGACTATATTATTAGGCTTCTAATCATAAGATGCAACTGTAAATTCAACGAATAAAGAAATAAATTTCATTCTACGATTTGTATACTCACCTTTACATGTTCTTTCAGGTTTTCAATTAGAGCAGCGCAGACTTCAGGTACAATTCTTGAAATAAGTTGCTTTGATATTTTGAGGGTATACATCAAACTTGTGTACGAATCTCCAGTAGCCAAATATCTTAAAGTAACCAGTAGTCTTTCTGCTGCAGGTACACTTTCTCTGTAGAACGTATCTTGTTTCCGAATTTGCGGCCCAATTAAATTTAGTAAATATTTGAAATAAGTTGACTTCATTCGGGAAAAGTTTTGGAAAAGCCCGTAGTCTGCGTCCCGTTTGAGGTCGTGCGTTAAGTTGGTTCCGCTGTACTGTCTCCTGCTTTTGAAGAGGGACGTCATCCACCAACGCCGTGGTCTTCTTCTTTTTCGTTGATTTTCCTCTTCATCAATTACCACACGTGCTGCACTCGCAGTAATTACTAACTCGTCATCACCAGACATGTTCTTCAACTTACTTGCCGGCGGAAAAGAAATAGATTTCGAGCGAACCTCGTTGAACGAATGACGAACACCGAATGCATTCCGAACGCATTTGCTGGTATTCGGCCGAACGCATTCCGCATTCGCTGGTGTTTGTCCGAACGAATTCGCTGGCGTTCGGCCGAACGCATTCGCTAGGTGTATACGAGGCTTTAAAAGCCTCGTTGACATCGGCGAGCACTCGCTCGGCATTCGCCGAATGCCGCATGTATACTGGCACCTTTACATAGGGGAAAGGATGCAATCAAATTGTTATACAACAAAAGTCCAACGTAATTTAATTTTTTTTATATGATTTAATTTCTTATCCGTCTGTTTATTATAATTTATATTAAATTACGACTTAAGTTTCAATCTAAAGCCATTATTATCCGCTGTTGCGATGCGTACAATCAAAGAGACACCTCAATAAAAAATCGAAAGTTATATAACGCACGAGAGTAGGAAGGGGGGCTAAATCTCTATACATATGTACGTAGTATTACGTGGGGTAGAAAGGGGTTAACGATGGTAAAAAAACCTTTATGTGGATAGTCCCTTAGAAGCAAATAATTAGTAAAAATATGACACATTGTTACCTTCCGTTTTTCTTTTCGACGTTAAATAATAAAAACTTAAATCACATGTACTCCCGGGGACATGAAATCTATCGCTGGTGACTTTTTTTAAATGTTATTTTTAAACGTACTAACCAATGATTAATAATTCTCATGCTTTCATTAACGAGAGTAGACGCCACCGTAGCTAATGAGGGCATGAGAATTAATTGTTCATTGGTTAGTACGTTTAAAAATAACATTTTAAAAAAGTCACCAGCGACAGATTCCGTGTTCCCGGGTGTAGATGATCAAACTCATTTTTGGCAACATGGGTTAGTCGAAAAAGTTGACAATACCGAAAAGACCACAAGATCCATCAATTGAAAAAAATATTGAATCCTTCTTATGCCTTGTATTTAACAGTGTTAAATATAGATTTGTAGAACAACAGATGCGATAAAGAAGAAAGTACTAATAAAATTGGTAGAGAGAGCGGTAGATAGTCTCTTTCAAAGCGTACATAAAACAGAGATCAAACAAATGCTATCCACAGCGTATACCAGCGATTCGATATATCGAACTGAAGTTACGCGAACAAGACCTAGGTCCGTGACCATTCAATTGCCCTCGAAAGACTGCGAAGAAATCGGTACGCTAATTTCGTTTTCTCTTCTGCATACCGACGAACAACGATCTCGAAGAATTTTCTAAAGCGCTTTATTCGGTCAAAAAACCAAGGTTGGTAATCCAATATTAAAATTGCGAAACGTGCGACGAGAAACACGATAACACCGTCGACGCCATGCGACGAACATTGTGCACGTGCCCTATTGGTTCGTAAAAATCGTCAATACTAACTCCGAACGACTCGCACTGTCGACGAATGTTAATGACGACGTCGACATTTAAATGCAAAATTTCACTCAAACTTCGTAGTGTGTTGCACATACACCAAGAATGGGTATAAAAGATGGCCGACGTGATATTGGCATACGAGATTATCCCCCGTTCCAACCCCTTTCACCAAATAACACGTGAATTTGATGGCGTTATATCCTGCCAAATCGACTCACCTCGACATCTCTGGCGTTCATTGGCTGCGACACGAGCTTGGAAACGGCTTCTAACACAAAAATCTAAAAATTTGGAATAATGGCCGATTCCACGGCCCACTAGAAGCACAAGACTTGAGCGGAGTGATTGTAGCGCCATCACGTGTGATTGTTGTCAAGGCGCGATATCTTTTCGGCTGCAGTCGCTGCGTTGAACTGCTACTGCCCTCTGTATGCGACTTAAAGATTGAATCGTTCACACTAAAAAATGCGTGAAATCAAACTCGTTTGCAAAATAAGAAGTGGATGAGACGCAATTGCGATTGGAAAGCAGTATTGAAGAACAGAAAGCAAACAGAATAGATATTTTCGTTATAAGGGCGTGAAGCGCCGTTTTTAACGAGTGTGAAGTTTTCCGCGCGAGCGAAGCGAGTGCGGCAATCACACGAGTTAAAACGACGCGAAACGCTCTTATAACGAATTCTATTTTTTGTAACTAAGTGTCAAATACGAGGTTGACGGGGTTGACGCCCGTGAAACCGAGTTTTACGCACTGAGTGACAAAATAGATATTTTCGTTATAAGGGCGTGAAGCGCTGTTTTTAACGAGTGTGAAGTTTTCCGCACGAGCGAAGCGAGTGCGGCAACCACACGAGTTAAAACGACACGAAACGCCCTTATAACGAATTATATTTTTTATCACTAAGTGTCAAATACGAGGTTGACGGGGTTGAGAATGCCCGTGAAACCGAGTATTACGCACTGAGTGACAAAAACACAATTTATCATACCTATTGCCAAACTTTACGAACGAAGCGATTTAAATCTATCTCCATTTATCCTTTCACAATGATGCGGACGAATATTCGATCCAGGATTCTTTTCTAATCCTCTTAACGTATTGTAATGCATACCTATAGTATTCGTTAATAATATTTTCTTACTTTTCCACGATGATGTTTAAATTCTCTCTTTCTCTCCTAGATGCATCAACGGAGCTCCGCACTACTGACTGGACGATGTTAGCCTTATTCAACATTTTCTATACGGGGTCCGGACTTGGATCTGCAACATACCAATCGTACAAGTGCGAGAGAGAACATCTGGCGAGTGCATAAGAACCTCTCTGTCGCACAAACTCCAACTGGACAAGTCTAGAGAAATGTGCGACAAAGAGGTTCTTATGCACTCGCCACATATTCTCTCTTGCACTCACACGATTGCTATGTTGCAGACCCACGTCCGGACCCTGTAAATTCTCCATTATGAAACTTGTTTTTATTTCTTAAAAAGAATAAAGAATTAAAAATAATAAATAAAAAACAAAAAGGTGAAAATCAAATTGAAAAACTGAAGATTTTTAACCCTTTCGTTACGGGTGCCGGCTACCTATAGTCGGTGTCCGCGAGACGATCTGTGTGCACGGGTGCCGACTAGTCGGCGTTCGCGAAACTTAATAATAACTTAATATTCATACTCATACTCATTTTTATGTTTTTCATATAATACGATGAAACAGTTGTTATGTAGCTTTTAAAAAAGTGTACATACAAGACAATCACAAAGTGGCGTCGAAAGACGTAAGTTCGAATATCGAAGACTACCGACGTGCAAAGTGCACTTCGCGGCGCGGGCTGCCGTAAGGAAAGAGTTAAAAACTCCATTGAGAAAATTCCTTAGTTAAATAATTTATCCACGGAGAGTAGGTACATGATTACAAGAAGCTTCCGATTCCTTATGTACTGGATTATCGAATTGTTTAATTAATCAGATGTAGTACTTATTGAGCTCAATTATTGACAAATAACAAAGGAAAAGGAACATTTATTTTTTAATAAAAATTATTTTATAATTTATTAATTTAACTGAGCCCATTTGAACTATCAGCTTCCTTTAATATTCTTTATCGACACGCGATTAGTTAAGAGAAACAGAAATATTAATGAATCCAAACAGCAGACAACTTATTCACAAAATCATCAAAAAAATCCGTTTTTAAAAGTGCTCTAAGAAATTCGAGAAAAATCAGGGAAGACATTCTCTCAAAAGGTGAATTACCTACGGCATTGTGCTGAGAATGCAGATCTTTAAATGGTTTTAGTATAACCAATTTGTATATTTTCCAATGAAGTAGATACTACATTGTTTCCTTTGTTTTCATCGTTTTTCTATCTTGTTGCAAAATTTCATCCCGACCTTTATGGAAATGGTGATCAAACTTCAATAGTCTGTAGTACTTCCATTGCAATTCTATTTCAAAATATTTCTTTCTATTTTATTTATCATGCTAGAAACTTCCAAGCCACTGAGATTGAATAAAGTTGGAACATTAAATTTTTTTTCTTATGGCAAAATAGTTATGTCTAGATTGACACTTTTGTAAGAGGATTTTGTTTAAAGATAATTTTTTCCATAGTTATTAACGAATTAAGAACAGCGAATTCAAACAGAATATGAAAAGGAAATGACGTAGGCATCAGTACCGTATACAAATATTTTCTTACTTTCGGGTAATGGAAATTTTTATTACCTATATCAGAATTCCAATTTTTATATAGAACATAGTATATTGATATTTATGAAATGACTATGCGTGTAAAGTATATTTTAATCGATAAAAGATCGTGCAGATATAAAAAAATTTGGTTTTAAGTTGTCTACATGACCGAGGGAACCCGTTCTTAACGAACGTGCCATCGCATTAGAGATGCAAGGAAATATTGGTTTCAAAGACGATACCTATGTCAATCCCAACATCCATAGAATACTTTTAGTTCTTGGAAGAGTATTTAATGTGCTATAAAAGTAGGAGTGAGGGACCCATCTTATCGTAATTTATTTTCTAGAAATTTTGGTGTGTTGAACCTAACTTCCCACACAATATACTACATATTAAGTGTTTGAACCTAATATCCTATACAACACACTACGTACATCATACGTACATTTTATGTTAATACAAATATGATTCGAATACGTATATGATATACATAAAATATAGGTATTAGCTACGTATATTGTATCTCTAAAACATACATTTCCCCATATCTGTGAAATATACGTATCAGCTACGTACATTGTATCTCTAAAAAGTACACTTCTTCACATACGGAACATACCTATACGTATCAGTTCCGTATACAGATATTTCAGATTTACATATGAATGTTATTTTGACAATTTGGAATATGTAATATTTAAAATTGGTACCTTTTTTATCATTTAAAATCTTTAAAATCATTTCAAGATAGACATTTTATAATTTTAAATTGCATCTCCAACATTAGTTTGGTAGTATTCAATAATTCCAAAATGATATATACGGAAAATGTGTCCTCTGCAAATTGCCGTGTGAGTAGGCCGCTTAACAGGGCTTGCACTACACACAGACAAATAATCCCTCCAAATTTCAAACGTTTCCCGCCAACCAAACGGGTTTAAAAAAAATAGTGGAATTTACTTTTGAGACACCCCTCGTATAGGTATAGCATAGTAATTAATTCGACATATAAAATAAAGTCACTAAATTTACAACACTTTGGTAGCTCCATGGTCGAGGCTTTGGTCTGCTACGGTCAGCATCTGGGTTCGAATCCCCACTAAACAACTATGATATGAAGAGTCATGTAACAGCGGTTAACCCTTTTTAAAAAATAATATCTCGATAATACATCATTAACAAATGTTATTGATTACCCAAAAACATTGTTTTAATCAATCTTTAACAGCTTAATTCGGCCAGAGTGCACAATTCTTATGTATGTATTTTATGTCGGAGATATACGTATTTAAGGCTTAACTCAGACGGTGCGACAGCAGTGCGACAAAACTGACGCACTCGGTCGCACTCGGTCGAGAGTACACCCGTGCTCACGGAATCTGTCGCTGGTGACTTTTTTTAAATGTTATTTTTAAACGTACTAACCAATGATTAATCAATCCTCGTGCTTTCATTAACGAGAGTAGACGTCACCGTAGCTAATGAGGGCATGAGAATTAATTGTTCACTGGTTAGTACGTTTAAAAATAAGGTTTAAAAAAAGTCACCAGCGACAGATTCCGTGAGCACGGGTGTACGTCGCACGCGGCAAATCAGCATGGAGACGCAGCGAAGCACTCACACGGTGCGACTTCCCTGCGACAGCAGTGCGACACGCACCTCGCGCTTGTCTGTATGACATCTACAGTGGCGGTGTCGTTGTGTTAGTTTGCCGCGCATCTGCTCACGCGGTGGGACAAAACTGTCGCAGGAAAGTCGTCGATTCCTGCGACAGCGTGCGTCAGTTCTGTCGCACTGCTGTCGCAGTGAAGTCGCGCCGTGTGAGTTAAACCTAAAGGTCAAAGCACATCTAGGCGAAGCGAAGCGACGCGCCGCGAAGCGCGGCTGTGCAACGCACACTTGGGCGAAGCGAAGCGACGCGAAGCGAAGCGCGGCGAAGAGAAGCGCGGCGAATTCTATCCCCTTCTCTACCAGGTATAAACAGCTATACCTGAAAATATCCATATATGGATACCCGGGTAGAGAAGGGAGGGAAGGGAAGCGCCGTGAAATGTCAGTCATTTTCACCTTTTTCGCCTTTTTCATTCATTTTCGCCCTTTTCAAACTGATGAACGCAACGTGAAATGAGCCGTGTACATGTTTTGTTTTGAGAAATGGGCATTCGTGAGGAAAAATAGTATATGTCATTCGGCGGAAATCCTCGGATTTTTAAGACTGTGTTTATATAGATCGTAGACTCCTCCCCAAACCATGCCTCGTGTTCTACCTAATTAAACACAGTCTGAAAAAATCTCGAATTTCCGCCTTATGATATAAGATACTATTTCGTGTGAGAAAATTCATTTCGTTGACGAGATCTATCTTGGAAAGGATTTTCGAATCGTTAACGGAAGTGATCGACGAAACTTTACATCCGTTAAGGAATTACATTCCGTCCACGATAAACATTTCTCGCGGCGCTTCGCTTCGCGGCGCTTCGCTTCGCCGCGCTTCGCTTCGCTCAAGTGTGCGTTACCTTGTAAGAATCAATGGAAATATAAAAGGTAGCTTCGCTTCGCGGCGCGTCGCTTCGCTGCGCTTCCAGTCGCACAAGTGTGCTTATCCTAGGTCGCGGCGCTTCGCTTCGCTTCGCTCAAGTGTGCGTTACCTCATAAGAATCAATGGAAATATAAAAGGTAGCTTCGCTTCGCGGCGCGTCGCTTCGCTTCGCGTCGCTTCGCTTCGCCTAGATGTGCTTTGGCCTTAACGCAGAATAGAAATCCGCAGAATAGAGTTAAAACTGACAGGTCGAACCGCCACAGGCCGGCCGGCCGCAAAACTGCAGATCGACCCGTAGTGTCGACCGACAGTAGACGGGCTGAGAAAATCGATTTTGTTGCGCTTTTAACTTAGCGGATACTTTTCAACCGCTTCAACAAGCTTCATACAGAATTCTTGTTCGCCGGTTTTGAGCATTTTTCTCTAATAAATATTAACATAAAAATCCAAACGTCTACGACGATATTTTTAAATAGGTAGGGGAGAGGCTGGAACAGTGGCCATGCAGGTACAGTGGCCACTTGCAGTTTTCATGCAAAATTTTCGACCAATAACACCGCCATCTCGTGAGAGGTTGCCAATGTAGTTCATGTATAGGTATACGTATTTAATGTAGTATGTATATGTATATGTATAGGTATGTTATTGGTATAATTTGTTTTTTGGTTAATTGGTATAATTAATTGGTATAATTGGTTATTTGTATATGTATATGGTAGGTATGTTATTAGTCGAAAATTTTGCATGAAAACTGCAAGTGGCCACTGTACCTGCATGGCCACTATTCCAACCTCTCCTCTAGTGGCCACTGCATCTCATCCTTGTGTCCACTGTACCATACCAGTAGGGTACAGTGGCCACATTATAGAAAAATATAGAAATCAATTTTTTTTTGTTTACTTATATTTCGTTTCATACATCGAACTGGTATTACAACACACTCATATTGAAGTTTCATTTATGATATAACGAATTTCAATAACCCCTTTTATTTATTTTTTATTAACAATCTACTGAAAAGGTGGCCACTGTACCAGCCTCTCCCCTACCCATACACACAGAATTGTCGGTTTATCTTGTCGGTGAACGAATGGCCTAAATAGCGCTTTCGCTTAGATTAGGATGATATTAAGCGGTACGAACCGACGTTCCGTCTGTCGTGCTAAAACGCATGTTAGTGGACGGCGGCAGTTTTTCCCGTCGGTCTGGACTGACGGGTCAGCCTGACAGTTCGATCTGGCGCGTGGCGCGCCCACTAACTGAAAGGTAAAACTGCCGGTTTGAACCGCGTCGTTCGAAACCGACAGTTCGACCTCTGTGTGTATGGGAGATACACGCGGCATTCTAAGTGTTAAAGATGTTATAAATGATTTCCTCTGTAAAAATATCACTTGACAGAACGATGCTGAGGTGAAATACGACTGCCTACCCAAAGCCATTGCGTTATATTCTTACCTACTCAAATACAATGCATTTTACTTATAAAACATAGCTTTTATCAAATATTAAACATACAATATAACCCCTTTCGCATCTCATCAATGATCAGTCGCCTCTTTTGCAGTGGATATCATTCGAAAAATCTGTACAGACTCATTCTATGTCCGCTCGTTCCTTTACTTCCCTAGATTTTTAATATCTCGCAAGATACGTTCTTCTCACTCAGTGTCTCCCCTCTAAGGACCGGCTTGACAATTAACCTCGCGAAAGAATACTTATTAAGGCGCTCCGGATTTAAGACTATGCAACCGTTTACAGGTTTGCAAAAATGACGCATGTCTGATGGCAGGAAGAGAAGATGAGGCTGCTGATTCATGAACGCATACTTCTTCCACAACTCCATGTCGATATTCACCTCTTCCGCGGAGGGACACAGCGGATAAAAACACGACTGTGACAGCAGGTGATTTGCCAAACGACTCAGTCTATCCATTCCCATCGCATTTCTGAAAGAATTGAAAACATGTACAATCGCATCTTGATTGTTACTACCGCTTTAACTTACGATATACCTTTAGACCAGTCACCAAAGACGAAAAATCGATCTAAACATTTAGTCTAGTAAATGCGTGTTTAAAACTGCCGATTTCGTAACAAAATTGCGGAAGTTTTTTTCTCGACGGTCTTATATGTTTTTGGGGCTGCTGAATCCGAATTTATAGTTTGCTGCCTTGTAGGAGGTCGGCTTCATAGCCGAAAACGCAAAAAATCTGAATTTTTCAGCACTTTTTTCAGTTCTTTGCTTATATCTCAAAAACTGTACGTTTTTTGAAGATGAGCGTTTGATACAAAATTAAAGTAAATAAAATTTGCTACAAAATGCACTGTTCATCTTTGATTTTCTGATAAGAGGTAGCGGCGCTAGAGCTCGCTAAAAAAACGATTTTTTGGTACTTTTACAAAAACATCCAGTCCCACCTCTTACAAGTCGAGAAATATACAAGTTATCAACAAAAAACTTTATTCCACGTAAAAGAGCGTTAAAGAACTTGCTCTCTAAAACGTGATGGCACCGCCACTGTTCGCAGGCCGACCTAAGGTGCGTCACTGAACATAAAACTAAAGACAAGAAGGTCGGCGTCGGAACTTTGAAGTGGGGACTGCAAAAGTGAGCCGCCGTAAAATCAATTCTTACGTGAACAAGTGGAGCTGCTGCGAACTGGGGGAGGGCTCGCTCAGTTAAATGTTGATGGTCGAAATGCAAATCAGCACGATGATCAGTTACAGAGAGAATTGCAACTACTGAAGAGAGAACGCGAATTATTGAGTGAAAAGGTGGCATTATTAGAACGGGAAAGAGAGTTGACGAGACGGGAAGTTCAACTGGGTAACGGTCGACCAGTTGATACAGCAAGTAGCAACGTGTTGAAGGCTAGTTTAAAGACAATTAGAGAGTCATTGGCAGATTTCAGTGAGGGAACAGATTTTGTTGAGTGGCAAAAACAAGTGCAGTATGTGGTACGTGTGTTTAAACTGGATGAACAGATGGGGCAATTATTGGTGATTACGAAATTAAAGGGGAAAGCAGTGTCCAACCATCCAACGAGATTGAATAGGAAAAAGGAGTTCGAGAATAGGAAGTGGCAGACAAATGGAACTTTCAATGATTATTTTTATGACAAGACGATTTTGGCCAATCGTATACTATTGGAAGATGAGGAGGAAATCATCGAGTATATTATTGAAGGTATTCCAGAAAGAGGCTTGAGAAATCAAGCGTTAATGTTACGGCTTAAAGAGGTTCATCGGCTAATCAAGTTTCTATACATTTGCTTGAAATTTGGACCATATGTTATTAATAGTTCTATCTATACATTCATCAAATTATTAGAACCGTGCCCATACCAAAGTGGAGATATTCACTTTCAAAGTTGGGAGTTTTAACATGCAAGGTATAGGCAAAACATAAGCTAGAGAGCCGTTTTCATTTATAGCAGCAGAAATCGTCTCTATATTTTGCTAAAAAACTAATATATGATGTATGATGATGTTAGGAATTACATATTACAAGATAGGGATACCCAGCCATACCGTTTTTACGTAATTGTAATTCAAAGTACTTAACTTGACAGTATTTTTAACGCATCGCTCTATGGAAAAGAGAGCAGCGATCTTCGCTTCTTTCAACGTGCGCTACTATGAGTGTATACATATAGGTCGCAGGCTATCACCCTAGTGTTAGTATGTACAGTTTACGTTAAGAGTTGTAAAGTATGAAGAGGGGCGCGCTATAGGGAAAGAGTATAGAACAAGCGACTAAGCTTTTGGTTACGATTACAGCCCTTGAACGTCCTTAAGGCAAAGGCAGATTTGCTTTTGGCGATCAAGGGGATCACACTTAAAGCAGAAATAAAGAGTGGTACGAGAGGAACGAGTGCGTCAACCAGTACGATGAGTGGTATCAAAACAGAAAAGCAAGACAAAGACAGTAAGAATCAGGAAAGTGAAGTAAAAAGTGAGAAGTATGATAGCGTCAAGAAAGACCAAGTGAAGTGCTACAATAGGGAGGTTCGGACCAAAAATATTTTATGTTATTTCTCTATGGAAACTATTATGCATGTGTAAGTAATAATTTACGTGAAAGAATTAAAAAAAAAAATTTACTACTTCAAATTGCACATTGTAACTCCGGCGATAACGTTAGGGACGAGAACGTTTTCTTATTGGTTTGACATCACTTGCCAGACACAAGCTCCGTCTTCTCCCGGGGAGCAGTGCAGGCATATAGCGCGAACGTGATTTAACTATCTGGCTCTCTTGGATCGGCAAATGTTTCGGGGGTGAATCAGCGATGGTCAGAAGGGAAAAGGGCTAAGCTTCTATTTGAGGAAAGGCTTATCGTTGAGACAGATGAAGTTGATAAAAACAATAAGATTGACGTAAATTCCTCAAAAGATTCTGAAGTAAATAAACTTCGACGAAGTGCACGTATTAAAGATTTGCGTAACGTATCATATGATGAAGATTACTGTTGAATATTAATTTTTTATAAATTTGATCACGATACTATCAATTTTTATGTAATCTTATTAGAATATAAGAGTAATTTGTATCTACAAACTATGTATGTATCAGCATAGATTTAAGATTGAATGATAATAATGATTACTTGGTCTGATTGAGGTCTTCTTTTTGGGCTTTCCTTAATCCGTAGCAACAAATGTTGGACCATTGTTATGTTCCCCAAAACCAAATTATATATATATATAATAGATAGGAAAACTTCTACATTAATTTAATCGATTACTTCTTGAGTGAGAGTATTGAAATAAGCAAAAACTGCTTGATGTTAGATATTTATAATCCTAAGTTTAAGAATATGATTTATTATCGCAAAGGAAAGGTAAGGGTACAGATTTATAACTCTACCCTTGCTAAAAAGTTTCCAATACTTTACAACCGGAAAAAACCCGGCGGGCCTAGCGGCCCAGATGAGCATGTGGTGTGTAGCTTGATACAGAGTGATTTCTGGTCACTGTGTCCCTTCTAAACGGGCTTTGCAGCGTCTACTAAATAAAAAATAGTTAGTTCCGAGACAGCAACAACGAAGTGTATGTGATTTTTGGACGTGTGGACGTTAAAACCCGCGCTGAAGCCACTACTACTTAATACGTACTGCTGGCTGTTGCGTTTTCTACGGTAAATCTAGTCGTTGCGAGCATAGTTTGGACGTTGTGGCGGGAGTGTCTGGCAACTGACGTCATGCAACGTAGCCTCGTGTCGAGGTCCCGTTTTCTAGCCTCGCGTCAATTCATGATTTTTAAATATTATAGCACGATTAACTCTTAATATTTTGCGCTACAACTTCGGTTAACGGTTTTGTGACCCAAACTCTATCGATTTTCATTAAAAATACCCGACTCGATTCTGATTTTTTGATTCAAGGAATATCTGTTTGATACTAGTTATTATTGCTCTCAGTGTAGGTTTCGTAGATAACGTGGCCAAGTATTTTTAATTTTCCCTCGAGGCATTTTTTCTCTACCGAGATTCTCTAGACTAACTCTCGCTAGAATGCTCTCAATGCTGTGTCCACTTGTGAGTTAAGTGTCGGACAGCTCTAGCGAGAGTAAATCTAGCTAAAAAAAGAAAAAGTATGTGGCATACTTTTAAATCTACTTTATATTTTGATTCGTTGATACTTGTTTGCGGCAGCACTCTGCCTATAATTATGGAGCATTCGCCGGGTCGTTGTATTTCAACATTTCTCACATGATTTTCGTCAGATAGTTCTTTTCCTTTCGTCCTCACGGTTTGACAAAGGACATTTTCGTTAATTTGAATGAATCCGAAAGAAATAAACTTTTCTGCTTGTCTATAAATAATTAATTTCTTTACTTCACTATGTACACCCGGCGTCTCGGATTCTGTTGCTGGGGAATTTTTTAAGTATTATTTTTAAACGTACTAACCAATGATTAATCAATCCTCATGCTTTCATTAATGAGGGTAAATACTGCTTCGTACACCGATACAGTGAGCGTGTAGTAGTAAGTGGGGAAGCTAGCACTCGGTGAAAGTAGTCCAGTAAAATTTCCGTTTAAATCGAAAATTGTGACGTAATGGTGAAAACTTGACAAAAGCTATGTTTTGATGTTATTAACAGAGGGAACATGTTAAAAGAAGTATCACCCCCCGGCGACGGCTGTAAAAAATTTATTTATTGTTGAAAAATCGGTTCTTCGCTGATATTTTGAAAAATACGTGACTTATTGAAAAATAGCTTAGACAAAAGTTGTAGATAATGAAATTATCTACAAAAAAGATTATTACATTTTTACTATATCTTTAACCACTAAGAAACTAGGACCTCCAGATGAGTAGGAATTTTCAAATATTCATAACAAATGCAAAAGTTAAAATTTTTACAATTTTTCTTTCTATAACTTGCCTAGAAAAATGTCATCTTTTTTCCTAGCGAAACCGAATTTTTTTTTCAGTGTTGTTTAACACTAATTGATGTTTAAAGTTGTCAATTTCTCAATTCACATCGAAATGTACAATAAAAAAATTTTTTAATTATACCATCGTTTATTTCGGATTCTTTCTGAAAGAAAAGATAGATAGCAATTGAACGTATCTTGCCTGGTTTGTAAGATATGCTCAATTGAAAAGGAGGGAGATTTATGCGATGAGCACCACTAGCTTGAGACAGACATATAGTGTCGCACCGTTCTCACTCTCGTCGCCCTGACGTTTGTGTGCGCGCGCTGCTGCAGTTGTCTGCGAGTGTCAGTGAGACAGAAGGTTGCTCTAAGCGTTTTGGAGTAACTTATGCTCCCTTGCAGGATAGACGAAAATCGGAAGGCCGTTTTCGTAGCATCGCGACCATGAATACCTCGCAGAGCTAGTAGCCAAGGCAATATGCATTATCTTATTTCCATTATCTTCTTTCCAGCGCCTCCTAGGTAAAATGTAGTTTTATAAAAATTGTAGAGGATACGATTCTCTACAAGTTTTGTTTAACATTTTTTTCTCTCAAACAAATAATTTCAGAGTTACGCTTAACTAAACTAGAGCACTTTTCCTACAGTTGCATTACGTACCCTTTTCAATCCGATTCTTTGGCATTATCTTCTTTCCATCGCCTCCTAGGTAAGAGATAGTTACATAAAAATTATAGAGGAGACAATTCTCTACAAGTTTTGTTTCACATTTTTTTCTCTCAAACAAATAATTTCAGAGTTACGCTTAAGTCAACTGGAGCACTTTTCTTACAGTTGCATTCACGTACCCTTTTCAATCCGATTCTTTGGCATTATCTTCTTTCCATCGTCTCCTAGGTAAGAGGTAGTTATATAAATATTATAGAGGAGACAATTCTCTACAAGTTTTGTTTAACATTTTTTTCTCTTAAACAAATAATTTCAGAGTTACGCTTAAGTAACCTAGAGCACTTTTCTTACAGTTGCATTACGTACCCTTTTCAATCCGATTCTTTGGTATTATCTTCTTTCCATCGCCTCCTAGGTAAAAGGTAGTTACATGAAAATTATAGAGGAGACAATTCTCTACAAGTTTTGTTTTACATTTTTTTCTTTCAAATAAATAATTTTAGAGTTACGCTTAAGTAAACTAGAGCACTTTTCTTACAGTTGCATTACGTACCCTTTTCAATCCGATTCTTTGGCATTATCTTTCCATCGCCTCCTAGGTAAGAGGTAGTTACATAAAAATTATAGAGGAGACAATTCTCTACAAGTTTTGTTTAACATTTTTTTCTTTCAAATAAATAATTTCAGAGTTACGCTTAAGTAAACTAGAGCATTTTTCTTACAGTTGCATTCACCTACCCTTTTCAATCCGATTCTTTGGTATTATCTTCTTTTCATCGCCTCCTAAGTAAGAGGTAGTTACATAAAAATTATAGAGGAGATAATTCTCTACAAGTTTTGTTTGGCAATTTTTTTCTGAAACAAATAATTTCAGAGTTGCGCCTAAGTAAACCAGAGCGTTTTTCTTACAATTGCATTCACGTACCCTTTTCACTCTCAACCTCGCTAATTACTGATTCATTATGTTTTCATAATCAATTGTACTCGTTTCCACACCACCATGAGGTAGAGTAAACGGCGCGTTTTTTTTTATCGTAGTTTCCCCAGTAGGCCTATTCCACAACTGTGTCGTTCTAGTGTGCAGTTTTCGAAACTAGTTCGTATTGTTTTGTTCAGTTTTAATTCTGAATGAAATAATTGCAAAGCGTGAAATTTGAACATTAGATATTTCAAGCAGAAATTATGTATTTTTATTTAAAGCATAGAGAAATCCATAATTCGACAGCGTTAAATGTTGGAATATTACTGTATTTATGGTAGTTAGGAACAAAACAAGAAAAAGAATTTTACATTCGGAAGCAAACCACCAATTTCATTGGTAGTATAACGCTCCAGCTTGTGTTCTGTTATGGAAATATTTAAAATGAAGAATAAAAAATTATTTGGACTTCTCCAATCGAAGTGGATCGACATGGATTACTCATCCGACATCGGAATATTTCTGGAAGAACTACTGGAATATTATTTGTTTTAGATGCATAACATTATTAGTACTCAAAATCGACTTCCATAAAGTGAACATCGTCATCACTTCCATGTCCACCAGTTTCAGCAAACATTTCTACATCTTCCAAATTTGGTTGCATTTCTTCATCTTCTGAATCTGTGTCTTCAGAATCATCCAGCGTGAAATTTTTACAGGTTTGACCGTTGCAATTCTTACAAACATGAGTGCAATGGAGGCCACTTCTCTTACAACGACATCTACTTGTGGCACAGTCACCTTTACAACCGTAAAAGATCTGAAAATGAGAAAACATTCAATTAAAATTTTCATGAAAAAGGGTGGAAAATTATTGGATAATCTTTGTTGCACTACTTTTCTTTGATAACATGAAGATAAATGTAGGAAGAAAAATTATTTATATCTTTTTGTAGGAGCCACAAAAATTAATTACCTTTTTGAGCAACTCTTTCGGAGCTAATTCTGCGCGTTGAATCACTGGAAGAAGCATTATGGTGGTTCTCCTCCATCCCCAATCCTCAGCGTTTAATTCTCGTCCTTGCTATGTTTGATCTTGGTAATACACCCTCTTGGTATGTTCATGAAGTGCAGATGGAGTTGGTGGTAATGAGAAGCTAGTGACATTTTCTTCTTGGCGGTGGTAACAAGTGATACAAAAAGCTTATATCGCATTTCATTAATAGGTTCCTTGTCGCGATCACATTTGTTGAATACAAGTGCTGGATAATAAAAAGGGAAGAGAAGTATGTTCAAAATACTAGAAAAAAATCCAGCTCTGCAGAAATCTGTATCTATTTATATCCCATCGCTGAGGAAGTTATATAGCACTTATATTCAACAAATGATCGCAACAAGGAACCTATTAATGAAATGCGATATAAGCTTTTTGTATCACTTGTTACCACCGCCAAGAAGAAAATGTCACTGGCTTCTCATTACCACCAACTCCATCTGCACTTCATGAACATACCAAGAGGGTGTTTTACCAAGTTCAAACATAGCAAGGGCGAGAATTAAACGCTGAGGATTGGGGATGGAGGAGAACCACCATAATGCTCCTTCCAGTGATTCAACGTGCAGAATTAGCTCCGAAAGAGTTGCTCAAAAAGGTAATTAATTTGTGAGGCTTCTACAAAAAGATATAAATAATTTTTTCCCCTACATTTATCTTCATGTTATCAAAGAAAAGTAGTGCAACAAAGATTATCCAATAATTTTCCACCCTTTTTCATGAAAATTTTAATTGAATGTTTTCTCATTTTCAGATCTTGTATGGTTGTAAAGGTGACTGTGCCACAAGCAGATGTCGTTGTAAGAGAAGTGGCCTCCATTGCACTCATGTTTGTAAGAATTGCAACGGTCAAACCTGTAAAAATTTCACGCTGGATGATTCTGAAGACACAGATTCAGAAGATGAAGAAATGCAACCGAATTTGGAAGATGTAGAAATGTTTGCTGAAACTGGTGGACATGGAAGTGATGACGATGTTCACTTTATGGAAGTCGATTTTGAGTACTAATAATGTTATGCATCTAAAACAAATAATATTCCAGTAGTTCTTCCAGAAATATTCCGATGTCGGATGAGTAATCCATGTTGATCCACTTCGATTGGAGAAGTCCAAAAAATTTTTTATTCTTCATTTTAAATATTTCCATAACAGAACACAAGCTGGAGCGTTATACTACCAATGAAATTGCTGGACTGCTTCCGAATCTAAAATTCCTTTTCTTGTTTTGTTCCTAACTACCATAAATACAATAATATTCCAACATTTAACGCTGTCGAATTATCGATTTCTCTATGCTTTAGATAAAAATACATAATTTCTGCTTCAAATATCTAATGTTCAAATTTCACGGTTTGCAATTATTTCATTCAGAATTAAAATTGAACAAAACAATACGAACTAGTTTGGAAAACTGCACACTAGAACGACAGATGTGGAATAGGCCTACTGGGGAAACTATGTTAAAAAAAAACGCGCCGTTTACTCTATCTCATGGTGGTGTTTAAACGAGTACAATTGATTATGAAAACATAATGAATCAGTAATTAGCGAAGTTGAGAGTGAAAAGGGTACGTGAATGCAATTGTAAGAAAAACGCTCTGGTTTACTTAGGCGCAACTCTGAAATTATTTGTTTCAGAAAAAAATTGCCAAACAAAACTTGTAGAGAATTATCTCCTCTATAATTTTTATGTAACTACCTCTTACCGAGGAGGTGCTGGAAAGAAGATAATGCCAAAGAATCGGATTGAAAAGGGTACGTAATGCAACTGTAAGAAAAGTGCTCTAGTTTACTTAAACGTAACTCTGAAATTATTTGTTTGAGAGAAAAAAATGTAAAACAAAACTTGTAGAGAATTGTCTCCTCTATAATTTTCATGTAACTACCTTTTACCTAGGAGGCGATGGAAAGAAGATAATGCCAAAGAATCGGATTGAAAAGGGTACGTAATGCAACTGTAAGAAAAGTGCTCTAGGTTACTTAAGCGTAACTCTGAAATTATTTGTTTAAGAGAAAAAAATGTTAAACAAAACTTGTAGAGAATTGTCTCCTCTATAATTTTTATGTAACTATCTCTTACCTAGGAGGCGATGGAAAGAAGATAATGCCAAAGAATCGGATTGAAAAGGGTACGTAATGCAACTGTAGGAAAAGTGCTCTAGTTTAGTTAAGCGTAACTCTGAAATTATTTGTTTGAGAGAAAAAAATGTTAAACAAAACTTGTAGAGAATCGTATCCTCTACAATTTTTATAAAACTACATTTTACCTAGGAGGCGCTGGAAAGAAGATAATAGAAATAAGATAATGCATATTGCCTTGGCTACTAGCTCTGCGAGGTATTCATGGTCGCGATGCTACGAAAACGGCCTTCCGATTTTCGTCTATCCTGCAAGGGAGCATAAGTTACTCCAAAACGCTTAGAGCAACCTTCTGTCTCACTGACACTCGCAGACAACTGCAGCAGCGCGCGCACACAAACGTCAGGGCAACGAGAGTGAGAACGGTGCGACACTATATGTCTGTCTCAAGCTAGTGGTGCTCATCGCATAAATCTCCCTCCTTTTCAATTGAGCATATCTTACAAACCAGGCAAGATACGTTCAATTGCTATCTATCTTTTCTTTCAGAAAGAATCCGAAATAAACGATGGTATAATTAAAAAATTTTTTTATTGTACATTTCGATGTGAATTGAGAAATTGACAACTTCAAACATCAATTAGTGTTAAACAACACTGAAAAAAAAAATTCGGTTTCGCTAGGAAAAAAGATGACATTTTTCTAGGCAAGTTATAGAAAGAAAAATTGTAAAAATTTTAACTTTTGCATTTGTTATGAATATTTGAAAATTCCTACTCATCTGGAGGTCCTAGTTTCTTAGTGGTTAAAGATATAGTAAAAATGTAATAATCTTTTTTGTAGATAATTTCATTATCTACAACTTTTGTCTAAGCTATTTTTCAATAAGTCACGTATTTTTCAAAATATCAGCGAAGAACCGATTTTTCAACAATAAATAAATTTTTTACAGCCGTCGCCGGGGGGTGATACTTCTTTTAACATGTTCCCTCTGTTAATAACATCAAAACATAGCTTTTGTCAAGTTTTCACCATTACGTCACAATTTTCGATTTAAACGGAAATTTTACTGGACTAAAAGGGGACCACCGAGTCGTGGCAGAGAGCCGATGCGTCCCGAGTTTAGCGTATTGCCATTCCAGCGTCTGGACCCCTCACGTCATCGCCACGCTAACAGCCATTCTCACCGCCATAGCACGGTATAAGATGTTTCACATCAAAAAAATTACCGAACCTCCCTATTGCAGCAAGCCCAATCATATTGCTAAAGACTGTCCGCGACCAGAAAGAGAAAAAGGGGCGTGTTACATATGTTTCCGAATGGGACATCAAGCGAAGGACTGTCTAGAGAATTGGAAGAATAAGAAGCAGAAATCTGAGGGATCGACCAAACCGCATCCGCAGGAGACCAACGTCTACGAGGAGCCAGTGTCTCAAGAAGAATGTCGTGAGATAGTAATATTTGAAGTTAATGATGGGAGTACGCGAAGAATTTTGAATTTAGATACGTAATTAGACACGGGAAGTCCTATTAGTATGATAAAAGAAAGGTTCGTTGAAAAGAGTCGATGCTTCCAATTGATTCGAATTCATTGCCATACAGAGGGGTAAATCAAACGCCGATTAAAATGTTGGGCATTGTAAAGACGCGAATTACTTTGTATAATTTAGTCGAAGAGGATGTACCGATTTTCGTTGTTCCAGAAAATACGTTTAAAGTTTCGGCTTTACTTGGAAGAGACATTTTGATATGGAAATTCAAGTTAGAGTTACGTAGGTCAGTGGAGAACGACGCAATATCCGAGGTATTACACATTGAAATCGATGAATCAGACGAACCAAGCAATAGACTAAACATAAGCGAAAAGGGCGACGAAAAGGTTAGGATGAAATTCAGGAAATTGTTTAAGGAAGAGTACGTGATGTCTGAAAGACTGGATGAGCCAACGGTTAAACAAGAGCTGAAATTAAGATTGAAAGATGATAAACTGTTTTACTCGGCGCCGCGACGGTTATCGTACGATCAAAAAAATAAGTTAAGTGTTGTTTTGGATAGTTTGCTAGAAAAAGGGTACATTAGGCCGAGTGACTGAGTATGCATCTCCCATAGTGCTGGTAAACAAAAAGAATAGAGAAGTAAGAATGTGTATCGATTTCAGACAATTAAATGATACGTTGGAAAGAGATAATTATCCATTACTCGTAATTGAGGATCAGATTAACGCATTGTCAAATAAGAAATACTTTTCGTCGTTAGATTTAAAGGATGGGTATTATCACTTGAAAGTCTGGGATGATTCCGTAAAGTATACATCATTCGTCACGCCGTTAGGGTAATATGAATGTTTGCGAATGCCCTTTGGTAACAAGACGACTCCAGCCGCTTTTCAGCGATATATAAACACAATTTTAAAAGATGATATTAGAGCGGGTAACGTCGTTGTTTATATGGACGACATTCTGGTCGAAATGCGTATTCAAATTACTGGTCGATAATAAACTCACGTTGAGTCTTTTAGCAACCATCGATTCGCGCTGAAATTCGGAAAAAGCCGTGCCAAACTCGTTCCAAATATAAATAAACAATTAAATATCAAGATTCGAGATATTCATATTTGGCCTGAAATGTCAATAACGAGTCTGACGAGAGATTCAAAGTTGGGCTAAAAATGAAGAAAATCGCTCGAAAATCAATACTATTTATATAATATGTGTCCTCGTGAAACTTTTTTGGTGCCTCAGACGAGAAAAATGTATAAGATATCATTTAAACTAGACTATAAGTAAAGGAAAAGATAATACTGTACGACTTCTGTGTATTTTTGCATAGTTTCGGAGATATAAAGCAAAAGGTAAAAAGGCGCACTTTTCGAGCTTATTTCACTGTCCTCCGTTCTGAAATCGTCCGCGTAAACCAATATTTCTTTAATTTTTACCTAACTGAACCCATTCATCCATTAATTTATCTGCTCCTGATTGTGTAATGTTTCATGTCTCTGGTGACTGACCTATTAGTCGATATTCACAACGAATCCAACAAAATTCACTTTCTCAAATTAAAAAACCGAGAATACTTACGAACTAATTTCTTCCCGACCAAGGTGCATTAAAGTGTCGATAGACGTAACACCTACAATCAAACCTTCAATATCCATCGTACAAGGGTCCGGCATTAGGTGAAGGTTTTCACATTTTAATTTCTTAGTTACGAAGTACTCGGGTGTAGGATATACGGGATCGTGGTGAGCGTCGCGACTGGATGGCACCAGTACAACTTGCGTGCACTTTCTGAAACGACCAGGTAACGAAGACTGTCCAAAAAGATTTCTACTCATTCTCCTACTAAAATTCAATAATTAAAAGTAATCCATCTCACTCTTTGGTAAATCCTAGAATCCGTTCGACAATCATTTCAAATATTTCCTGAAAGGTATTTTTGACGGATCCATTAGAGATTTCCGGATGACTGAATTCGAGAAACGGTCCTACGAGGATCAGAACGTGGGGCTCATCCTCAGCAACTTTCTCCATGAGATCCCACAATGGGTGATAATTTAAGTTTTCGGGCAATGTGTACGGGCCAGCCGCAATCATTATGTTTATTGGTTCCAAAAGACTTGGAGCTTTCGAGAGAGGCGGATAGCCAGCGGTGAAAAGCTCCTTTGCTACTAATTGAGTACCAGTTGGATTTGTGCCCTTAACCGCCAAGATCTGCCCTGGAAAAAGTGAGTATTGTGGGACGTTCGCTAAGTCCAGTTGTATCATAGTCGGCCTCTGCGTGCTCTTAGAGCCTTCTAAGAGCACAGAAACGTTGTTCAGCTTTCCCTCCATGTCACAGCATACTCGTCCCCACGTTCGGAAGGAATTTTGGGATTTCAGCTTCACGTCCCAAGTCACCTCTGTGCCTTCGTTTTGCAATATCTTGTTCCAGTTTCGACACATCCTTACTCCCATACTACGACAAACTTGATTGAGGATCGCCCCCTTCGTAGAGAGCAACTCGAACATATATAGCACTTTGCAGGGCACGCGTGGGTCGTTCGCCTTGTTGATCAGTACTACGACCTTGTTTTCATTTCTCCACGATGCCATTTCGGAACCAAAAGATATCAGAATCTTGCCTCTGTTGACTTTGGAGAGGTAGCGACTCGGCGTGGATCTGAAAACGATAGTTCGACAGCTCGTAGTTCTGTAATCGATGCATTATCTTCCTCTCCACTTCACTTTTGACAAATTTTATTCAGATTTTATTGTAAACTGTTTCCTCCTTTGAAGAAATACTTATACAGGGTGATTTAGAAATAAGTGGCACAAATTTAATATGTCATAGATCTTGTCGAAATATGAAAAAAAGTTAAATGAAATTTTGTTCTACGCCTCATCGTTTAGAATATACAGGGTGTTAAAATTGAATGTTTTATAAAGTTTTTCAATATCTTTTGATGGGCGCAAAACAATTTTACGAAATTTGGTATACAGGGGTTTCTTGGGACAAGGAAGAGAAATTTGATTTTGTTATTTTATTTAACACCTCTAAGTCTGGGACAAATTTCACAAGCATTTTAGTATGCTACGACAGAGTAAACTGCAAATATCTTGAAATCGAATCGATTTATCTAAATAAAACAAGTGTGCGTTTTTGGTATTATAAGGTTTTAAGAAGAAATTTATTTCGTCAAAAGTCACATACAGTATAGCACAAAAAAGTTGAGACATTTGTAATAACATTAAGGCTTGCATGTGGCGGCCTCTGCAACATTCAACAAAAAGGTCATCAAATTTCGATTCCTTGTCCCAAGAAACCCCTGTATACCAAATTTCGTAAAATTGTTTTGCGCCCATCAGAAGATATTATTGAAAAACTTTTTAAAACATTCAATTTTAACACCCTGTATATTCTAAACGGTGAGGCGTAGAAAAAAATTTCGTTTAACTTTTTTTCATATTTCGACAAGATCTATGACATATTAAATTTGTGCCACTTATTTCTGAATCACCCTGTATACAGTATTGTGCGAATTAATATGAACACGGCATAATATTGTCATTTCTGCAAGTTATTTACACGTGAATTACATATTACATAACCTCTACTCAGTATTTCATTAGTATATGCGAGTTACATATCTTCAGATTATTTTGAGTCGTTTTTTGTGTATAATTTCAAAGTGTACAATCTCCATACTTACGAAACATGCAGATTGTACACTTTGACATTATACCCCTCAGGTAATACATGCGATTTCATCAGCATATTCCTGTGGCTTGGTTCTAAAAGGGCCAAAGTCATAAAATGCACATTTTGGCAAATCTATTTTTAAATAATGCTCTAAGTTTGAAGGCGTTTTCTCCATGCTTACGAAACATGGAGATTGTACACTTTGAAACTATACCCCTCATATGTGTATCATCCAGCAACAATGATTCTGATCGGTTCTTACTATGTTTTACTGTTTTACCATGAAAGCTATATCTAATTTGTCCTTTATGGCAAAACAAGAAGATTCACTCATATCGTTCAACTATGATTAATGTAATAAAAAGATCCGCCACCCAAGCCGAGTCGATCGCAAGACCCGAGAAGCAAAGTCGAATATAATATTTTAATGAACAGTTCGTTCGTGGAACGAGATTCATAAATAAAACGTAACGTAAAGGCTCGTGTCCACTTGCAATAAATTGCGCAAATTTGGCTGTCAGAGAGCACTTGCAACATGTAAACAGCGCTGCAAGTTGACTTGCTGCAAACTTGTGCTCTCAGCGAAAGTGCTTGCGACCTGTCCGGACTTGCAAATGGACACGTGCTACTTGCTAAAGCATTATTGCGCTCTATGCTTTCGGGCCCAGTTGAAAGTGTTGTCGCAAGTAAACTTGCGGGAATTTTGATTCAAGTGTACGCAAATCCAAGTTGCTCTAACAAAAACTGTCGCAAGTCACTTCCATGTGGACACGAGCCTTAACATACGGACTCACGGTTTGGGTGAGAAGCTGGACGGCGAAAAAGGACACTCGACGGCGCGAACCTTGGTTTCGTTGACAGACAGTGTCTCGGACTCCGGACTTCTCGATCTCTTCGCCTGTTCAAAACCAAAAAGAAAAAGTATCGCCATCAATTCGCTTATTTCGCGAAAAGAGTGACTTTCGTAATCGGCGAACGCAGAGGACCAAGAGTACAATCTATGCGAATATTTCTTTATGCTCTATGTCGGATAAACGACTCAGTCGACCGTTTAAGGCTGGTATTAGCTTTTTAAACGCGCTTTAAAAATGGGCCGCCGTGGACGAGTGTGTATCTAGTCACGACGGGACAGTCAACGTGCACCAAATTCATACTCGTCTATGGAACTGCCTGTCAATTATCGAGTTTACTTTCTGATGTTATTGTTGTCCACTTGCTGGAAGAAAACACCACTCAATGGACCTGCAATTTCTCCGATTCTATATATTCTAAAAAATTCTTAGAAATAATATAATTACGCTATGAAAACAGATTCAGTATATCTATTAAAAAAATGAATTGCATAGGTAATCACCTCAATCGATACTATTATTGTAGTGTTGGTAAGAATATCGAGGTAAATATGAAAGCTAAAGTTAATTTATTTTCGATGTACCTACATTTTTGTAATAAGGTGATTGATAATTTATTTTTGTGATAAGGTGATTCAAAAATGTTGTCCTTACTAAACTAACAATAAGGTAAACGCATCAGTGGCAGTGGCCGGAGGATTAGGACCAGTATCCGGACACCCATAAAAATATGTATAGCAGATTTGATTGAGTCTTCTTACTAGATGGAATTTGTCATGGGTGTTTCTAATTTATTGAAGATACTTTCCCAATAATTTTTATTTTTTTTTACCACATTCAATAACACAGCTTCACAAAAAAAAGTCGAAAAAATGCTTCCTCTGACCAGACCAGTATATCTTTATGTTTTTGGGGTCGCTGAATCCGAATCCGGTGTCCGTTTGTCTCCATCACGTCACATTTTTTTTAATCTCAAAAAACCATCAATAGATCATGATTTTCAAAAAGTTAATGGACTTAAACCAAATTCGCTATAAGGGGTTTTTTGGGTCGCTGATCACGAATCTGAAATCGGATTTCAAAAATTCAAGATGGCGGATCTAATATGGCGGACGAGATTTCTGAAAATCGACGGATTCATGCCGAATTTGGTATAATAGCCCAGTAACTTAAGGCGGAAAATAGGGGGTTACTTCTCAAAAATTCGGACCAAGCCGGATTTTTGCATACACCTTCATTGAAGCATTATAAATGACGTGTAAAAAATCCCCATAGATATCGTGTACCCTTCAAAAGTTATACGGGGGTCAAAGGTCAAAAAATTGGTTTTTCGTTATTATCTCGCTTACGATTAGTCTGACAATAATTCTTGTGGTTACGAAAGTTGTAGATAAAAAAATACTCTACAAAAAAGTTCTGTACATTTTCCACGTACGAGTTACCGTTTCTACAATATACGCCGCACAAAGAGTCACCGTGATGAAATAGTGCTTTAATAGTCATACATTCGTTTCCCCACCACCTTCGAGGTAGAATGTAAGGCGCGTTTTTTCTCCGCAAAAAAAGCATAATTTCTTATAATCAAAAGTACTTACACGTAATTTCCGTGGAGATCTCTGTGATGTACTAGCCTTGGCTTTATCTTGCTGTCTTTTGAATGCCGCAATGCTACTCTTTCGAGTATACTCTTTGCGACAGTCAATATGGATAGTCACACAATTCACATTATTTAAATATTCAAAGTGTCCATCATTTCTGTCGACACTAGCATTTATCACAGTTTTTAAACCACGCTCAACAACCACGGTATCACCGACCGAAAGGGATTTACCACAAATAAAGCAATCACCCGCCATTCGAATAATTGTTCTACACTACACTCGAAACAAAACGTCCGACGTCGCTTATAAATTGAAATCGCTCAGGTCAAGACTTCGACGGAGACTCGAGCTCAAAAAAAGGATGTGTACGAGTTGCCGATTTCGAAGAGACTGATAAAGAGACGCGGCTGGCAAGGCGGGGGTACGCTTCGGCAAGGGTGGTTTTTTCCATTCCGCGAAAGGAGAGGAAAGTTCCGAGAAAATGTGAAAATAGGGAAAAAGGTGTCAGAAAGTCTTCCGAGAGACACAGATGTGTCAACGTTCCGTGGCGCGGTTCAAGGACACGCGGGCGTGCATAAAAAAGGCTGAATTTATGATAGGTCGACCCTGGACAGTATAACTGAGGCAAGGGTACCCATGCTCTCCTGCGAGTCTGGTGAAAGTTGGGAAAGGATCGAGGAGCCGATTAGTCATCTATTGAATTTGTCATTTCTCCTTACAAGGCTGAATTAACGTTCGAATTATAACGGAATCGATTAATGAGGTTCTGCAAAAGACGGACTTTTCCGAACACCCCGTTAGGTAATTAATCTTTCCGGGACAAGTGCGAGGCCACGATATTCGCGACCTACGTTCGTCAAATTGTACTCCTTTGCCGATGGCGAGATTAACTCCAGGTCGGCGAGGTATTTATAATCGATTCTTAAGATAATACTTCTGTTGCCTGTAGTAGTTTAAAATTAATTAGACCTAACTTTCATTAGGTAATAAGCAGACGTGTAGCTATTCTTGGGGATGTTTGGCCTGATTATTACCTAATGAAAGTTAAGTTAAATTAATTTATAATCGATGCTATTAAAAAGAACGAGTCGACCTTCAGAATTCCATCTATCGTGCGACGGAATACTTGTTTTATAATACGTGACAGATGATCCCTACTGCGCCTCGAGGTTGTTGACTTTGACGCTTTATGACTCATCTGCTATTGCAGCACTATTTCATCACGTTGACTCTTTGTGCGGCGTATAACGTGGAAACGGTAACTCCTACGTGGAAAATATAAAGAACCTGTTTTGTAGAGTATTTTTTTATCTACAACATTTGTAACCACAAAAATTATCATCCGACCAATCGCAAGCGAGATAATAACGAAAAACCAATTTTTTGACCTTTGACCCCCGTATAACTTTTGAAGCGTACATGATATCAATGGGGATTTTTTACACGTTATTTATAATGCTTCAATGAAGGTGTATGCAAAAATCCATCTTGGTCCGAATTTTTGAGAAGTGAAACTCTAAAGTTACTGGGCTATAAGGGGTTTCTTTGGGTCGCTGACCATGAATCTAGTCAGATTAAAAAAATTCAAGATGGCGGATCCAACATGGAGGACGAGATTTTCGAAAATTTTGAATTTTTGTAAAAAAAAAAGTGACGTGATGGAGATAAACGGACACCGGATTCGGATTCAGCGACCCCAAAAACATAAAGATGTACTGGTCTGGTCAGAGGAAGCATTTTTTCGATTTTTTTGTGTGGAGCTGTGTGATTTATGTTATACCTAAATATGTCCGGATATTGGGACGTGTCTGGTCACTGGTGCTTTTAATAGTAACAACTGCAGTTAATTCCCTCTTACACCTAATGAAAAGTTCACAGTCCCGATATTTGATATTTTGATTTCACAAAAGGAAGTTATATACAGGGTGTCCCTAAATATCATGTACAAACGGAAGGAGGTAATTCTTTGGCTTATTTTATGACTAGAAGTTCAGATAAACATAGGTCCGTAAAAGCTTCGTTACTGATCTACAGGGTGTTGAAATTTCAAATTTTTTTAGTTTTTTTTATAGCTCATGCAGTTTTTAAGATATTTAGCTCAAATTTGGAATGCAGGTTATGCTGTAGGGCTTATATCATTGGGCATATCAAATGGTTGTGAGAATCTACAGGGGGTTATTTTTTTAGGGGTCGTGCCCCCTTTTCTCCCCCTGAACTTTTTTGCGGTGCGTCTCTGGTAGGTTCTAAAATACAAAATAAATGTTCTGTTTTGTTTACAATCTTTTTGGTCTCTTGTAGTTTTTTCGTATCTGCCACCGTTATCGAGAAAAAACCGTAAGAAATACTCCTGGAATGTTCCAAAGAGTACGGGAATCAATGAGAAGAAGAGCGGAGGCATGTATAAGGGTTGGAGGAGGTCACTTTAAGCAGTTTTTGTAACGTTGTTTTGATATGTTTATTATTTAGGTTTTTCTTATTGTAATAAATCATTGCTACAAAAACTGCGTTATCTTAAAAAAATTTGAAATTTCAACACTCTGTAGATCAGTAACGTACGGGCCTATGTTTATATGAACTTTTAGTCATGAAATAAGCCAAAGAATTACCTCCTTCCGTTTGTACATGATATTTAGGGACACCCTGTATACCAAATTCTGTAACAACAAACAATCCGTCACGAAGGTGTGCACTTTGCTATAAAAAAAAGATTAGGAAGGAATCGCAGTATTGGTGTGCGACATGCAAAGTGCCACTGTGTGTCGTTCCTTGTTTTCGAGAATACCATTCGAGAGAAGCAACCTGAATTTTTATTTTTATAAATATTTGATTTGTTCTGAATTTTTCCTTTATTATGTGTGTAGTATATGTTAAATAAATGAATAAATATTAGTAATAAAATTGTTTGTTTTGTAAAATAACTCCGATTTTTTGATCCAGTAGTTTAACAGCGACTCTGTGTTTGACGATTATTATACCCGTCATCGCTTGATTTTCGCGACACACGTAGGTGCGCGCTCTAAAGCCGGGTCTTCACTGCGCGAAACTCTTTCGCGAAACTGTTTCGCGAAAATGTTCGGCGAGTGTCGGGACGAAACGTTTCGGGTTCCAGGCGAAAATAAGGTGAGCCGCCAGTTTGCGCGAGACACTGGTGCCGGCGAAACACACGGTGCACGTTCACACTGGCGGCACTCGGAAGGCGAAGCTCTTTGATGCGCGATCAAAAACCGACTGACGTTTGGCTCACTTCGAAACATACTCGCGAAGCAAGTTTCGGGGTGAGTACAAAGTATACACGAGGCGAGACTAGTTTTGCGAAACCGTCTCGCGAAACAGTTTCGCACCGTGAAGACCCAGTGAAGAGCGCGCCACAGCTGACTGTTTAAAAGTAACGGTAGGAAAGCAGTGGATGACGCCTTTATGCAGAAGGGCCTTTATACAGATTTCGCTATGTATTTACAATGCCAACTCTCTATCCGCACTCTGCCATTCCTTGTGCGATAGAAAGAGATGCCGACAATGCGCATTACAAAATTCATATCCCCCCACGCATCCCACGGTAACTGCACCTTCAAATGTTACGCGATACTTTTTCACTTATCTTATACGCTTATTTCACATCCACATATAAAACGAGGGACGTAGATGCAATTGTCAAGCGCGGTCGATTGACAAGCGCAATTGTCAAGCCCTTAACTCGGCACTTTATCGAGTGTACTATTATTGAATCACCAACGGCTTTCCTCACTTCAGCGCCACTTTTATACTTACAATTAGCCACTTTTATACTTACAATTAGACTATCTAGGAAAGTACAAATCCATCAAAAAAATGGACTCAGAAATTATTTAGGGCCGGTTTTACCAACAGGTATAAACGCGGTATAGCGCTATACTGAGAATAACCATAAGGCTTATTGCTGGTTATTCTCAGTATAGCGCTATACCGCGTTTATACCGTGTTGGTAAAACCGGCCCTTAGTGTATCGTACGACCAAGTGCTTATTCCATGTTATAATAGTCAACCATAGACGCACTTTTGACATTTTGATTTCACGTACCATGCAAGAATCCTTCCGACGCGACGCTAATTTAAATCGAGTTTAAGAAACACTGGCGAGTTTCGTCGGCAAAAATTTCGTTGCAGGTACATAATAATTGATATAAAGTGAGATTATGGAAAATAGGCACGAACAACAGCAACAGATGTGTATGTGTACACCTGGCCGTGCTTAATGAGTGTGGATCTAGTCACAAGTTAATCGACTGCGCACCAGACCAGCACTCACTCGGCAAAACCAAGAGTTAAGAATCTTCCCCTGATGAAGCCCTCTCTTCCATGAAGACCCTCTTCTTTGTGGTCTTCTTTTTTCGTTTTCTCTATTTTTCGTATTTCTTTGCATAACTTCGGCGTTCACTTATCAATCTTATCTTGTTTTATTCATGACTTGTACTATTTAAAAGTTATATATTCAATACTAACTTTCAATTACTTCTTAAACATAGTAAACTAAAAATGCAAATACATTAGAAAACTATAAATACTTAAGCCGTGATAAGAAATGGTTTATTAGCAACAGACGCAACGTACAATTTGTACAGTATGTATTTTTTACTCGTTTCCTTGAATGAAAAATGACAAAATGTGAAGCAGCTGAGAGTTAATAGTAACTATCGTTAAACTATTAACACACAAGACCTGGTCTCACTTTGCTCGTTAAGGAGCTTCATCTCCCAAACTTTGCGGTCTTGTAGGGACCTACGGACCTCTTTATATTTCCATTTAGAGACGACCAACGATTGTTAAAGTCTTACGATATTAGGCAAGAATGACAAAAAGTGAAGCTAGATAGCTACGATCAATCGTGATTAGAAAGATTTAGGAATCCAAAAAACCACTGTCACATTTTACAGGAGAGATAAGTTTGGCGTCTTGGGCCACTATATTGGACCTGCCATTCTGATTTTCGGAATTTTAACCATAAATTTGTGTTCACAGAGACTTGCCTACCAAATTTTACAAGAATCGGTATTTTTACAAGAATCAGTATGATAGATTTTAGCGTTTTAATCCTTTACATTGAATTCGGAATTTTTAATTTTGAAATTCGAACTGCATATTCAAAACCCTAAAAAAACTAAAAACATAGATAATAAGCTTTTCTTTATAATAAAATTCGGTATTAGCATCCAATACATATAAAAATCTTAATTCTGATAATTATTATGAATTCAACAATGGCTCAGTTGAAAGAATAATAATTTCCGTACTCATTCAATTCCTCTTCAATAGGGAGGGCTTAGAAGGATCCATTACACAGCTCCACAAAAAAAATCGAAAAAATGCTTCCTCTGACCAGACCAGTATATCTTTATGTTTTTGGGGTCGCTGAATCCGAATCCGGTGTCCGTTTGTCTCCATCACGTCACATTTTTTTATCTCAAAAAACCATCAATAGATCATGATTTTCAAAAAGTTAGTGGACTTAAACCAAATTCGCTATAGGGGTTTTTTTGGGTCGCTGATCACGAATCTGAAATCGGATTTCAAAAATTCAAGATGGCGGGTCCAATTTGGCGGACGAGATTTTTGAAAATCGACGGATTCATGCCGAATTTGGTATAAGGGGGTTTTTTGGGTCGCTGATTGGGATCCGCCATCTTGAATTTTTGAAATCCGATTTCAGATTCGTGATCAGCGACCCAAAAAAAAATGTTCTAGTTTTATTAGCTCTTGTAGACGCTCATTGTAACTTCATTGCTGTTGATGTAAGGGCGTATGGGAAGGATAGTGATGGGGGAGTGTTTGCCAAATCAAAGTTAGGAAAAGCACTTCAGCAAGGAACATTGAATATACCAACAAGATCTACCATACCTTCTACAGATATCCAAGTCCCATACGTTATTGTAGCTGATGAAGCATTTCCTCTGAAAACGTACTTAATGCAACCATATCCAGGCGATAATTTGGATGATCGGAAGCGTAACTTCAACTATCGTTTGTGTCGTGCCAGGAGGACATCAGAAAACTCTTTTGGTATTTTGGTCCAAAAATTTAGACTTTACAATAGAAGAATTCAGGCCTTTCCAAAATATGTAGATTACCTAATTTTGGCTACTTGCATGCTGCATAATTTCATTAAAAAATACGACTGTCATACGTACAATTACGTTACTTCGCAACTTTCTGAAAATCATGATCTATTGATGGCTTTTTGAGATTAAAAAAAAATGTCACGTGATGGAGACAAACGGACACCGGATTCGGATTCAGCGACCTCAAAAATATACAGGAATAATAATTTGAATCGATTTGACTATTTTTCCAGGATTTGACCTTGAAATGACCTTGAACGTGACGTGATGGAGACAAACGGACACCGGATTCGAATTCAGCGACCCCAAAAACATAGATATACTGGTCTGGTCAAAGGAAGCATTTTTTCGATTTTTTTTGTGGAGCTGTGTTATTCATCGTCATCGTCAACGCTTCGCCCCACTTCGATGTTTTGTACCACCTAAGTATATAGTAAATAGATAGGCCTGAAACTAGCAGTACAAAAGTGAAAGCAGACTCTGATTGGTGGACACTAATAGATTGTGGCATCCCCAGCTAGACAGGCGCGGCTACTTTAGGTTCACAATACTGCCCTGTTAATCAGAAATATACATAAAATTTTAATCTGCATGAAACACAGCAGACTTAATAGTTCAAGTTCTTCAAAACACAGTACCAATAGCAAAAATTTGATAAAAAAAACTTCTACCCCAAAAACATTACTTTAAAAGTAGCATGGCCACGCCTCCCAGTGACGTATTTCAGAACGCCGCGTTGTGGGCGGCACTGCTCGTGACGTCACTGTGCACGAAACCAGCCCGCCAGCGTACCTTCTAGTCTGTTTCTCAATGCTTTGCGTATCAGAAGAGTACAAGTGAAGTGGAAGTTTGCTTATTTTTTGTGACTATTTTTGTTCGACGTTTGATAGTAGAATGTCGACGAAGGAAGGAAGAAGGATTTATAAAACACATTGCATGCGGGAAACGTAGTTTAACGTTTTTCGCAATTTGTCACTGGGGCACGGGTCATGTAAAAGTACGTATTTAGTAGATTTGTGCTACATAAATAATTAATTCTTTTGAAAATAATTTCATTGCATATCTCTAAGGCTGAATTCATCCAAATATTCCTAATTTATTTGGTCCTTTTTGTAATTGAATATATCCTAAAATTTGTCGCTCTCTATTAATGTAAAAAATTATATACTAATGAAAACTATTATTACTAAAATTAATCAACTAATTATTATATTAATTATACAGGGTGAGTCACCAGTTATTGCCACCTAGAATAACTCCGAAAGTATAATAATAGTAGAAAGGTTTTTAAAACAAAATTTGCATGGGACAACGGGGGCTGTATTATGATGTTAGTTTTTTGTTGCTAGGTGGAGTCGCTTCAGAGATTTGAAGGTCAACTTTGTTGTTTTAAATAGGGTGCTATATTTTGGTACTTATTTTCTGATAGAGGCTATCGAGACGAATCCAATGATATGCAACATTAAGGTCTTTGAAGGTCAATGAAGGTCAAAAAGTTAAAATGAACTTACATTTACGGAAGGTAAAGCAGTGCATTTTGATACCAATGGTCATCACTTCGAACACCTTCCGTAAATGTAAGTTCATTTTAACTTTTTGACCTTCGTTGACCTTCAAAGACCTTAATGTTGCATATCATTGGATTCGTCTCGATAGCCACTATCAGAAAATAAGTACCAAAATATAGCACTCTGTTTAAAACAACAAAGTTGACCTTCAAATCTCTGAAGCGACTCCACCTAGCAACAAAAAACTAACATCATAATACAGCCCCCGTTGTCCCATGCAAATTTTGTTTCAAAAACTTTTCTACTACTATTATACTTTCGGAATTATTCTAGGTGGCAATAACTGGTGACTCACCCTGTATAATTTATTTAAAAATTTATTTCTATTTGTATAGAGCGGGTATCGTATAAATTCACGAAAAAACGCCCGCTGCACGTGTAAGTCTGCGACGATATCGTATAGACGCGCGGGTATATACAGGGTGACATTTTGAAAACTTGCCACCCCAATATCTCAGAAAGTTACAGATTTTCTAAAAAAAAAAATACGGTTTCGGCAGTGGAGAGGGGAAACCAAAATGACATAATCGGAGACGCACCCCCTCCAACCCCCTTAGGGGTAACCCCCCCAACTTTGTAATCTTAAATAGCAACCCCCAATGTGTGATACAGCGTTGGAAAGCTCTTTAAAAATGCTTTACAAAACCACCAAATTTTGGTACCTTTCGATGAGTAATTTTTGCTCAAATCGAGAAAGAAACTGCTAGAAGTAAGTTGTCAATTTATTTATTAAAGGTCAATTACGTGACAATAAATTTTCGAAATGATTTCCATTGATTTTTCGGACTTTTTCAAATGTTGTTCTTGAAATTTTGCGATATTCTTGCATAATTCTCTGTTTCAGTTGGTTAATGCTTGCTGGTTGAGTTTGAAAAACAACAGATTTCAGATGTCCCCATAAGAAGAAATCGCAGGGAGTAAGATCAGATAATGGAAATCACTTCGAAAATTTATTGTAACATAATTGACCTTTAATAAATAAATTGACAAAACTTACTTCTAACAGTTTCTTTCTCGATTTGCGCGAAAACTACTCATCGAAAGGTACCAAAATTTGATGTTGCTGTAAAGCATTTTTTAAAGAGCTTTCCAACGCTGTATCACACATGGGGGGTTGCTATTTAAGATTACAAAGTTGGAGGGCTACCCCTAAGGGGGTTGGAGTGGGTACGTCTCCTTTATGTCATTTTGGTTCCCCCTCTCCACTGCCGAAACCATATTTTTGTTTTTTAGAAAATCTCTGTAACTGAGATATTGGGGTGGCAAGTTTTCAAAATGTCACCCTGTAAATACCCGCATGCAATGTGTTAATTTGAAGTCAAATTATAAAATATTATATTGAGTATTCCATTTAAAAGAAAAACTCATTTTCACATCATAACTCAAAAACCAAAAACCCAACAAAAAAAAATTAAAGTCGGTCATTGGAAACTACATAAAGATTTACAAAAAATCACCGTTACACTGTTTTTCTATCTTTAAAAATAACCGAAATATAAGGCCATGAAGGAAATGGCAAAGAATGAAAAACTCCCTGTACCTATCTCAATACTGGATCTAGTTAGCCGTGAGATTTTGACAGCATTAAGTGCCCTTTCACATGGGACCGATGATCGGTGCTGACGATCGGACATGCCACAGGCTAAACCGTGGTCGGTATATATATATCGTTCGCGCGCGCGATCGATGATACGCATTCATGTCAAAGCTACGTTTGAAACAATGGACCAGACCGATCGTCAGCGCTGATCATCGGTCCTATGTGAAATGCACTAAATTTATTTTCAAAATCGGCCCCGAGGATATGTAACGGATTTTTTCTATAACGTTTTTCCCAAAACTCCGCAGATACATCGTAAAGGCGACACCGTGTATATTAACAAATTACATATAGGCAGACTGCTATTTATTTTATTTTGAGGTATACAATCTGGCTTATTAACACCGTATCTTTAAATCTTACTTTATTGCTTTAATATTTCGCGTTTCTGCTCTAATGAAAACAGGGTTTGATCCAAGAAAAGCGAACACTGACAAAGCATCGATTTGAGGCAAATTGTCAGATTTCCCTTGTACAACTCCACTGTCCATTTTCACAGCACAACACAAGCTTCATATTCGAAACAGTCAAACAGTCCTATCCGAGAGTGCATAGTGACGTCACGGCCCGGCGTGCCGCTCGACCGGCCGTTTCAAGTGGGCGGAGCTTAGCGCAAACTTTATTAATTTCCTACGGCTTAATTTCGCGTCAGAAAAAAAAATTAAAAAAACATGTCCCAATTTTTTTACGTGCTCAACCCATTTTTGATGTAAAAAAAATATGTGCATATTCCTGATTCCAAATGTCGTATCTACAAAATTAAAAAATTTGAGTTAAACACGTCTTCACAATCCTTATGGCTTATTTTATCATCGTGATAATAAAGATATACAATAATACATCACTTGAAATAACCCGCATTTTGATTTTCACTAAAGTAATATCTTTTTAAAGAACAGTGGCATAAACAAAATTCTTTAAAGTGCTGTATCTCAAAAGTATCATTTTGTCAGTTACGACAGTTGGATTTAACAAGGCAGAATAATTGACTACGAGAGAGGTATAACAAGGATAAGGGACCTGCAGATGGGGTCCGTGATACCCACTGAACTCTATACTATACTCTACTCAACTAAGGGCCGGTTTTACCAACAGGTATAAACGCGGTATAGCGCTATACTGAGAATAACCATAAGGCTGGTTATTCTCAGTATAACGCTATACCGCGTTTATACCGTGTTGGTAAAACCGGCCCTAACTGGAATAGACACTCCGCCGCTAAGAGCGAGCTGACAGAGAGAGCAAATATGGGGATCACTTGTCTTTGTCGTACAGTCCGTTCCAAAATTTAATGCTTGGGTAGATAGACAGCTAGAGTTTTATAGTATTTTTGCAGGAACAAAAGTACGTGTGGAATGACACTTCGCTATTGGGGAATGAAAAGTTCCGACAATTTTTAACACAGCTCTTCCCCATTAAAAAAAAATTTTCTCCACATGTCATCAGATCAAAAACATCTTCATCGACGATTAAATAACATTAATTGTAGCATGGAAGTAAATTCCGGGCTAAGTGCCAAAAAGCAAGTTTTGAGATATGCAGATTCTGCAAGCAAGCAAGCAAGCTTTGCAACAAGCAAGATTCTTGTGGCAATTATTTGAAATAGATTTTGAAGGATCTAGACATAGCCTATTTTACAGCGTATTGGGGTTGTTGTCACATAGCCCACTTTTTAGCACTTAACTAAATTTTTCATATTCTGGCACACAGCCCGGATTTTACTTCCATGCTACAATTATTACTCGGAAATCTCTTAATTTCTTGTCAAAATCACTTTCAATGTCCTTAGCGTTTGAAAATAACCCTTGACCTCTAGCTTACTTTAACCTACAACCAAGCTGTAACGGCTCTACTCAAACACTTCTTCAAACTAACTTTTTGTTGCGCCTTGATAACTGCATTCTGCGCAGACGCAAGCATGGAGTAAGAGAGACAGGTGATCTCCATCATCTATCTATCCTTGCCGCGTTTTCCGCTTGTGGGCTGAGCATGGCAATGCCTATTCCAGTTATATTAGCCCAGTCGGGTTAGCATATGACCTTGCAAAAATTACCGACAGAAATTTTATTGCTCTAACCTTTAGGGAGGGGCCACTGGTAGTCTAAATTCAAAATCGCGACCAAATTCCATCGGAGCGTTAACCGCCATCTTGAATTTGAGGAGGAATCGTTTTTGCTCAATATCTCGGCCTTTTTCAACTTTTCAACAAAAATAGTAAGGACTTAAGTTGTTGCAAATTTGATTCTCTACAACTTTAGTCCTTACAATTTTTATCGTGTGATTAATATTTTTTGAATTAAGCGGGGAAAAAGTGGTAAAGTATAACTATCGAACTATCTCGTTTATTATTAACTTTAGGACATAAATGTATAAGAATAAAGAGTTGTACAGAATTACATTTCCTACAATTTTGATCTCTATGATTTTTTCTCTAGAACTAATATTTAAGGTCCTATGATTACGATAAAGGCACACGGCAACGTAAAAATTGTATCTTGCGTACTCCTTCCGCACCACCACAAGGTAGAGTTCTACGCTTGCAAGTTTGTTGCGGTTTCTGCCGTCTTCTTCCTTATAAGAGTTTGAAGCTGGAATTTCGATTTTTTCTTGCAAGCGTAAAGAATCCAGGCGATGTGTTTTTGTCTTTTTTTTTCTTGTAAGTTTCAGACGGCCAGACCTTTTTTTTCAAGGTGTTGTTGGAATTACTTGACTTTTTTTTTTCGACCATGGTCCTGCCAAATCAACATCGTCGGTTTTCTCTTCGCAGATCTCCTGACATTCATTGCTGATGTTCGATGTTGATCGGGCAGGATTTTCGATAGCACAATCATCTTCGTCGTCATCAAGTAGCTCGTGAAGTTCGACAACATTGTCGCATGTCTCACCACTGCAGCTTTGGCATATAACTGAACATTTTAGATCTGCCTTATGACACCCGCACATGTTGCCGCAATTTGTCTTGCATTTGCAAGAAATCGTTCTGAGCAACGTTTCGGGTGCGGGTTCTGCAGTGGCGGTTATGGGTTCTAACCCGCGGGAAGTTTTTTCCAACCCCATTCTGTGGCATTCATATCGTACTGCAACCATATTTGCACCTGTAAATACGTCCGGTAAACATGCTGTTGCGTCACTGTTGAGGTGGTTGGAAGACCAGCTAGGTTAAATTTATTTTTATTAACTGATTTGGCGAAGCACTTGAATCGCAGAATGTCGAGCGATTTGACGTCTTGGCCGCCTCCAAATAAGGCGATTAAAAAGCATTCTCCAGCTGTTGCTAACACATGTTTGTTGACGTTGTGTTCTTGGAATAAATTCAGACCTGCTCTGAAATCTTGATTTTTCTGGAGAGTATTGAAGAATTTAATAATAAACGAGATAGTTCGATAATTATACTTTACCACCTTTTTCCCGCTTAATTCAAAAAATATTAATCGCACGATAAAAATTGTAAGGACTAAAGTTGTAGAGAATCAAATTTGCAACAACTTAAGTACTTACTATTTTTGTTGAAAAGTTGAAAAAGGCCGAGATATTGAGCAAAAACGATTCCTCGTCAAATTCAATATGGCGGCTAACGCTCCGGTGGAATTTGGTCGCGATTTTGAATTTAGACTACCAGTGCCCCCCCCCCCCCCTAAAGGTTAGATCAATAAAATTTCTGTCGGTAATTTTTGCAAGGTAAAGCCTTTTTTTTGACTAACCCGACTGGGCTATATAGAGTATAGTATAGTATAGAGTTCAGTGGTGATACCGTTCGATTAGTTCACGAAATCAACGCCCGGCACTTAAAGGGCAGGTCGGTCGCATAGTGCGCATGCGCAGGTCACATGACGTCACGCGTTGAATAGGGGAAGTTGGAGAGTACAAATGGCGCTTGGAGTTGGCGTTACCCTGGAGATGCTTCAAGACGCTCAGTGCCTTGCAGATTGTTGGAAACGCTGATTAAAGCACTATAACTGTAACTGACACTGACCCTAACGTGCATCAATGTACGCTGACGTACTAAACATTCTCCACGAATGTTGAATGGAACCTCCCATTGAAAATAAATAATATTACATTTTACCTATTAAAGTTTTCTTTTATTTCAGCAATTCATTCCTTCCAGGACTGTATTTCTGAACGGGTTAACGGGTGGGCGAGAGCATTCTCAAAAAGTGAGGTGGGGTGCGGGGTGCGTGAATTTTGAAAGAGAGTTGCGGATTGAGGAGCGGTTTAGTTCACGAAATCAGCTTAGGTTTATCTTTTTAAAGAACTTTTTATGAAGTTGATTTTAGGTTATTCTAAGTTTGCTTTTTAAAAATTACACTTCACGTTTGATAGGTTGGTATATAAATTGGAACTTCTGATAGTATAATACGAAAGAGGAAATATATCGATAAAGGAAAAATAATAATAAAGTAGTTACTACATTATTGTAATCCAATTCTATTGTATTCCTTACTTTTCTGCCACGACTTTGATCGTTGATAGTGAAGAAAAATCAAATTTATTGGTTGATGGTTATTTTAAGATTTATTTACGAGTAAGGGCGAAATTTCAGCGGTCCATGCAAAAGGATTTCTTAAATTCCAATGTCTCGAGTTAATATATGTAACAACATACATATATACTGTCATAAGTGGTATCTTTACATGTGATGAAACAATTCGTCACGGTTATTGGAAAAGTAAACAGTATATCCGATGGCAAACTTCAACTTTTGAATTTCCCTGACATTTTGCTGGTAGAATTGGTTTCGGGAGAGTGCGCTGCGGTCTTACGAGCCGAGCGAGAAGTGTCAAACGTCTGATCTCCCAGTAGCTCTCAATTCGGGAGATCGAAGCGTCTAACCTCAAATCGTTAATTTATAAATAATAATGCATAGAAGTGATACGAAATAATCATTCGGGTTTCTTCGATGAGATTCCCTAAGTGTTTAAAAATCGGTGTCCGTTTGCCAATAACTGTTGCTTCAACTTCTAGAGAGACATTAATTAAGCATTACTACAGAACGAGTAGGTTAGAAGATTTTCATCAAGATTCACGCTATTCTAACATGGAATCTCGTACAAGTGCAACCGAAGAGGATCTAGCTCGTGTCCTGTCAGTAAAAGGATGACTCGCTGGACATCGGAGAATGTCAGGCTTGTCACCGAACGCCTATCACCCACGGTACATGAATTGCAATACGCGCGTCTCGTTTCATTCCAGCGTTAAATAACTAACTTCTTTCAAGCTAATAATCTTTTATGAACTGTTCTTTGTAGGAGGCAGCGATCGATAATAGCAGCTCGCCGTAGGCAAGTTCGTCTATTAAAACTGAAAGGCAGTTCGGTTTGTCGAACTACTACTCCGATAATGTGCCCGAGTTCGCGGTCTATTCTGCGATTAACGTTAACATAATCGTGATTATGCTCGGGTGATGGGTGTTCCAAAAGAGATAAAGTATATATTAAAAATCGGACGATGTAAGCTGCAACTGGAACATCATCGCAGGAATAATTTGTCTACAATTAATCACAATCATTGACCGCTTCCTCCTACGAAAAACAATTCATACAAGGTAAATACTTTGAAAGAAGTGAAAGTTATTTAAAGTAGTAATAGTTAAAACGAAAAGCGCATATTGCAATGAAAGTACCGTGAGTGATAGGCGCTCGGTGATAAGTTCGACATTGTCTGATCTCCATCGACTCATTTTCTTCGGGATACGACAGGAGTTACATTCTCTCTGTTTGCACCTTATGAAAGGGGACGTACAAGAAGACCGTCAAAGACTTCATGAAAATCTTGTAACCTACTCGTCCTGTAGTAATACTATCCCTCCGACGGGAATACACGTACAAGTATACGTGCTAAACGGAGCACGCTGTTGGCACATTATTATTTATAAATTAACGATTTCTAGGTTAGATGCTTCGATCTCCCGAATTGACAGCTACTGGGAGATCAGACGTTTGACACTTTTCGCTCGGCTCGTAAGACTAATTCTAACTATGAATGACTAGAGGACCGACCCAACTACTTCCGGCCAAATGTCAGAGAAATTCAAAAGTTGGAGTATGCCATCGGACATACTGTACTTAGAGTTAAAGGTAAAATGTCTACATGAATTTCTGTAGACGACGAAAATATAAGAAAAATCCGATGGCCTGTAAATTCGAAAGCGGTATGTTTTATTTCTCCATACTAAGGCAAAGTGAAAAATATAAGGACTCTTTAGTCTATAAATCCCTTTGAAAATATAACGAGAATAAATCAAAAGTAACGTGATTATAATTAATTGGCTCGTAGTATAATACGAAAGAGGAAATGGAGATGGTGAAAACGAGCCATACCTAAGTAGCAAAAGATATCTGTCAGACATATACAAGATATCTATACAGGGTGATTCGAAATGGGCGGACTTCCTCTCGTAGAGAGATTCTTCGCAAAAAACTGAACCGAAAGTTCCTGTACAAAATTCTTGTGCTCCGCCTAGTTTACAAGATAATCCAGTTCGAAAATATCCAATCCAAAGTCAGATTCAAGGGACAACTAGGGCCGTGATAACTGGGGCCAACTTCATAAGACTGACAGACAAATTATGTATCGCGATAAAGTCGAATGCGAAACAGATAGGACTAACTATAGAATGCTTACTCACTAATCTTATGAAGTTGGCCCCAGTTATCACGGCCCTGGTTGTCCCTTGAATCTGACTTTGGATTGGATATTTTCGAACTGGATTATCTTGTAAACTAGGCGGAGCACAAAAATTTTGTACAGGAACTTTCGGTTCAGTTTTTTGCGAAGAATCTTTCTACGAGAGGAAGTGCGCCCATTTCGAATCACCCTGTATGTCTGGAAAATGACATCTATATGTGGTATAAACATGGTTGAAATCTAGATATAGACAGCGCATAGATGTCTGACAGATATCCTAAGTTGACAAGAATCGATATTCTGTGGTAAATATAATAATTTCATAAAATATAACATTAATATTATTTAAAAAAATGAATTACAAGGCTCTAGAGGGTTTTCTCGTTCTCTATTTTTATTAAAGGCCGAGAAGACTAATATAGAGCTTTATAATTAAGTTTATTTAATAGTATTAACTTTTAATTTTCAACAATATCATTATATTTACTATAGAATATCTATTCTTGTCAACTTAGGATATCTGTCAGACATCTACGCGCTGTCTATATCTAGATTTCAACCACATTTATACCAAATATAGATGTTATTAATTAGACATACATACAGACATCTTGTGGATGTCTGATAAATATCTTTTGCTACTTGGGTAAAGCTATGTACCAAAGGGAGCAAAGGTAAGTTAGCGCCGGACTATAAACAATCTTAATGAATTATATCAAAAAATTGCTCGCAATTTGCTCATCAAGAATATAAAATTGCTCTAGCGGGAGCAATTATGAAAAAAAAGTTATTAAACAATTTCGTAGCAAACACTAATTTGATGATTTCTAAGTTATCCGAGTACGAACGGGATCTTTTTGGGCTCAAAAAATTGCTCGCAATTTGCTCATCAATAATATAAAATTTCTCCAGCGGTAGCGATTATGAAAAAAAAGTTATTAAACAATTTCGTAACAAACACTAATTTGACGATTTCTAAGTTATCCGAGTACGAACGGAATCTGTTTTGGGCTAAAAAAATTACTCGTAATTTGCTCATCAGGAATATAAAATTGCTCTAGCGGGAGCAATTATGGAAAAAAAGTTATTAAACAATTTCGTAACAAACACTCATTTGACGATTTCTAAGTTATCCAAGTACGGACGGGATCTTTTCTGGGCTCAAAAAATTGCTCGCAATTTGCTCATCACTGCCCCATCTTTTTATTTGCGTTTTATTAACGTTTTTTGCATTAAAAATAATAATTAAATTTTCGACGTTTCGAAGGCCTGGAAAAACGACAGCAGGCGCCGCTAGTTTTGAAACATGAAACTAACACCAGTAAAAACGGTTCTCAATCCAAATCTGAAATAACAGTTCCTACGAAAGACAGTTCCGCTGAAAATGGTAATAAAATCTGAGATATCAGCCAAGTTAGCATTGTAAATGTTCTTTTCACTTTTACATTATTACTACATATAAAGAGATTCTTACTTGTTAGAGTAGAACATATTCATAAGTCTATTATCTTGTTAAATGTGCTTCGTAAAAAGTCCTTATTTTATTACGATTAAAAAACAGTATATAGCAAAAAAGAAAAAGTATGTAACGTTAACACAAGGCAATTGAGGAGCTCGCATTTTTCCTTTTCCATCGTCAAAGCTCTCTCGAGCATCCGATGTGATTTGAAACAAGTATAAACAAGAAAGACTCTTTTTATATGTGGTAATATTGTAAAGTGAAAAGAACATTTACAACGCTAAACTTGGCTGATATCTCAGATTTTATTACCATTTTCAGCGGAACTGTAATTCTTAGGAACTGTTATTTCAGATTTGGATTGAGAACCGTTTTTACCGGTGTTAGTTTCATGTTTCAAAAGTAGCGGCGCTACTGTCGTTTTCCCAGGCCTTCGAAACGTCGAAAATTTAATTATTATTTTTAATGCAAAAAACATTAATAAAACGAAAATAAAAAGGTGGGGCAGTGATGAGCAAATTACGAGCAATTTTTTGAGCCCAGAAAAGATCCCGTTCGTACTGTTTGTTACGAAATTGTTTAATAACTTTTTTTTCATAATTGCTCCCGCTAGAGCAATTTTATATTCTTGATGAGCAAATTGCGAGCAATTTTTTGAGCCCAGAAAAGATCCAGTTCGTACTCGGATGACTTAGAAATCGTCAAATTAGCGTTTGTTACGAAATTGTTTAATAACTTTTTTTTCATAATTGCTACCGCTGGAGCAGTTTTATATTATTGATGAGCAAATTGCGAGCAATTTTTTGAGCCCAAAAAAGATCCCGTTCGTACTTGGATAACTTAGAAATCATCAAATTAGTGTTTGTTACGAAATTGTTTAATAACTTTTTTTCATAATTGCTCCCACTAGAGCAATTTTATATTCTTGACGAGCAAATTGCGAGCAATTTTTTGAGATATAATTCATTAAGATTGTTTATAGTCCGGCGCTAACTTACCTTTGCTGACATACGGTAGGGCAGAGATCGATAATATAAGGATTAATACATTCGATATAGAAGTCGATAATATAGGGATTAATACATTCGATAGAAGTCGATAATATAGGGATTAATACATTCGATAGATCATTATTTCCAAATTAACGATTTCGAGGTTAGATGCTTCTATCTCCCGAATTGACAGGTATCTTTACATGTGATGAAACAATTCGTCGCAGTCATTGGAAGAGTATACTTAGAGAGAGTTAAAGGTAAAATGTCTATATGGATTTCTGTAGATGACCAAAATATAAGAAAAATCCGATGGCCTGTAAATTCGAAAGCGGTATGTTTTATTTCTCCAATATACAGCAAAGTGAAAAATGTAAGGGCTCTCTAGTTTATAAATCTCTTTCATAAAATCACGAGAATAATAATTAATTGGCTCGTAGTATAATATGACGAAAGAGGAAATGGAGATGGTGAAAACGGGCCATACCCAAGTAGTAAAAGATATGAATAAATTCCAAAAAGTAATGAAATCCCCCACAAAAACAGATTCTCTGTAAAAAAGGCGGCATGTTCATTCAGTGCCAACAAAAATTGATACGTAAAATACTCTCCAAAAAAGATTTGAAATCAATTAAGATCGCCATGTTCAAGATTTATGTATAAAAAGTAAAAGGCATCATTTGAAAGGAAAATTATTGTAACTCGTTACTAAAAAATTCGACTAAAAAAATTTAGGTATAAACAAATTTTCATAAAAAAGAACTTGCCGCGTTTAAGTTTTCATATTTTGTCCACTATACCGAATAATTTGCAGTACTTGGACGGTGCTAGAGTGATTCATAAATTGCACTGCCGAAGTCAAATTCAGAGAAATTCAGAAGGCCCCCGCCTGATCGGTTTCTCGTGCGACGTTCGGTATACTGGTGGTATCATATAAGTGTATGAATTTATTTAAAATCATAAGTGCATAAACATCGAATGTAATTCTCTATACATTTTTTATTTTGAAGGAAAAAACGCGGCAAGCTCTTTTTTATGAAAATTTGTTTATACCTAAATTTTTTTAGTCGAATTTTTTAGTAACGAGTTACAATAATTTTCCTTTCAAATGATGCCTTTTACTTTTTATACATAAATCTTGAACATGGCGATCTTAATTGATTTCAAATATTTTTTGGAGAGTATTTTACGTATCAATTTTTGTTGGCACTGAATGAACATGCCGCCTTTTTTACAGAGAATCTGTTTTTGTGGGGGGATATTAATTACGCATTGTAATGCAGCGTTTCTTGCGAATAAACAGTGGGAGAATTTATAATTCAAAATTCGTCAGATTTCTCTGCCCCACCTTGTATAACAGCAAAATATTGATAGCAAAATTTGGCAATACGGCTGAAAAAATAATTTTCCTGTATTTACACATATACAGTATGTCTCATGACAAACGCAGGTTTTTGAATTTCACTGACATTTGATTTCGGTACTGGTGCTACAGTAATTTATAGTTAGAGTTGGCTTCAGGAGAGTGCACTCCTTAAACCAAATTCAAAAACCTGCGTTTCCCATGAGACATACTGTATATGTAAAATGCTAGAAAAGTAGTAGTAGTAGTAGTAGTAGTAGTAGTAGTAGTAGTTTATTTTGTCTTATGTACAGTTTTTTTACAACTTTTTACATCTTTCCCCCCCGTCCCCCGAGTCGCTTATCCTATCTATTTATTTATTACAGTTCTATGTCTACCCTTTGGTGTTTTGCCCCCAACCCCCCCTTTCTTATTGCTCCGTCGCCTGCGCCTTTGCCAACTTTTCAAATTGTCTTGCATATTCGCATATTGCTGGTATCGGCCTACCTTTCATACATCTTTGTATCCATTGGGTTAACTCCCCTACCTCCCGTTCTCCTCTTTGCTCCTCAAACTCCTCCCTTGCTTTTTTCTCCATTTTTTCTTTCGCCGTCTTACATCCCCAAATATGATCCATGTAGCTAGAAAAGTATTTTTTTAAGCCGTATTGCCAAATTTTGCTATCACTATTTTGCTGTTAGATAATTAGACATTAGAAAATGTCGAAAAGTTGAACAACAATATATATAATAATTCAGAAAGAATCAACTGGTGTCCAGGTCTTTATCGCTCCGTCGCCATGAGTCTCGTCGCGTCGGCAGGCGAGGTCCGACAGTAAAAACCATTGATGAGCGATGGTTTTAACGAGCGAAGAGAGAATCCAGTGCAGGGGGTCTACGTGAAAATAAACCGCAAGAGGAATAAAACGTCTCCCGTTAGTGCTCCGTCTTCCTCTCTCGCTCGCGAAGAAGGCCCAGAATTCTTTATCTTCGGCCGGATCGCGTGAGTTGAGGAAGGAGCGAATTAGGGGAAGGACGGTCAAAAGGGGGTCCAGTTTAAGTAATTTATAATGCGCGCGCGGTATTCAAAAGACCTGAGAAAAGAGTGTCATTTTCCTTTTCTACCGCTACATAAGGGATAGAATGTCTACAACGTGTGAGCAAGTGCAACTCGCGTCGCGCAAACTGTTAATAAAATTATGTACAGCTACGACTTGTGGTATTTTATACTTGTAGCGAAGCCACTGAGAAATGAGAAGATTAAAAACACTAAGTGTAGATCGTCTTCGTTTCCACAGAATAAACACGATTTGAGAATCGACGAATAACCGATGATTGTCAAACACTGCACTTCGACCGTTATAATATTGCGACGACATAGTGTACAGAGGGATAAACAGACGCGAGAGATGCGAAGTGTTCGTTGTCGCGAAACAACAGCGAATAGGGGTTAACTGCTGTTAACCTGCATACTCTTAGAACTTGCTTTGTTACGCATTATTTCAATGAATCCCAGTTTTTTTGTTCTCGTTATTAAATGCCATTCTTTATGAAGGGCTCTCGTTCTAGTTTTGCCGTAAGTGCTTTGTTTCTTTCGCCTACGATACTGCATCTCGTGATCAACACTATTAGATCACACGAAAAACAAAGAGAGAGAGAGAAAGAGAGAAAGAGAGAGAGAGAGAAAGAGAGAGAGAGAGAGAGAGAGAGAGCGGAGAGAGAGAGAGAGAGCGGAGAGAGAGAGAGAGAGCGGAGAGAGAGAGAGAGAGAGCGGAGAGAGAGAGAGAGCGGAGAGAGAGAGAGAGAGAGAGAGCGGAGAGAGAGAGAGCGGAGAGAGAGAGAGAGAGAGAGAGCGGAGAGAGAGAGCGGAGAGAGAGAGCGGAGAGAGACAGAGAGGGGGGGAGAGGGAGAGAGAGAGAGTGTGGGGCTAAACACCCTTAAAGTTGGCATAAATTCAAAAAATAAAAAGTCGTTAAAACGATACATTAAAATAAGTTGAAGTAAAGCATTCCGGATTAATATGGAGCACTAAAATGTCGTTACTCATCGTAATTTTCAATATCTCTACAATGTTTTATCGCTATCACATCACAACGAAATCGTCATCGTTTTCGTCCAAAAACCATTTTTTCCTCAATCATGCCCATTTCCAACCTATTTTTAGACCGTAAGATGGCGTTTTTCCCGCGTAACATCGATGGGAGTCCGCAGGCTGCTAAAAGATTGCTTAGTCCGAAGTGGGTCCTTTTTCCAAACTGATAAACGCAACGTATACTTCTGTTTGTTTTGTTTTGAGAAATGGGCATTCATGAGAAAAAATACTATATGATACCCCTAAATATTACATAACAGGGACAGAGTCCCTGCGTAAATTTACACCCTGTATTTATGAAAAAGAACTCAAAGTATCAAATGCGTGGTTTTGGAGTTTCGTTATCTATTTGGTTATTCTTTCGTCGCATCCTCAAATTTCCTTCCATTTTTTCACTATCTCGTCCTTGTTCTCTAATTCTCTTTATCAAGAGCCTCGATAGAGGCTTGTACCAAGGACTAAAGCGAAGCCCCCGTCTGACGAGACTCGAGAGGCTAACTATACTCCGCGTATTAGACCGTCAGATAGTGACAGATTCTGGCGCCCCTTTTTCGCATACAAGCCTCGAAGAGGGTTGAAAAGTACTTCGATTTTGAGTAGAATGAAGGGAAATTTACGAATGGTCCCTGGGGATAACATAGGGAAAATTCGATTTTTCTTAACAAAAGAATAAAAGGTGTCTCTTGCCCATTTTTTCACGCAAGCCTTGTTCACTAAATGATTAATTAATAAAACCTGGCTTCGGAAATCAAAGGCTTGTGTGGGAAAATCGGTCAAAATCTCGATTCTTCCTTACAAGATTACGCCCTTATTTCAACCATTTAGCCACCTGCAACACTCAAGCCTTTGGTTTTCCGAAGCCAGGTTTTATTAATTAATCATTTAGTGAACAAGGCTTGCGTGAAAAAATGGGCAAGAGACACCTTTTATTTTTTTGTTAAGAAAAATCGAATTTTCCATGTTATCCCCAGGGACCATTCGTAAATTTCCCTTCGTTCTACTCAAAATCGAAGTACTTTTCAACCCTCTTCGAGGCTTGTATGCGAAAATGGGGCACCAGAATCTGTCACTATCTGACGGACTATATAGTTTGTACCTGTGTACAAGAGATATTAATTTCTCAGGAACTACAGCCTCTCGATAAGCAAAGATAGTTTCATTACGTCATTTTAGGACTAGGATTCTATTAAGGGGGTCCACCTTCGAGTCGAAAATGAAAGCCTATTTTCAGGAATTAATTGAAAAGGAACTACTGAAGATAATTGAGTAAAATTTGTTTTCCTCACTCATGCCCATTTCGAGGCCTTTTCCAGCTTATTTTTAGACCGTAAGATGGCGTTTTTCCCGCGTGACACCGAGCAGGAGTCCGCAGGCTGTCAAAAGTACTTTACTCAGACTGGCGCGATTGTTTAGTCCGAAGTGGGTCCTTTTTTCAAACTGATGAACGCAACGTGAAATGAGCCGTGTATACGTTTTGTTTTGAGAAATGGGCATTCGTGAGAAAAAATAGTATGTCATTCGGCAGAAATCCTCGGATTTTTAAGACTGTGTTTAGATCGTAGCACGAGGCATGGTGGAGAGACGAGGACAGTCTGAAAAAACCTCGGATTTCCGCCTTATGACAAGATACTATATTTCTCTTATTGATAGATACTTTGCCTTTTAAAATGTATTTTTGAAAATTAATAATAATTGCACTCGCGGCCTTGGAATGTCCTTGAACTCGTCGCTGCAGAAATGTCATATGCAACTTTGTGGTAAGTTTTCGGCCATCTGAGTTGTCTAAAATCAAAAAACAAAATGTCTTTAATTTGTGTTACGTTGGCTATGTTTCCTCGAAGGGAAATTTTGTTATATTGAAATTTGTTAAAATTACGCAATTGTTTGTAAAAATTCGAATTTCGACCTATTCTTTTGACCTATCAGAGGCTGTAAAAATGGTACAAAACGAAAATTTGAAAATCGTACTCGGGAAAACATAGCCAACGTAACACAAATTAAAGACATATTTTGTTTTTTGATTTTAGACAACTCAGATGGCCAAAGACTTACCACAAAGTTGCCTATGACATTTCTGCAGCGACGAGTTTAAGGACGTTCCAAGGCCGCGAGTGCAATTATTATTAATTTTCAAAAATACATTTTAAAAGGCGAAGTATCTATCAATAAGAGAAAAAAAAATTTACTCAATTATCTTCAGTAGGTCCTTTTCAATTAATTCCTGAAAATAGGCTTTCATTTTCGACTCGAAGGTGGACGACCCCTTTAAGCCTTCACATAGTTATTAAGTTGTCAAATATCGGCTCGAGTAAAAAGTCGTGATAAATTTTCGTCATCGTCGTTGTCGTCATTCAATCTAAAAGTAGCAATGAAGTTCTGCATATGTCTACGCATTTCTCCGATAGAAGTGCTGTACGGCAGCAGTCAGCATCAAAGGAATACAGAACAGGAACAGAGAATGAATATAAGCATGATGCGATTGCCCAAGAGCGTTGCTCTCTCTTCCTGTTCCGTATTCCTTCGATTACACAGGCACACAAAAAAAAAGGTCTTGTTCCCAGAACCAGACCAGCATATCTTTATGTTTTTGGGATCGCTGAATCCGAATCCGGTGTCCGTTTGTCTCCATCACGTCACATTTTTTTTAATCTCAAAAAACCATCAATAGATCATGATTTTCAAAAAGTTAATGGACTTAAACCCAATTCGCTATGAGGGGTTTTTTGGGTCGCTGATCACGAATCTGAAATCGGATTTCAAAAATTCAAGATGGCGGATCCAATATGGCGGACGAGATTTTTGAAAATCAACGGATTCATGCCGAATTTGGTATAAGGAGGTTTTTTGGGTCGCTGATCATGAATCTGAAGTCAGATTTTAAAAATTCAAGATGACGGATCCAATATGGAGGACAAGATTTTCGAAAATTTTGAATTTTTGTAAATATAACTTCATATTCGTCATTAGCGATCGAAAAAAACCCTATACCAAATTTGGCATGAATCCGTCGATTTTCGAAAATCTCCATATTGGATCCGCCATCTTGAATTTTTTTAATCTGCCACATATATACATAAACTAAAATTTTATATTTTTAATGAAAAAAAATTACAATGAATTACAATTTATTCTAATTCTTTATCATTAGTTGGTATTGACACATATGACTGGCCATTGATCGTAATATGAAAACATGGAGCTTGTATTAGATTTATCGGGATAACTTTTACATTATTTATTGTATGACATTTGTACATAAATCCCGTCGATATAAATCGATATTGATTTCCGTCAACTTCAAACATGCCATCGCAGATGATTTCACAAATAATTACCAAATGTGAATACTCACAATTGCAATTATTATGTCTACCTACACCGATTGCTGATTAGTTTTAAATAATGTTCTACGATTTCATATTTCATCTGATTATCAGCCATGTCAATATATTGTATTGCAGATGATGATGTCTGTAAAACTTTTCCATACTGTGCAGCCATATACAATTTTTTTTTTCAGCAATCTCAAATATTTCCACATTGTATATTGTTGATCATCTAGCCCATTATCTAGTAATGCCTGTTGAACATTTTGTGGTACTTGTGGAAGAGCTCTGTAAGCAGCAACGGAATACATTTAGGGACTTACAATTAGAAAAATTTCGGTCTCCTGCATATAGGTAGAGACTTGAAAATTTATTTGTGAATAAATTCACAAGAATTGTAATTTGTTCAATTATTAAATTAATAAATTATTTGATTTCGAGTTTTCAGAGTATGTTGAGCGAGTTATAAACTATAACTGTTTATTAGGATGCACAGATTATCACAAGCCTGCGATGAAAAAAATACAAGAGAAGTGACAACTGAACTTTATGTATTTCTTGGTGTTGATTTAAAAAATAATAATAAGAAAGTTCTATCACGTCAAGTTTTCTTGAAAAATTTAAGTTTACTTGGATTTTTATGAACATTTCTAACTTTTAAACTTTTGGTCGATAACCTACCGTATGTCCCACTCTGGACGGGCCAGTTTGAAAGTTACCTTCAGGGAGGCTTGGTCGGTAATCGAAACATTTAATACCGGTAGAAGTCGAGTCGGTAGTTAGAGTTGGTGTCAATTCGGGAGATCGAAGCGTCTAACCTCGAAATTATGAATTTGTGAATAATGGTGAGTAATTTCCATTATTCACAAATTCATAATTTCGAAGTTAGATGCTTCGATCACTCGAATTGACACCAACTCTAACTACCGACTCGACTTCTACCGGTATTAAATGACTCAAGTACCGACCAAGCCTCCCCGAAGGTAACTTCAAACTGGCCCGTACAGAGTGGGACATACGGTATTTCATGTAACTTATCTTAATGAAAACAAATTTAAATAGTATGTTGGTGATTTTTCTCTAGAAACTACATCATAAGTTGATGTATCTAAGTTTAAACCCACAAGGGAACGTTCAGTTTTCCTCTCGACCAGAGGCGGCTCCTGCGATCTGGTAACAGTGGTTTTCATCCATTTAAACCTATACAAAATAATCGATTGCTGAAAAATTAATTTGCCTCACCAAGAATCGATTATTTTACATATATTTGAATAGATAAAAACCACTGTTGCCAGATAGTACGCAAAATTGTTCGAGATAATTAATTTTCAAATAGAATTCTAGCAAAAATAGCGATATCGATTTTACAAATAATCCTGACGCGGTGGGAAAAAATGGAGGCTATTTTAGAAATCAGCACACCAAATAACATAAAAATCAGCGAAAACGTCTCTTGTATTTTTCAATAACTTTAATTTCGCAGGCCTGTGTTATTATAGTAAAGCAGGACTTAGTTTCAGGAGGTTGAATGGTGAGAACGTGTGTTGGAAGTTGTGAGATGAAAAATTGTAATAAAGTGCGATCAACATAGAGTGCAAGAGTAGTATAGGGTATAGATAGAAAGCTGAGAGAAAGAGTTAAAGGATAGATTATAAGGGTTTGTTGGGAAAGGGACGGTAACGATAGGAAATTAGGAAAAGCGAGGAAAAGTCAAAAGTGAGGTTAAGTGAAGCGGTGAGGAGGAAGATAAGCGAGAGTCAAAGTCGGTAAGGTAGGTAAGCTTTAGACCGGTGGCGGAGAAGAAAGGGAAATACGTAGAAGATAAATACCGTATGTCCCACTCTGTACTGGCCAGTTTGAAGTTACCTTCGGGGAGGTTTGGTCGGTACTTGAGTAATTTCATACCGGTAGAAGTCGAGTCGGTAGTTAGAGTTGGTGTCAATTCGGGAGATCGAAGCGTCTAGCCTCGAAATTATGAATTTAAATGGAATGGAAATTACTCACCATTATTCACAAATTCATAATTTCGAGGTTAGACACTTCGATCTCCCGAATTGACACCAACTCTAACTACCGACTCGACTTCTACCGGTATTAAATGTTTCGATTACCGACCAAGCCTCCCGGAAAGTAACTTTCAAACTGGCCCGTACAGAGTGGGGTATACGGTAGTCCAGTCATTCTACCGCATGTCCGAGCCCAAACCGCTCAAGCGCCGATACCTATGGCCAATAACTTGAAATTTGTTTTCGGCAGTGTTTGCCGACGGTTGAAAATTTGATAGTTAGAGATGGCTTGAGAAGAGTGCGCTGTGTGTACTGCGTGAGAGCAAAAAGTGTCAAAGGTCTGATTTCTCGATAGCTGTCAATTCGGGAGATCGAAATGTTTCGTCTATTATTCAATACTTCGATCTCTCGAATTGACAGCTATCGAGAAATCAGACCTTTGACACTTTTTGCTCTCACGCAGTACACACAGCGCATTCTTCTCAAGCCATCTCTAACTATAAAATTTTCAACCGTCGGCAAACACTGCCGAAAACATATTTCAAGTTATGGGCCATACCGTATGTATCATCCCAAATTAAACAAGCAGAGATACCGACATTGCCGAAACTTTACCGACGGTCAAGAATTTTATAGTTAGAGTTGGCTTGAGAAGAGTGCGCTGTGTGTGCTCCGTGAGAGCGAAAAGTGTCTAACGTCTGATTTCCCGATAGCTGTCAATTCGGAAAATCGAAGTATTGAATAATAGACGAAACACTTCGATCTCTTGAATTAACAGCTATCGGGAAATCAGACGTTTGACACTTTTCGCTCTCACGCAGCACACACAGCGCACTTTTCTCAAGCCAACTCTAACTATAAAATTCTTGACCGTCGGTAAAGTTTCGGCAACGTCGGTATATCTGCTTGTTTAATTTGGGATGATACATACGGTATGTATCGGCGCTTGAGTGGTTTGGGCTCGTACATGCGGTAGATCCAATTTACATGTGCATCTGGACTTTAATCCCCTGTCGATGATTTATGGACCAATCGAAAGGAAAAAATCTCGCGATCAATATTCCGAGGAGGTACATTTTTGTAGGTGACCGCGGAGTTGTTTATTTAACAAAAACGTTGCGAGATTTCGTTCTTACCGACTTGGGCGTAGCACCGTTCAATTTATATACATTCAAATATATATAATCGAATATATCATATATTCAAAAAATAGCCTACCTTCTGGTAGAGCGCGAAATTCTCTACAAAATTGACGCGGGAAGTAACTCTCTAGGACGTGTCCTTTATTTTATATAAATTTTTAAAGTTTCTTGAACAACACTCACGAGCAGAATAGCTGATTAGCCACGCTACGCCTCAACACCGAGTGGCGCTGCACGCCCAATCTCAGAATTCAAATGGTAAACCCTCCGTTACTCGCCGAGCGCTGAGCTGCCGTGGTAAACGAAATACGCTACTTTCACATACCCCGATAGCCAAGCGTGACTTTCACCCAAACGTCACGCGGTGGCGTCACTGAGTGACGTTATTGTGATGCCACAGTGAGGATCCGGAGTGCGAGGTTTTGCCACAACGGAATACTTGATCCTGATTGGTCTATTTGCTGACGCCTTACGGAATTTTTATTCGCGTCGGATACCGCCGTATGGTGGCATTTCGTTCTTCCTAAGATGGCCGTCGTTACGGACGTAAAGGCCATCACACGTGAAAAAACGTAAGCAGTAACAGTAAGGATTGTCCAATCAGAAATATCATTCTTACGGAATTATGCTTAAACAGGCTTTCTGATTGGTCAATCCTTACTGTTACTACTTACGTTTTTTCACGTGTGATGGCCTTCAATTCTTATGGAATTACGCTTAAACAGGCTTTCTGATTGGTCAATCCTTACTGTTACTGCTTACGTTTTTTCACGTGTGATGGCCTTTACGGACCGAATGTCAAGATATAACCATGTAACGTAAACAAAGTATTTGTAAATAAAAGTAGTTTTTTGTCACTCAATGTCAAATACTCGGTTTCATGGGCGTCCTCGACGCATGTGAAATCATCTTTCACACACCAATTCGTGAAAAGTTGCGCAGTGCGTGAAATGGTCAACCTCGTATTTGACACTTATTGTTAGTGACAAAAAATAGAATTCGTTATTCGGTTGTTTTGCGCCGTTCTAACGAGTGTGATTGCGGCAAACTTCACACTCGTTAGAAACAGCGCTTCACGCCCTAATAACGAAAATAACTATTAAGAGTGCAAGTGCAATAAACCCAATTCATAAGTGATGAATATCGGTATCGAAGATATCTTGTCAATTCTAGGAAAGTCAAAAATGCCGCTAGTGGAAGGAGAAGCGGTATTGAAAGCAGTTTGTATTTTCCTGTGGAATCAAAAAGAGAAACCAAAATACAGTGAAAATCGTCGCTTCTTGCATACAATCGTCACATGTAACAAGTGCTCCTCACGAAGTTGAAGTGAACATCTTACTGGTAAACAACAATAAAGAAGTAACGTGCAAGTGCAGCTGGGCCAGAGGAAGACGCAAACACGTTTTTGCAACGCTTCTGTACATAAATCGATAGGGCAAATAGTACCATGTAACGATTGTACACAAGAAGCGACGATTTTCACTGCATTTTGGTTTCTCTTTTTCATTCCGCATGAAAATACAAACCCTGCTTTCAATACCGCTTCTCGTTCCACTAGCAGCATTTTTGACTCTCCTAGAATTGATAAGATATCTTCGATACCGATATTCATCACTTATGAATTGGGTTTATTGCACTTGCACTTTTAAAACTACTTTTATTTACAAATTCTTTGTTTATGTTATGTTATGTTCTTGTGTTATTTGGTTATGTTGACATTTATTTTGAAAAAGAAAAATATCAAATTATTTTAAAAAATTTAATGAGAACCTTCGAGAGCAGTCACTGTCATGTCCGGTTTCTATATTATGACCGGAGTGGACCAACACCGCTTGAAGAGTCGGTGGCTCAATTGGTAGAATGCGAAAGCATTCCCAGTTTTGAAGCATCTCGTATTCTAAAGATCGCAGGTTCAAATCCCGGTAGGGTGTGAAAAAAAAAAGCGACACTATCAGGCGGGTGGCAGGCGACGGCATTGCATGGGCACACAGTGAAAAACCTCGGTAAAGTCACTGCGTGCATTCCCCTTTTGCAAAATCCTACTTTATCTATTTTGTACACTGCGTGATGCCACAGTGGTACCCCAGTGGGCACGCACCAAGACATCACTGTGATGTTTCTCAAAGTCACCGCGTGGTCTCACAGTGCCTCCACTGTAAAGTCACCTGGCTATCGGGAATACTTTTGCACTGAACGGGAGACGAATGTAAGTGCGACTGTATCTCGAGCGTTTGTCGGAGGTCTACTCGCACAGGGCCGTATTACGCCGCGCGCACGCACGCACGTCCCTGTCTCATTGATTTCATTGGAGAAATAAAAACCGAATATCTCTATTTCTAAACGTCAGAATGACTTCATTCGTAACGAGAAGTTATCAGTTTTTCTATAATCTAAAATATGACATCTTTTTAAAATTGCTCGAATAGTGCTCTAGCGGTCAAACTACCTTAAAGGGAGCATTTTTTTCCACATTTTTCTAATAGTAAGAAATATACAGAATCACTTGAAATCTAAAAACGACGGCGCCGCGCTCATACAGCGAGCAACGGAGGGTTAACTCACTTTGAAGTTATATGCGATCTCTTTGTTTTAGATTAACTGTTCTTCTTTTTTCCAGGCAGTTTTTAATCATCCCATTGTTGAAAAGCTAAAACCGGCTTTTATACAATGCTACACTGAGATATCTCGGCAAAAATATTTAAATATTTAATTTAAATATTTTTGCCGAGATATCTCAGTGTTGCATTGTGTAAAGGCCGGTTTATATATAGGTATATATCTCATTAAATTTTTAAAAATAATTTGATACTTTCTTTTTCAGAACAGTAGCGATTATGATAACACAGGCACACAAAAAAAAGCTCCTGTTCCCGGAACCAGACCAGTATATCTTTATGTTTTTGAGATTGCTGAATCCGAATCCGGTGTCCGTTTGTCTCCATCACGTCACGTTCAAGGTCAAATCCTGGAAAAATAGTCAAATCGATTCAAATTATTATTCCTATATATTTTTGAGGTCGCTGAATCCAAATCCGATGTCCGTTTGATCCGACAAGGTCAAATTCAAGGTCATTTCAAGGTCAAATGTATTTATTCTGCCAAAAATGAATTTTTAACTGCAGATTCTGAAAGAACGGAAAATTTTACGTCTATATATGTATTCAATTTTGTTGATAACACAACCCCCAAGGTCATTTCAAGGTCAAATCTAGCAGAAATGTTCTAATCTAAAGTCCAAGTCCGATCGACGTGTTTCCACTCATAGGGCGCCGGGTCGCGCGTGGAGTGGATAGCGGAGCTTCGATCGCGCCGGCTCGGGTCTGTAGTAAGAGAGGCCGTGACGGAGCGGTCAGTCGGAAGGCTGTCGCCTATGGCGGTTTCCTAGCTCTCTCGTGTCTTCAATGCATTATCGCGGATCGGCGTCCATGACGGAATGATCCGTTGAGCGGTACACGTCTTTGACGTTTAAAAGACGCGGAGGTCTGTTTGGAGATCTGCCAAGTTTTTTTTTCCATGCATCAACTCACTCAGTTCCGAGCGAGAATAAATCTGTTCTCGTACCGCAAAATAAATTTTGAAATCCAGTCACGTGATCTCTCAATTCAAGTGAATTGGAGCTCATCGTTGTAAATTTGATACAGCGAATATGTGTGGTGTGCCTGCACCCAGGGTACCTCCACGTGGTGACGGCGGGCAACGGTTTTTTTATTGTTTATTTTTCCGGCAAAATCCCTGGATGAAGGCGTCCAAGCCGTCATGGCAGGCACACGAAAATGTGTTACGATACAGGGGTTCTCACAAGGAACCCCAGTATCGGTGGTTGGTCTGGGTAAGCAAGCGGGCCCGCAATCGTCGTCATCAAGCGACCGTAGCTCTGCATTGGTGGAAAACTTGGCTACTGTAGAGTCTATCACTACAAGTTCGCATCACATATGCAATAAGGATCCAGATTCATTTTGCTATGTTTGTGGTAAGTATGAAGCATCAAAGAATCGCAAACGTATTTCAGAGCGTATAAGGAATATGTATAAAGATTGTTTTGATTTGAACATGATAGATGAAGGTAATGATTGGGTACCACACATCATTTGTGCTTCTTGTAACACAATGTTTCATCGTTATGATAAATCCCGAGACAAGAAATATCTCAATTTTCTTATACCAATACATTGGACCAAAGCGCAATCTAGAAAAGATTGTTATTTCTGCAAAACATATCTAACTGGGTACAATATGAAAAATAAATCACATATAAAGTATGCTAACGTTACGAGTGTCATACTACCTGTTATTTCCAACGAGGACAATACAAACAAACGGAATTTTAGTTCAGATGGAATGGAAATAGACGAGATTAAAGCAAACGTTGAAAGAGAAAATATAGATCAGCGTAGAGATTGTGTGAATGAGGATGAACAGTACGATGATAATAATAGAGATAAGAGCTATATGAGTGGAACTGATAGCGAAGATGAAAGTTACACGAGTGAAAATGAAACTGATAATGACGATGAGAGATATATGAGCGGAAATGAAAGTGGCAGCGAAGATGGCCAAACGAATGATGAAAAAAGTGAAACTGAAGATGATTCTCATGAATACGTTCCAACGGGTTGTAAGAATAAAAAGCCTCAATTGTTCTCACAGGAAGACCTGAACGATTTCATTCGTAACATGGGATTGCCGAAAGATGTTGCCGAGTACTGTGCTTCTACGTTGAGAAAGAGAAATCTGCTGAAGAAGAAAACGAAGGTAACGTTTTACAGGACAAGACAAAAAAAATTTAGGAGCTTTTTCTCTCGTAATTCAAATAAGTCTCTCGTTTATTGTAATAATGTCAAAGGATTAATCGACGAATTAAAGCCCGATACTTATAGTGCTGATCAATGGAGACTTTTTATCGATTCTAGTAAACGTAGTCTCAAAGCAGTCTTACTCCACAATACTAATGTATACGCACCAATACCAGTTGCGCATTCGACTGTTATGAATGAATCGTATGAATGTTTGAAAACTCTATTAGCAGCAATAAAATATGATGACCACAAATGGCAAGTTTGTGCGGAGATTTTAAAATCCTCACAATATGACTCTGGGACAGCAATCTGGCTATACAAAAAAACCGTGTTATCTTTGTAAATGGGATAGTAGAGATAAACAAAATCATTACGTGAAAAAGGTTTAGGAACCTAGAACATCCTTCGTTGTAGGATCCGATAATATCTGACAGCAGCCGTTGATAGATTCAAAGAAGGTATTGATACCTCCATTGCATATAAAGTTAGGACTCATGAAACAATTCGTCAAAGCGTTGAATAAAGAAAGCGATTGTTACAAATACTTACGAGATCAATTTCCAGGTCTATCTGATGCTAAAGTAGGCGCGAGAGTATTCGATGGACCTCAGATCAGAAAAATGTTTAGAGACAATCACTTCGTAACTCAAATGAGCTCCATTGAGAAGAATGCGTGGGTCAGCTTCAAGAAAGTATGTAGTAATTTTCTAGGCAATCATAAGAGCTCGGACTACAACAAAATAATATCTGACATGGTTGAGAATTTCAGGAGATTGGAATGTAACATGAGTTTAAAATTACATATGATGGACAGTCATGTGGACGAATTTCCAGATAACGTTGGCAATTTCAGTGAAGAACAAGGAGAACGTTTCCACCAAGATTTTAAAGATGTAAAACGAAGATTTCAGGGTAGATGGGATGAAAACATGATGGCAGATTTCTGTTGGATGTTGCAGAGAGAAAGCGCGGAAAAAGGAAAAAACGCAAGAGAAATCCCTTGCACAGATCTTTTGAGAATAAACGAGTACGTTATAAGAGAAGGCGAAACGATGAAGAAGTAGCAGAGTGAAATACAAAATACACGTTCCAGCGACTCCAAAAATATAACGGAGTGATGATGCGAAAAGATTTGAACATTTTTGCTGGATTTGACCTTGAAATGAACTTGACCCTGACATACTGGTGGTAAACGAACCTCGGATTCTAACTCAGTGACCTCGAAAACATATTGACGTGGTAGTCTATTCTCGTGAAGACACATTTTCTTATTTTTGCAATTGTCATATGAACCTTCCATACAATAATATAAAGTGACCTTGAAATGACCTTAGGGGTTATGTTATCAAAAAAATTGGATACATATCTAGACGTAAAATTTCCCGTTCTTTCAGAATCTGCAGTAAAAAAATTCATTTTTGGGAGAATAAATACATTTGACCTTGAAACGACCTTGAATTTGACCTTGTCGGATCAAACGGACATCGGATTTGGATTCAGCGACCCCAAAAATATAAAGGAATAATAATTTGAATAGATTTGACTATTTTTCCAGGGTTTGACCTTGAAATGACCTTGAACGTGACGTGATGGAGAAAAACGGATACCAGATTCGGATTCAGCGAGCTCAAAAACAAAGATATACTGGTCTGGTTCCGGGAACAGGAACTTTTTTTTTGTGTGCCTGTGTAATTAATCACTCATTATTTATGGAATAATTCAGTACAATTTGCACTGTTTGAAACATCATTATAATATCAATTTTGTTATTTTCTAATTTAAAAATTTTGCTATCGGGGTTTGAAATCAATTAATTGTAAATTTACAACCGCACACATGCGTAGATCAAAATTGCAAAAGAGCCGCGAATACGCAGCGAACGAACACGTTCCCTGCGTATCGAAATGATTGAGTTAACCCCCGTACTATACTCAAAAAAATTTGGCCACAACTAGAAAATTATAGTAATTGCAGTGATAATTTTCTTCGCAATAGCAAGAATTCTTGCTACGCTAGCAATATTTTTCTAGTTGTCACCAAATAATGTCTGAGGCTGCCAGAAATATAGCTGGATTAGCTAAATATTTTTTTCAGTGTAAAATCTTGAAATTTGCGTAAAACTATTCGAGTGCCGCGGGAGCCGCGTGATCCTCCCAAGAGACATAGCAACCTCACGCAGGAGCCGCGTGTTCCGCAGCGAACGTGTTAACAATTTTGTGAAGACAGTGAATTTACCGATATTCATGGTCGGTAAATTTACGAAGTGTGCACGTCGAAAAGGCAAGATGACTGCACTGAGTGTAAACACTGTGTCTTCACGCCGTGAACAACTAAGGGCCGATTCCACCAACTCTGATTAAATGCTTGATTATCTAATCACGATTATATTTAATCAGCGTTCTAATCATGATTAACTGCACAATTCGTTCCACCATGAATTTTTAACCCCCGATTATCTAATCATATACCCCCTTCGCAATAAGTTTTGGTTTTGTTGTAACGGTGATTCTGATTGGTTCATCAACGGAACTTGTAATGGAGTAGGAGGAAAACCTGACGTGATCAACTGACGCGCTGCAAGCCGAGCTCAGTGAGCTGCCGAAATCTCCAACAGAATTTAAAAAGGAACCAGTTGCATAATACCGGAGAGCAAGCAGGAGTTGTACTCTAGGTGCAATAGCGTGGTTTCTGAAATGTGCACTCCCTTTATTCAGTAAAGATACAGAAAATTCTACGCGATTTTCAACGTAATATGATAATGTTGCGATATTTTAAAATAGATTATATATTATTTATAAGAAGTAATTTATCTTTCTGTAGCGTGTTGCAAATTATGTACAATTTCCAGAAGCAAAGCTTCAACACTGTCTTTCGATAACCGAAAACGCGTAATGAAATCCAAATCATCCAAAGTTTGGAAATAATTAATTCGTTCCTTAATTAAATGTGGCCTTCTATCAATTTCGATACCATTTTCATCATCAGATGATGATAAAATATCGTCGTAAAATAAATTCATGTCCGATATAGTATTGCACAGCAGTGAAACTTCGACTTTGAGGTTGTTGATCCACGTTAATCACTGGTTAGGTTCCTAATCGGCCAAAAATGGCTGATTAAGTTCAACGGTGATTATCTCACTTTAATCATGGTTTAAAAATTGGTGGAACGCAAGAGCATGATTAAATTAAGCTAATCGGGAATTAACAATTTAATCAGAGTTGGTGGTTTCGGCCCTAAGTGTGTCCACTGTGTAGCCACGGTGCTTTTAGTTTGTGTACGCCACGCGATCATGCTACGGTGAGACTACACTGATGCCACTACGTGGCAGCACTGCGTGCGGCTAGCGTGTAAATCCACGCTTTGCTATCGGGGACGGCAGCTCAGTGCTCGGCGAGTAACGGAGGGTTTACCATTTGAATTCTGAGACTGGGCGTGCAGCGCCACTCGGTGTTGAGGCGTGGCGTGGCTAGTCAGCTGTTCTGCTCGTGAGTGTTGTTCAAGAAACTAAAAATTTATATAAAATAAAGGACACGTCCTAGAGAGTTACTTCCCGCATCAATTTTGTAGAGAATTTCGCGCTCTACATGAAGGTAATTTTTTGAATATATGATATATTCGATTAGGGTAGACCGAGGCGAATCGGATCACAGGGCGAATCGGATCAAAATAAGGATTGAGTCTATATTTCTTACATAGCGATGGAAATAAGCATTTCGGTTGTTCGTATTACTTTGTTGCACTCCCCCTCCTACTACCGCAATAGGCAGTCAATATTTATAACTCGTTGTTTAGTGCTGGTACACGTCGAAAAGAAGACGGACGCGTGCATACGTTACAATCGCAGCGTTGATATAAGATACGTAACTTATAATTTCGTGTTTAAAATAAAAAGATAAGTGAAAATTGGAATGTATCTATTATTATTAGTTTACATGGTGTCCTAATTTAGTATTTGAAGTCTTTTCGATTATAATATCATAACATGTTTATGTAATCTACTCATTTTGAAATATTTTTATATGAGGCGAATCGGATCACGTTATTCGGGGTGAATCGGATCATTCTGTTTCTTCATTCTAGTATCTTTATGATTATAAATATGATAGTTATTTATTTAGAGATGGTTCGTACGTACATAAGAAAGACCAATCAAGGATCATGGTGTCCAGAAAAAATGAAAGAAGCAGAGAATCTTTTGAAATTGAGCTCGTTCTGCTACCCCCACACACAGCTCATGCTCTCCAGCCGCTTGACGTGTCATTTTTTAAACTGTTAAAAACTTATCACCAGCAAGCAACGATATGGCAACATTCAAACACGGGTAAAGGAATCAGCAAAGTTGTTTTCAGGGGCTTATTAAAGCATGCTTTGAACTCAGCAGCTACCGTTGGGAATGCTGCAAAAGGCTTTGAGAAGACAGGAATATAACCTTGGAATCCCAATGCATTTACAGAGTCTGGGATAATACCACAAATGTAGGATCTGAAACTCAGTTCACTGAAATGCCATCAACAAGTAATAATGCACTACCATCTACTAGTGCAAGCACTAAAGTCTCTGACACCCCAATAGAACTCCTTCCATCACTTGCAAAAAACACGATTGTTAAGAGACGTTAGATAGCCACAAAACCAATCTTACATTTGACATCACTTGAAAATAAGACAAAACTTCTTCAAAAAGAAGAGAAGAAAGTAAAGGCTGCAGTAAACAAGAAAAATATTAAAGTCAAGAAAAAGATTGAAGCAAATAAAGAAAATTTGAAGAATAAGAAAAAGAATAAAGCAACTCCAGGGAACAAGAGATTAAGGGTAGAAACAATCTATCAAGAGAATGGCACTGTATTTATTGCGTAGAAAAATTTGTCCATCCACCTTCAGAGGACTGGATACAGTGCAATGCTTGTCAAGAGTGGTGCCATGAGAATTGTGCTAATAGAGGCGACAAAAAAGGACCATATATTTGCGAATCATGTGTCCATTAACTCCATTACCATTGAATTATATTTTTTTGAGTTCATTCCAAACAATTTATAACAAGAACTTCAATTTTTTTTAGAGGCTTTTGAGTAATCCGATTCGCCCCAATTTCTGGGGCGAATCGGATATTTCTTACTATTTTGTTTTATGTTTATAGAAGAAAGAGTTTTACGTTTGTTTATATTTCTTTGTGTTAATGTCCAAGCCAAATGTGTACTAGAAACGAATTTATAATAGAAATTTTGCTTCGTAATGTTGGACTATTGTTTTTTTACCATAGAAAGTGATCCGATTCGACCCGGTCTACCCTATATATATTTGAATGTATATAAATTGAACGGTGCTACGCCCAAGTCGGTAAGAGCGAAATCTCGCAACGTTTTTGTTAAATAAACAACTCCGCGGTCACCTACAAAAATGTACCTCCTCGGAATATTGATCGCGAGATTTTTTCCTTTCGATTGGTATATAAATCATCGACAGGAGATTAAAGTCCAGAAGAAAATCTAAAATGATTGGACTAGTAGAAGATAAATATGAACAAGAGGAAAAAAGAGGCAGACCAACCAACAAAGTGGTAGTACCACATGCAGTTGCTCCAAGTAATTCACACAGTTCTCATAACATGAGAAATGTGTATAATGTTTTTCTAGTATGATCGAATATACACCCGGGGACACGAAATCTGTCACTGGTGACTATTTAATTGTTATTTCTAAACGTACTAACCAATGATTAATAATCCTCATGCTTTCATTAACGAGAGTAGACGCCACCGTAGCTAATGAGGGCATGAGAATTAATTGGTCATTGGTTAGTACGTTTAAAAGTAACATTTAAAAAGGTCACCAGCGACAGCTTTCTTGTCCCCGGGTGTAGCTTATGTGATTGTACTGATTATTGTTTTACTTAATTTCAAACAGGCAATTTTATTCCCGACAATCATTCGTCGGTGACTCTATCAACGCCTTACGATGAACCTGCGCGAATAGACAACGTGAACACGGCGGATCGAGGTAGCGAGCATCAAGACTTCCAATTAAAAAGAAGTTTTATAACAACGTCGATGGAAATACTAAATAATAGGAAATTCTAAACACGCCATACTATTATAAATAAAACAGTTATATTTCAATAATAAAATATATTTTTTCTTCAAATTTTTAAGCATTATTCGTTCAAATATGATGTACATAATGAATAGTATATTGATAATATATTAATTACTTAAATGCAATCATGTGTATATATTTTGTATATTTTAGTATTATATCCCCACTATTCCCAATTCTCCCTCTCCGTCGGAAAGAAAATTATTTTAGTATAGTGCTCTAATATATATTCAGAGGTACCAAGACTGTTTCGGTGGACTTTCAGTTCTCGAATTTTGACTCGGGATACCACTGAAAAAGAACTGAAAGCACTGAAAATCATAGAACTGAAAAAGAACTGACAACCCTGAATATGCATTTATGCAGGCCTGTCAGTGCTTTTCCAATCGTCCCGAATTCTATGGGCGACCCATGGCCGCGCGGTCATTTTGACGAAAATAATTCAGTTCTGTCAGTGGTATTTCAGTGGTCTTTCAGTTCTGTCAAGGCTCTTTCAGTTCTCGGATTCCGACTCGGGTCGCCGGTGACGCACTCTCCTCCTCTGCCGGTCCCCCCACCACGTACCCAGCTATTCCCCTCACGCGATACCTAATTTTCGTGACGCTGGAAAATTGTAGTCACCTCAGCAAAGAAGTTTCACTTCAAAAATTGAATACATATCAAGACGTATTTCCCGTTCTTTCAGAATCTGCAGTCAAAAATTCATTTTTAACAGAATAAACACATTTTACCTTGAAATGACCTTGAATTTGACCTTGTCGGATAAAACGGACATCGGATTTGGATTCAGTGACCCCAAAAATATATAGGAATAATAATTATTTGAACTGATTTGACTATTTTTCCAGGATTTGATCTTGAACTGACCTTAAACGTGACGTGATGGAGACAAACGGACACCGGATTCGGATTCAGCGACCCCGAAAACAAAGATATACTGGTCTGGTTCCGGGAATAGGAACTTTTTTTTTGTGTGCCTGTGTATTCATAGCTCCCATTCATAGTCTGCCAACTTCACAGTCCAACAGCTGACCAGCTTTCATTGTCGGATTTATAGGTTAGATTATAATTTTAAAAAACGGTGTAATCAATTATAATCGTTCGCGCAAGTACATAAAAGTTGATTTCCATCGTTTTCATCAATCCTCTAGTAGACTTTCTCTTATAATTGTGCTGTTCTATGGGAGTGAAAATAAAAAAAATTAAGAGCCTCAAATATCATCATAGGAAAATCGAATGACGAGGATTGACGAAAACCAACGTTTACCGCGTTCCTTTTAGAATCAACTTTTATTTTGGCCTCCAGTAAACTTTCTGTCAAGGCTCATTTACATTTTACTTTGGATGATCATCTTGGAGGAATCATCCAAAGTGATAAGTGTAAATTGCCTTTCATTTTGGTTTCATCCAAAGTGTACACTAAAGATGAAGGATGAAATACCGTATGTCTGACGGCAAGCGCAACACCACTTCGGCAGTTTTTACCGACGGTGGTCGAATCTTGCATTAGATCCAATGCAATTTTCGACCACCGTCGGTAAAAACTGCCGAAGTGGTGTTGCGCTTGCCGTCAGACATACGGTATATATATTCATTTACATTTGTCACTTTTGATGATCATCTTGGAGGAATAATCCAAAGTGATAAATGTAAATTGCCTTTCATTCTGGTTTAATCCAAAGTGTACACTAAAGATGAAGGATGAACTATATTGACCTCCGACCAACTTTTGATGAAAGAGTCGTTCCTCCCCGAACCGATGATTCATCGTTGAAAAATTATAAAGGCAGCTACACACGTATCAATAAATCGTAGCCATTTATCTGTACAAACCGAACTGCGCAGATTTATCGAACGCGTAGATGATAAATCCATACTGATATTTTGGTTTGTGTAGTTAATCGGCGCAAGTTACAAATTGTGTTCGATGAGTTGGTGTTGAATGCATTTGCGCAGTTGTATCGTACCGTATGTACCGCGTCAAACGTCATCGACGATCGACTGCTCAGTTCAAGGGAGTTTGTTCCGTCGCACAATAGACGGAATTCGACATATCGGTTCGTACCGCTTAATACCGTCTCAATCTAAGCGAATGCACTAATTTAGAATTAATCCCATCATCGGACATAATGACAAGGCAAGCGGTCTGTTTCGGCGAATCCAGGCTGCTAATGAATTCACAGTCCCGCACCTTTCCTGAAATAGTCCAGTCATTCTAGATCCAATTTACACGTGCATCTGGACTTTAATCCCCTGTCGATGATTTATGGACCAATCGAAAGGAAAAAATCTCGCGAACAATATTCCGATGAGGTAACATAACGTAGGTGACAGCGAAGTTGTTTATTTAACAAAAACGTTGCGAAATTTCGCTCTTACCCCTACCTATTTCGCCGAGTTCAAATTCAGAAGGCCCCCACCTGATCGGTTTCCCATGCGACATTCGGTATGTAATTGCAGCGGCAGCGGTCATTATTATTGAACAGACAATAATTTCACCGCTCAGAAATAAATTGTTACCATATTAGAAATTGTCAATACTTTTGCAGACATTCCAACAATATTCATGTATACACTCAACTGTTAATGCGGTTCTCATTATTCCCGTCTACCGTGAACTTCGAAAGCACGTACACAAGCGAAACGCAGAAAACTCCGGTCCTCGCGGATCCGATGAAAGTTTCGTACCGCGCGATCTCCGTGTCTTAACCCCTCACCACGAAAACCTCCCTTCCTTTCCCTTCGCAATCATACCCGCGGCGCACAGTGGGCCGTTTGCCCATTCTAACTGGACAAAATATATATCGACTGTTAATATTAATGTATGTTATTTTACATACATCGGATAGTATTTTTATTATAGTGGTTGTTTTTGTTTAATTTTGAGTGTTATGACATAGGTGTAAACAAAAAAGTTAATAACAAAAAAGTTATTGCAAAAATATACGTACAAATGTGTACATGTGGTAAAACAATCTTTATTATTATTCAATTGTAATGAAAATAATGGAAAAACGTCATAGAAACAAATTAATCACTGAAATCAGAGAAGTCAGGGTCAGTTTCAGCGGAGTCTGCTATTGTTTAATCGTCTTCTGTATCTACTGGGTTTTGAATATTCGTAGGGAAGGGTTGCAATGGAATATCTGGACATTATAAAAGGTGTAATACATTTGCTGAAATACTGCTCGTAGATTCTGTAGGTATTGCTCGGAAATTTAGGAAACACTCTCTTCTGCAAATAATGAAAAAACAACCTTAACGCCAAAAATCGCAAAAAACTCGCAAGATATCGCAAAGATATTCTAAAAGTAGGAACATTGTCCTACAAAATAAGCCGAAAAGTAGTCTGGCATTTTTTGGCCTTCATATAAATTCAGTCCACAGAAATAACGAACATTTGTGAAACGGTGGGCCGTTTACTCCTTCTAGGTGGACAAAATACATATCGACTGTTAATATTAATGTATGTTATTTTACATACATCGGATAGTATTTTTATTATCATAGTAATTGTTTTTGTTTCATTTTGAGTGTCATAGGTGTAAATCACCTAGAAGGAGTAAACGGCCCACCGTTTCACAAATGTTCGTTATTTCTGTGGACTGAATTTATATGAAGGCCAAAAAATGCCAGACTACTTTTCGGCTTATTTTGTAGGACAATGTTCCTACTTTTAGAATATCTTTGAGTTTTTTGCGATTTTTGGCGTTAAGGTTGTTTTTTCATTATTTGCAGAAGAGAGTGTTTCCTAAATTTCCGAGCAATACCTACAAAATCTACGAGCAATATTTCAGCAAATGTATTAGACCTTTTATAATGTCCAGATATTCCATTGCAATCCTTCCCTACGAATATTCAAAACCCAGTAGATACAGAAGACGATTAAACAATAGCAGACTCCGCTGAAACTGACCCTGACTTCTCTGATTTCAGTGATTAATTTGTTTCTATGACGTTTTTCCATTATTTTCATTACAATTGAATAATAATAAAGATTGTTTTACCACATGTACACATTTGTACGTATGGAAATGATGTTGAACTTCTACTCGCGTTTCACACCGGGGAGGGAATGCAGCCGCCGCGATTCAGGATGAAGACGAATATAGGTATTGATTTCTTTCAATTGGATTATGTGTTACGTAGCCCACAGGGTGGGGAGTCTTGAGAAGGATGGAGCGGGTGGGAAAGGGAGGGAGGGAGGGGGAGAGGGAGATCAGACGGACGGTTGTCGTTCAATTGCATGTAATTGATCGAGGCATGGTCCGTGGAGAATTCGAATTGAAGGGCGATCAAAGAAAACTTCTAAGAGTGAACTTGCATAGCGTACCGTTAAAAATGTCGCGCTCGAAATTTTATGCAATGTCGGTCAAAGGTTTAGGTCGGCACAATTGCATAGGTATCAAATTAAATGCATCTTTTTGTACCTACCTATATATATTAGGGATATAAATTCATTTTTTTTAAACCCATGCAATTTATAATGCCATGTGTGTTTATCATAATATCATGGCGCATATTAAAGCGCTTCGAAATATTATAATAATTATTAACGGCGTACACTACACATGAAATGGTAGTATTCAGTCTCACGCACTTGCCCCGAAGAAAATGTCTAATGGTATAAGAAACACGCCACCGTCGAGTCCACGTGACTCAGAGGGGCTCCCGCGGCAAAGTTCATCGGTTTTACAGAGACAAGGGCCTTGGCTTCACGGTTGGAGGCCTTGAACGTCAAGAAAAGTTGACTCAAGGAGAGAAGAACAATTACTGGTCGAAAGGTGGAACCCACGGGGAATAGGAAGATTCCGTTGGACTATTTTCCCAAGAGCGATCTAAACTTCACCCCTCTTTCTAAAATTTGTCATTTTTACGACAAAATATAGCAGTAGAATTCACTCGCCTTGTTTCTTTTTGCAAAATAGGGCTGTTTCGACGTGTAAAGCGGAAAAAAACCTACTTATAAATCCAGCTGCAGCGATGAGAATGCCGAAAACGACAAGTCCACCCGTGTGGAAATCTGCCCAAGTTGGCCCAATCAGTAATTGGGCGCCAATTAGGCCCCAATTGGGCGGCCCAATTTGAATAAAATATAATAAATCGAATAGATACAATTGTTTGTTTTATTTATGTACCGGAAGTAAAAATAAATCTGGACATTTAGAACTTATTCCAAACTTTTAGTGACTGGAATTTGGGTCAAGTGATACGATGTAGTATTAGCGTTTAGTTGGGGCTACGTTGGGCAGCCCAATCAGGCCCCAACTAAGGTACTAGTTGGGGCTACGTTGGGCACCCCAATCTGGCCCCAACTAAGGTACCTAATTGCCACTACCCTAGCAAGAAATATTGTATAATTTTTGTTTTAATGTTGATAGCATCGCCTCAAAAATTTTACTAACTTTATTATGATGACATTGGTAATAAATATATAATATATTTCATTCTCTGATAATTGCGTTTTTAATAATCTTTACAGTATTTTTCAAATTGAGTGGAGTAAGATATATATAATGATAAATTGGCCATTTCTATTACAGAATAAATAAAATTGAAATCTATTCCGAACTTTTAGTGACTGAAATTTGGGTCAGGTGATACGATATAGTATTAGCGTTTAGTTGGGGCTACATTGGGTACCCCAATCTGACCCCAACTGAGGTACCTAATCACTTAGTCCAAGGCACTTATCCATTTTTACCTATGCCGCAAAAAAATCGACGAGGGTAGGGTGATTTTTTCAGGGCTGTTTAAGGGTAGTCTCCAAAGTACCGAATCAAAAGGCTTTTTTATTATTTTATTATTATCTTTTTTCGACAAAATGACCTTAATAAAAGTTGTAGATAATAATATTCTAATCTTTGCTTTATGACTTTTTTTCTAGCTATTTTAGTTTAGGCGCTACGGCTATTTTTGTGTTTAGAAATTCGCCAGGGCCGTCCGGGAAAAGAGTACGGCCCTGGAGAGAGGCTGAAAACGTCCCCTTTTTTCGGGACGGCCCTGGCGATAGTGGTGAATGTGACAGACGCTCCGTGTAGTTTGCAAATCGTTTGTATTTTTTTTTAATAATCGTGAATCGTGATAGTGAACGGATGCAGTGCTACTTTTCTCTGGATGCCTGTGCATACAGAGCAGGAAAGGAGACGGCAGCATCTCAGAAGAATTGCCATCAGATAAGTTACTTTCTATCTGACCATTCTAACCTCACTTTGATTGCCTATGAAGGACATATATCTTTGTGAATATTCTATTTTTTGTTTTCAGCGTCATGCGAGCACGGGACGAATCAATGGTTTTTCTTCTCCATCAACAAGCCGTGGCAGAAAAATAGGAGATGCAATGGAATTGGGTCACAATAATCAAGTAAGTACCTTTATCATTATTTTTTCTCTATCGATATATTTCCTCTTTCGTACTATCACAAGTTCCAATTTATACACGACCTGTCAAACCTGAAGTGTACATGTACCTCACTTCTATTTCATCTCTTCTTCGTCTCTGGTGTAACGACGGTTAATGAGGAATCACTGATACCGATTAGGGTTCGAGGGTTATTCCTTATTCTTTCTATCACAGCATCGATATTTTGCTGCACCTGTATTCTTCTGGGACTTCCTAAAATAATTATAAAAACCCCATATAATTCAGCCCAAGCAAGTACAATCTTATCGAGCTGTATCTTATCGAGGAGATCTTTCGACATAATGATTCCGAAACGTTTTTATCGAGAAATATATATTTCTAATATATGGTAGTGTTCACGAATATTGTAAAATATTGCAGGAATGTTACAGAAAAGTTACTTGCAAAAACATGCTTCTTGAGGTGTAAATGATGATATTTTATAATTTCCATCTTTACATCCGAGGCGAAGAAGAGATGAAATAGAAGTGAGGTACATGTACACTTCGTTTGACAGGTCGGTATATACATTGAAACTTTTATAGTATAATACGAAAGAGGAGATATATCATTTTTAATAATTCTGTCGTTATTATCTGTAGAAAGGTTAACTCAGATTAATATAGTTTCTTAATTTCTATGTAGAGTAAGTTCGGTATATTTTAAATAGTGAAATGCTGGATATAATTGTGTTATATATAATTTGTTACAGCAATAATGCTGCTCAATTCTATCCAGGAATGCAAATCGAATGCGAACCCGAGGGGATTTCTTTCGAACGAGGGATCATGCACTTGTTGTTCCAAGAACCAGTTGGATTAGTTCATTCGGCGAACTGGATCTGCTGCCTCGAGTGCATGTACGTGCGTCACTTTGAATTGATGAAAATTTTCATCCTTCAATATCCTTCCAATCGTAGACTTGCTGATTCTAACCTCTGTTGCCATAGCCCGAATATTCGTTCGAGGGTTATTCCTTATTCTTTCTAGCACAGCATCGATATTTTGCTGCACCTGTATTCTTCTGGGACTTCCTAAAATAATTATAAAAACCCTATATAATTCAGCCATGACAAATACAATCTTATCGCGCTATACCTTATCGAGGCGATCTTTCGACATAATGATTCCGAAACGTTTTTATCGAGAAATATATATTTCTAACATACGGTAGTGTTCACGAATATTGTAAAATATCGCAGGAATGTTACAGAAAAGTTACTTGCAAAAACGTGCTTTGTGGGGTGTAAATGATGATATTTTATAATATAATTTCCATCGTTACACCAGAAGCGAAGAAGATTTGAAATAAAAATGAGGTACATGTACACTTCACGTTTGACAGGTCGATATATAAATTGGAACTTGTGATAGTATAATACGGAAGAGGAAATATATCGATAAAGAAAAAATAATAAAATAGTTACTCCATTATTGTAATCTAATTCCATTGTATCCCTTATTTTTCTGCCACGACTATCAACAATCAAAGTCGTGGCAGAAAAATAAGGGATACAATGGAATTGGATTACAATAATGGAGTAACTACTTTATTATTATTTTTTCTTTATCGATATATTTCCTCTTTCGTATTATACTATCACAAGTTCCAATTTATATACCGACCTGTCAAACGTGAAGTGTACATGTACCTCACTTCTATTTCATCTCTTCTTCGCCTCTGGTATAACGATGGAAATTACAAAATATCATCATTTACACCCCACAAAGCACGTTTTTGCAAGTAACTTTTCTGTAACATTCCTGCGATATTTTACAATATTCGTGAACACTACCGTATGTTAGAAATATATATTTCTCGATAAAAACGTTTCGGAATCATTATGTCGAAAGATCGCCTCGATAAGGTATAGCGCGATAAGATTGTATTTGTCATGGCTGAATTATATAGGGTTTTTATAATTATTTTAGGAAATCCCAGAAGAATACAGGTGCAGCAAAATATCGATGCTGTGCTAGAAAGAATAAGGAATAACCCTCGAACGAGTATTCGAGCTGTGGCAACAGAAGTTAGAATCAGCAAGTCCACGGTTCGGAGGATGTTGAAGGATGAAAATTTTCATCCATTTAAAGTGACGCACGTCCATATATTACAAATTTTAGTCTATCAAGTTTCTCCTTAAAGAGTTCAGGCTCCATCGGTGTATAATAGGTGAGAGTGATTAATATTTTTTCATGTAAATTATTGTTTTTGAAATATATTTTCGAAGTAAAAACCTTTCAAAGTAATGATTGCAATACATCATTTTGTAATGTTTTTTGTCAGATGCCGTAACTCGAAGGAGCAGCAAGGAAGCCCCTTCTTCAGAGAAGGCAGCCATCGAGGCCATTGGATCGGCTTTGGCTTACGCAAGGGACTGGGACGGAGGACGACGAGAAGGCAGGGAAGTCCAACGCGGAGCGTGGCATCCGTGAAGCCGAGGTGGCAACGCCGGGGGCGAGGATACGACAGACGACGGCGCGAGAACGAGTAGCTGCAGCGAGTAGTTTTTAGTCTCTTAAGGAGCTTCAACCGAGCCGATCGGCTCTCGAGACACGTCAAAATTTTGGATGCTCTGGGTTGGCGTTACGCTCAGTAAAAGGTCCGAGTTGAAGCAAAAAGTTTTGGTGAGGTACAGTCTCGTTCTGTTCACGCACACCTAAAAGTATGATACATGAATACGTACGCATACAAGTAACGTCGGATGGTGGCGATCGTGGCAACCGCGCGCAGTCTATCTCTCTCGCGTTCTATTCTACCTCTTCGTCTGCTCCCTAGCCGGGTCCTCGCAAGGCAAGCTAGGTGCCTCTCGACCCCGTTCTCAAATTGCAGGAGCCTCGCGGAAGGGCACAGACACGGTCTTGCCCTTCGGTATCCTCGGACATATGTCAGCAAGCCATAAATTTAGCTGAAGTTATGTTAAAAAAAATTGCCGCTGCTGGTATTACATTCGACATGTTATTGAAAGCGAGGAAACAAAAAGGAGGATTGATGCAATTATTAGCTGATAGAAATGACATGAACAAACCTCAAGTTACCAAATGTAAAAAAGTTATTGATAAAATTAGGTCTTTTTTTTACAAAATAGTGAGTTACAGAGTACATGATATTATATTATATTATATTATTATACTTTTTGATGTTCAAATATTACTACAATGTTTAAAAAAAACGAATGAATAAAAATATATGAGCCTGAATTACTTCATTTTGTACTAATCATTATATGAGGTTCTGAGATTCATAGTGGTGTGAGTCAGATTATCCACATTTTCCAAAGCAATCGCTTTGTCATCCCAAAATATACATGTAACCTTTCTTGTTAGCTACATCATACGCCCAAATTATAGCAGTACATATTCCGACGGTAATACGCCACAGAAACTGTAATCTTAGGAAGGGCTTATGTATGTTTGGAACGATAAAGCGCAGTTGCTTTGGAAAATCTGAGTAGTCTTACTTACACCACTATGAATCTCGGCCCCTCGTAAATAACCTCCTCACTTCAAACTCTCGCACGCGCTCCCCACTCCAATGGAAGCTGTGCTCTATTGCCAAGTATGCGCTCTTACATCAGTCGTCCCAGCTATTGAGAAAGAGAAATGAACTTTCACTAATTATTTCTTGATAACCAAACGGTGAAATACTTTTATTTTTGTTTTGCTGTATTAATTGATACTTTTTCTACACTATATGTTTATTTCATTGAAAAATGTCGTGCCGTTGATGTAAAAAAAATTAAAATAGATGAAGTTTTATCTAAACACATGTAAATTTAATTATTTTCAAAAATTCATAACTACAGTTTGAGACGGTCAATCGTCGTCGGGTTTCGCTCATTTTGTACTTAATTTTTTGAACTATCTACCATAAAAATTTCAAACAAAAATGTCGACGTGACCAGTTACGGTTGAACCTCCTTAAAGCGCGTTGCCACGAGTCGACTCAAGTCGAACGACTTGGTAGTTCGACCGTAGTCGACTCGTAGCAACGCGCCATTTTTAGCTTGCCCGGTCTGCTCACGACTTCGAGCTTGTTTTTTTTTTGCATAGTGTATATACAGGGTGTTACTTAATGATAGGCCGTAATTGCAAGGGCACATTACTGAATCAATTTCCAGTAGAAAAGTTCATATTAACATGTGTCCTAAAATGTCTGGTTTTAAAGATACAGGACGTCAGTTTAAAAAAAAATCGGTATTTTAATAATATCTCAACAATCCTCGTGCCGATTTTGTTGACATTTGGCACTGTTGTTTATTGTAATAAAACGCTAAGTTACCACTAACTAGAAGATAATTATGAGTTCCAGTGGCGTCCCGGGGGACAATCTCACGAATAATATTGACAAAAAAAAGTGTACGCCACTGACTTTTTAAAAAATTTTATATTTTTTTCAGATTAAGCAGCTAAAAATACAACTTTTTTGTCTCTTGACATTACTTCGTACCTCACTTCGTTTTTGAGGAAAAAAAATATTATTTGTGCGACTGTCCCCCGGGACGCCACTGGAACTCATAATTATCTTCTAGTTAGTGTTAACTTAGCGTCTTATTACAATAAACAACAGTGCCAAATGTCAACAAAATCGGCACAAGGATCTTTGAGATATTATTAAAAAAACCGATTTTTTAAAATGTTGACGTCCTGTATCTTGAAAATCAGACATTTTAGGACACATGTTAATATGAACTTTTCTACTGTAAATAGATTCAGTAATGTGCCCTTGCAATTACGGCCTATCATTAAGTAACACCCTGTATATTTAAATAAATATAGTGTATATAGTGTAGTGTATATAGTGTATGATAGAGCCCTAAAAACTGAAGAATACGTTTATATTATTATTATTTCTTACTGTATGGCCTTGGCCTTTTACATTATTAATCGCACCCTAATCCCCCTTGCATATAAATCTATAAAATATGAAAATAGAAAATTCTTAAATTGTAATTATGAAAAACTAAGGAAACCCGCGTATGATTTGTGTCATCATTGTTCCGCTTGAATACGTTTATATTTTACTCGTGTACATTTTATGAGAAAATATAAAATCTTATTAATTATTATTAATCTTATTATTCATTATTAATCTTATTATTCATTAAAAGTAACATTTCAGGTTGATTGGGCATAAATAGGGTTGCCCAATTGGGCGGCCCAAATTGGGTATAGATTGGGCGGAGCGTTACAAGCCCAACGAAAGCCCAATTGGGCACTGATTGGGCTTCCCAATTGGCGCCCAACTACTTTTTTTCGATTGAATTTGGGTTTTAAGAATTATTTTTTAAATTTCTCCACGAACGGAATTCATGACCGTGGGTACTTATAAGTACACGGTCGCAAGAAGCAAGAAACGCTTCTGAGCTATGAGAGAACTATAATAACAGACATTAAAAAGAAACCGATTTGCCCCCTGAAGCATCACCCTTTTGCAGGCTGATTGTTGAGTTACAATAACAGGAATTGCAATTGTGAGATCGTGGTAAAGTCTATTGCAGAATCATCACAAAACTCTGATTTTCAAACTTGGCAAAATTTACGATTGATATTGTCTTTTTGGTGAGGAACAAATTTGATACAACGTTCACTCGCAAGATTTAAAAAGGAATCTCATTCCAAAAAAAATGGTAAGCACGTGTTAATTTCATTCCTCTTAGCGCAATATTTCGGCTTATTTAGTGAACCTTCTAATTAGAACCAACCAATTATCTGTCACTCTTCTGTATGAACGTGATCAATGATTAATGGGCTTGAGCAAAGTAAACAGAGAACACGATTGTCGTTCATCATGCTAAATTAGTAGCACCATGTTACAAGTTGATCGGTTGTGTATAATAACTTTAAATTTTAAAAAATTGTACGTACGTGTGCTAAGTTACCAGAAAAAAAATAACGGTAAGAAAAACCGTTAAATTAAAAGAAGCGGGACGAAAAAGAGAAAACGTGATGGAATCATTTCCGGCGGCACGAGAGATTAACGAGTGTTTCTACGGGAGAGAGAGAAAAAAGACCTACTAAACAAAGGGGTGTTCGGACGCCTTTATTATCGCAGGTGGCGTGCGCAATCGATTCAAAAAACCAACCAGTGGAGATGGTGAAGGAATAGGAGGAGGAAATGTGCAAGGCGCGTCTGACGTTCCACAAATCGAGAGATAGGTACTAATTCGAACGGACGTTGAACGGTCCCTCGGCGCGGCATACGCGAAAGGAAACACAATGGTCGGAGGTAGACTGACACTTGGCGTCAATCTCCCCGCCTGCGTTCTCGCTTCACCGTCTTGGACTTTATTTCGACGATACAACAAAAAGAGTGTAGGACCGACGGAGTATGCACGAAAAATGAGCCATTAAAATCTTTCGCGAGCGAGAGTTGACTTCGCTCCAACGTTCTAGCTCAACTATACATCAGAGAGACTTCGCGATCTTCGCCGGTTCTCGCTAAAACGAACAGCGAGAATTAAGGGAGAAGTAAACTCGAGTTAATCCGCAACAGACCAAAACTTCCATTGACTCGACTTTCTCCGTCAACTTATTCAATACTCGCGCTATCATAAATGGTGGCGCATCAGCCGCAATCTACTAATGTAAGATAAAATTCGTTGCAATGTTCAACCAAACCATGGTGGCCACATGGTCTGGAATTCTAGAAAACCTGGAAAAGTCAGGGAATTTTAAAAAACTGGAAAAGTCAGGGAAAAGTCAGGGAATTTTGCCCCTCAATTTGTGTTTTTACTAAAATAAAGCAAATTTTTTGAGGATTAGAAAAATGCGATGGGAAAAAGTTAAACTGTTTTATCGCTCGATTTCATTATTGTATATTACTCGATGCACCATGGATAATGTAGATTAATGAGAAGATCATGGGTATAGTTTTCTGTTCTTTTGACGATCTACGTTTATTGACAAGAATAAGCAGTGCGCTGTTCTTACGTAAACGAAAAAATAGTCAGTGAACTGTGATATGTGGAATAAGAACGTTAATTTCTAAAAGAAAGTTTTTAATGATTTTTCTGGCGAGGTAGGTATATGTTAATTATTAAAGCTATTTCTATTTTCATGAAATATTGAGTATTGCTTTTATTTTCTAGTCTTATGGAATAACCTAACATTTTCATTAAATGACATTTGAGGCACAATGGCACCATTTAAAAAAAACAGTTTTCCGAGAGGAATGGCTCACTATGAAACTCTGAGCCCCTTGGCTTCAAAAGGTTCCCAAAGATCCTCATAGTGCATTTTGTAAAATTGTTCATTAAGCAATATGGGTCAAAAAGCTCTAACGAGTCACACGAACAGTGCGAAGCACCAGAAAACACAACGTATTTTTTACAATGTACCAAAACTAAATTCAATTTTACAACATTCTGATTATAACGGAAATGATTTGACACACTCACGCGTAGTCATGCAGCCTCCAGGTAAGTTAATTAGTTCTGGTGATTTACATGAATAAATTTTCTTCAACAAATTTCAATAACATATTACGAACTTTATCTTTATAATTTCAGATTTAAATGATCAAGTTGAGGAAACAGTACTAGTGCAAGTGCCAGTGGAGGTAGAAGTTTCTAGTGCTAAGCCACAAAGGGAATAAAATCATTTCTCATTAAAGATGAAGTGACTAAAGCAGAAATGTTATGGTGCATTCATACTGTTATGAGAATCATCAGGCTATTCGTGCTGCAGCATCTGGTGTAAATGTGTTCAAAATAATGTTTCACGACTCTGAAACTGCTTCAAAGGTAGCACTTCAGAAGACCAAGATTTTTTATACTATCATACACGGACTATCTCCGTATTTTCATTGATTGATGAATGATGAATGCGATAACGCTGATTACTTGGTAATCGACTTCGATGAGTCTTTAAATAAAGTTACACAAAAAGGACAAATGGATGTTGTCGTTCGATATTGGAGCAGAGAGTCAGAAGAAGTCACCACTAGATACTTCTCGTCTACGTTTTTGGGCCATGCAACAGCCTCAAATATATTGACTGCATTTTTGACTGTAACCAATGAACTTGATTTACGAAAATTGATTCAAGTGTCTATGGATGGGCCTAATGTAAATGTAGCATTTCTGAGGGACTTAAAGGACTACTTGAAAGGGGATCCGAATACACCGGAGCTCTTGGATTTGGGAAGCTGCGGATTGCATGCTGTAAATAACGCATTAAAAAATGCTTTCAAAAGTACTGAGTGGTCAATCCCATCATTTTTAAGAGCTTTTTTATAACCTCTTTCACAACGTTCCTGCTCACAGAGCCGATTACTCCCATTTCTCTGGCTCACATGAATTTCCCCTGAAGTTTTGTGGGACTCGATGGATTGAGAATGGAAAAGTGGCTGAACGAGCCTTACGATTAATTCCTTACCTTGAGAAATACATATGTAACGCGGCAGGATAAAAGGTGTCTTACTGCAGAAAACCCGTGTAGCGAGAAACACGCGCAATGAAAGGAAAACCTACACCGAAGAGCACACCATCTGCAACGCCTCCAGCTAAGAGGACCTGAGGTCGACCGCATACACCAGCATAGTTTGTTTTGTGGGGAAGGACTTCGAAGGCATCCCACTGATGTTCCTTAGCGTAGTATAATGTTTTACTGTATCATTTTGTGTGTCTGAAGTGCATTTATTTGCCACTTTTGAATATAGGGATTTCTTAATTTGTGATTATTTCATTTACAAGCCCTGAATCTTGGATTTTAGAGGTCGGCACTATGAGTACATGAAAGAGGAGACCATAAGCCCCAATAATCACCCAAAAACAGAAGATGCGATTTTTGGCAGTAAGACACCTTTTATCCTGCCGCGTCACATATGTTAAAGAAGTAAAAGCAAAAAAAAATTGAACCCACCTGTGATAGATACAAAACTGTTCGAGATATACTCAAAGACCCATTACTACGTGCAAAGCTTGCATTTTTTCTAACTATTACTTCTGAGGTTGAGCCGTTCTTGACAAAATTTCAGAGCAATGATCCTCTTGCTGCTCTTTTACATGAAGAGTTAATATTTCTCATGAGGTCAATTATGGAGAGTTTTGTGAAATCTGAGGTATTGGGACGTGAACCAAATTTAACAAAAGTGAAGGTTAATGAAGAAGAAAGTTTGATCGCTGTTAAAGCAATGACTTTGGGATATGTAACGCACGAAGCAATTCGAGATGTAAGGAAATCGATGACCGATCGTGAAATTCTAGTATTTAGACGGGATTGTCGAAAAATTTTACAGAAATTCTGCGAAAAATTGATGGAACGTTCTCCGCTTAAATATAGACTGGTGAAGGGAATTTCCTTCTTGGATCCAAGGATTGCAAAAGATCCGATTTGGATGTATATGTTCAGCATCATTGGATTTCAGGGATCACAGCAGACAACATTGAAAGAGAATTTAAGAAAGTGTGTACTCTCGAGTTCTTTTCACAAATTTTGAGTAGTTCTGCTAATTCCACCAAACTAGATCACTTGTGGATGCGTGAACTAATGGGCATGTTCACAACTTTTTGTACAGCTGTTTAAAGTGCATGAATCGGAAGATTAGAGTATTGAAGTAATGTAGGTAAAAAATGGGTCATTAAACAAATGTTTATCCATTATTTTTGAGATGTTAAAAAAGGCATTCGTTTTAAAGCGTCACACTTTCACCGCCATTTTAACTGACCAATCAAAGTCAGGCAACAGATTCCTCACCCATTTACAAACCTTGCGATGTCGCCGCGTATTCTAACCAAGAATTTACATCAGTGTTATTGATTTGGATTATTGATTTGAATTATTGATTTGTGTTAAGACCAAGCAGGGACTGGATGTAAACATAACTCAGTCTGGCAGTAACATTAGCGAAGTGGATTGAGTGTTGCCAAATGTACAAATAATAGTTAAAATACATTTTTCAAATGCTGATGTGTTTAATTTTTAATTTTTGAATTTTTCTTTTTGTATAATAACGATTTATATAAACAATAAGTTGCAGCTGTACTTAAAACGCTAGCATGAAAACAATAATTTTCAATATTTGATAAACACAACTTGGCAACAGCTATAAGTCCTCACTGCGCAAGTACCAATAGCTTTAGTGACGTCACTAAGGATTTCGTTTGAATTTAAGGAAGTTCAACCGTAACTGGTCATGTCGACATATTTTTAAAAAAATTTTATGGTAGATAGTTCAAAAAATTAAGTACAAAATGAGCGAAACCCGACGACGATTGACCATCTCAAACTGTAGTTATAAATTTTTGAAAATAATTAAATTTACATGTGTTTAGATAGGACTTCATCTATTTAATTTTTTTTAAAGTCAACGGCTCAACATTTTTCAGTGAAATGAAACATATAGTGTAGAAAAAGTATCAATGAATACAGCAAAAAAAATGAAAGTAATTCACCATTTGGTTATCGAGAAATAATTAGTGAAAGTTCATTTAACCCATTACTGGCCAAAGATGCGTACACGCACCCTTTTAGTAAGAATTTTTCTTTTATATAAACATTCAAATTTTTAATTAGTTTTGTCAGAGAGTTGCTTCTAAACTGTCTAGAGATCTTATCTATATTTTTATCTCATGCAAAATAAACATTTTTCTCTTTCTTTTTTGAAAAGAAAAATGCGACTTTTCACGTTATTGTGCATATCTTCATATAAATAGTTATTCTAGTTAGTAATATTTTTTAAATATTTTTTTTTATAATATATAAGTAAAATAGAACTATTTTGACATCTACATATCCTTTTATCTGTATTTTTTAAACAAAAGTTGATAATGTCAATTATTATGAATGGATGCGTATACGCACCTTTGGCCGATAACGATAGCACCGCATCCGCCAGGGCCCCCTTTCTCGAATCACTCGCAAGAGAAATGTATACGCATCTTAGCGAATAGACCAATCCGTAACTCCACCACAACGGAATACTTTATCCTGATTGGTCTATTCGCTAAGATAAGTATACGTAACTTTGCGAGTGACTCGAGAAAGAGACCCCTGATTATTTGCTGCAGCGCGTGGCATTGGGCGAATTGCGCGTGTTCGTTCAGGTTTAGACGTGTTCTGCATCTCGGTATAAAACTCTTGGCTAATGGCTAGTCGATTTATACCTCAGTTGGTTTCTAGCTGTCTCTGAAAATCTTCTTGCAGAGTTATTTAGAAAGTGCTTATTACGTAAAATATATATTCATTTTACCAGTTTTTGTGTTTCGTGTTTTGTATTCTATTCACGGATACTGAAAATGAGGTAAGATATATTTCTTTATATATAAAGGTGCGAATTTCGAAACATACCTGGCATTTCCAACTTTAAAAAAATGTTATCGTTATAGATTCGTAACGTTGTGTTTTTGTAGCAGTAAGCTGTCAAAATGGGAAGCAAAAAGGCCACTAACCACCAAAGAATTACTCGCTGCTTTGGAGGAAGATCTGGATTGTGAAAATAATGAATCGATTGATGTTGTTTATGTGCCGCCAGAACCAGACGAAATGACCGATGAGGAAAATATTGATGAAAACATAATTGGGGAAGAAAATTTAGACACGGATATTGCGGGAACTTATGAAATTCATACAAACAGGGATAATGATTTTGATTCGGACGATGAGCGGCCACTGAGCACTATTGCAAATTGTAATAAGGTAAAACCTAAAAAAGCTCCAAAACAAAAAGCAACCACTGTGCCAAACTGGAAAAAAACCGATTCGACTACTTATTCTACTGTACCTGAAGCATTCAATAATCGAAATATTGAACATATAATATCTGAACATGGTGGCAAGTCACCCCTCGAAATATTTTTCTTATTTTTTGACAAGGAAGTAATTGACAATATTTTACGATTTTCAAACACTTATGCATCTCAGAACAATCGTCACGACTTTCATCTTACCGAAGAAAATCTAAAGAAATTTCTTGGTATACTTATATTGTCTGGTTATCATAATTTGCCACAAACTGACATGTACTGGTCAAAAGATGAAGACAAAGAAGTGCGTATTGTAAGAGAATGTATGAGCCGTAATAAATTCAGGTCAATAAAACAAAACATTCATTTATCAGACAACACGCTGCTAAATAAAGGTGATAAATTTGCAAAGCTCACGCTCATATTTGACATCATCAATATAAAGTGTGTTCAATTTGGAATATTCTCAGAACATCTTGCAATAGATGAAGAAATGGTGCCATATTTTGGTCGCCATTCGTGCAAAATGTTCATTCGCGGAAAACCAGTGCGATTTGGCTTCAAGCTATGGTGCCTTTGCTCCGATACCGGATACTTATTCAAGTTTATTCCGTATGGTGGAAAAACAGATAAATCTAAAAATATGGGTCTATTAGGATCAAGAGTTGTGCTAGAGCTTCTGTCTGTTGTAGAAATTCCACAACAACACAAAATATTTTTTGATAACTTTTTCACATCATTTTCCCTTTTTAAAAGTTTGGGAGAAAAAGGGTTCTTTGCCACTGGGACAGTAAGAGACAACCGCACTGCGAAATGTCCTCTTGAAGACAACAAAACGATGTCAAAAAAGCCCAGAGGATCTCACACTTCTGCTTTTGACTCAAACTTGAAGGTTCTTGCTACTCGATGGAACGATAATTCTGTTGTCACTGTCATGACGAATTTCTGTCATGTTTTACCACTTACACAAGCTAAACGTTACAACCGCAAGGAGCGCAAGGAAACGCTTATCAATCAACCAAGTGTTATTCACCAATATAACCAACACATGGGCGGGGTTGACCTCCATGATAATGGTATTGCTAATTATCAAATTAGTATAAGAGGTAAAAAGTGGTGGTGGCCATTGTTTACCAAAGTTATTGATAGTATGGTGGTGAACAGTTGGAAAATTTTCAACATCGCGAATGAAAGTAAAATTTCCCAACTGGAATATCGTTCGAGTTTAGCACTATCTTTGCTAAAATACAATGGAGAAGCAGAAGACACTAATGAGGCTTCGACCTCAGCAAAAGTCAGTTCATCATATGGAAGACCTTCAAAATCTGCTCTACCAGGCGACATAAGGTTCGATAATATCGGACATATCATAATTAGAGAGGCTAAAAATGCAAGAAGAAAATGTCGATTTTGTAAGAGTAATACCATTTATATGTATAAAAAATGTAACGTACATTTACACCCAGATTGTTTTGAAAGTTTTCATATAAAAATCTAATTTGTGTTTTATAATAATATTAACTATTTTCGGCCAAAGGTGCGTATACGCACCCTATTTTTTTTGTGTGAAAAATACTATATATATTTTTTCTAATAAAAAGCTGTCTTATTTCATGTATTTTATATTTACTTTAATAAAAAAAATAAAATAAAAAATGTGTTTAACTTTTCTTGGCCAGTAATGGGTTAATTTGCTTAATGGCCGGGACGACTTAGTTGGAGAGCTAGCGACAAAATCGAGTGAGGTATTTTTAAGTTTCTAGAAATTTGTAAATAGATGTTTAAATAGTAGTAAATGGGAACGGTAATGACCTGTCAAAACATACCGGGTTGCGTCATTGAAAAATTAATATTTCAAAGTTCAAAAAAGAACAAAAAATTATGTTGCTTCTACAAAGCTATAATTTATAGGGGATGTTTATTCATCTATTTTAAGGAACTATGTAAAAGGACAGGTGATTCTGTTGGTTGCAAGTGACTGCCAGGCGAGCATATTAATGCGAGGTTAGACGCTTCGATCTCCCGAATTGACACCAACTCTAATTACCGACTCGACTTCTACCGGTAAAAGTGGCTCGAATACCGACCAAGCCTGGCCGAAGGTAAATGTCAAGGTCCCTGCAACTGGTCAGGTCCAGCGCGGGACATGCGGTAGGTAGGTAATAGTGCTATCAGAGTCGCACTAATACCGTATGTCCGTCTCTGTACTGGCTAGTTTGAAAGTTACCTTCGGATAGGCTTGGTCGGTACTCGAGTCATTTAATACGGTAGAAGTCGAGTCGGCAGTTAGAGTGGATGTCAATTCGGAAGATCGAGGCGTCTAACTTCGAAATTGTGAATTTGTGAATAATGAAAATTACGAAAATAATTATAATTACGGTATAAATGTCTCGATTACCGACCAAGCCTATCCGAAGGTAACTTTCAAACTGGCCAGTACAGAGACGGACATACGGTATGCTCGCCTGGCAGTCACTTGCAACCAGCAGAATCACCTGTCCTTTTACATAGCTCCTTAAAATAGATGAATGAACATCCCCTATAAATTATAACTTTGTAGAAGCAACATAATTTTTTTTTTTGAACTTTGAAATATTAACTTTTCAATGACGCAACCCGGTATGTCTTGACAGGTCATTACCGTTCCCATTAACTACTATTTAAACATCTATTTACAAATTTCTAGCAATCTTAAAACACCTCACTCGATTTTGTCGCTAGCTCTTGGACTAACTGATTTGAGAGCGCCAACTTGGCAATAGAACACAGAGCACAGCCTAAACGAGGTTAGGGAGCAGACGAAGAGGTTGAATTAGTCTAAGATCCGAACTAGAGACGTTCTTCACCGATCTGCTTACCGGATGAAAAGTATTTTTTGTCAAACATAATACGTCAATGAATATATCGCGAATGGGTAGGCTAATAAAATATGCTCAAGACTACCCTTAAAACTATATAAACAGGTGAGCTGATATGAGCAATTTGCACCGGTCTGCTTACCAATTAAACTATATATGAAAATAAAGATAATTTTATTGCAAATACGATGGTATAACCCTACCTGCAAAAAATCGGTCATGAATCACGGTTGTAAGGCTTTGAAATTTATCGGAGCTAGCCAAGATGCGCGTACTACAGGGAAATTTGCTACAGGACGCAACGTAGGAAGTGGGCGCGACGCGACGGTTAGATGAGAGAGTGCGTACATGCTGCTTCCTCGTACGATTGACAAAGATAACACTACTAAAATGCCGAGAAAAAGCGACTACAATGGAGTAGGTATTGGCAGTAAACTTTTAATTACTTTAAATTAAATATAAAATATTAAAATGTGAGAAAGATTTTTGAAATATTTTCAATTAAATATATGGATGGGGAAATATTAATATTTCTATCACAGAATAATAATATGTTAGTGATAATTATTCGATAAATTTTATCTATTCTATAAAAATACCACAGCAAACAAACAGAAAAATTACATTTTTTAGAGAGCGATAAAAAATCATTAACAAATTGGCGGTGTAAAAAAACTTTATTATAAAACAATGAATACAATATTATAGCCTTCCAAAAACTTGTATGTTGCTGGAATAAGTGCCCAGATTTTATATAACAGTAACCTAAACAACGCAAAGACTTCAAGAAGAATTTTTCTTAACAATTTATCGTTTCAACTTATGAAATCTCAAAAGTCCAGAATTTCGTCTTTACCTTCAGATATTTTTAATGCGTTACAAACCCACCCCATGAGCCATCGTCTCGACTGTCTGTTTATCACATGTTAACACACACATGTTACACACATGTCACATGTTATGTTATGTTTGGCAAAAATAAAAATGCAAAGTTAGTTGAATCTTGAACGAAAATAATTTTACCAGGGATCCAACAGTAATATTGATTGAAAAAAATAACGATTGAAAAAAATAACACTACATTACATTTATGTAATAATGGAGCACGCATTTTTCCGCAAACTGAGGGATGTAAACAGCGAGTCGCTCGTAGTCGCTTTTTCTCGGCATTTTAGTAGTGTTATCTTTGTCAATCGTACGAGGAAGCAGCATGTACGCACTCTCTCTCATCTAACCGTCGCGTCGCGCCCACTTTCTACGTTGCGTCCTATAGCAAATTTCCCTGTAGTACGCGCATCTTGGCTAGCTCCGATAACTTTCAAAGCCTTACAACCGTGATTCATGACCGGTTTTTTGCAGGTAGGGTTATACCATCGTGTTTGCAATAAAATTATCTTTATTTCCATATATAATTTAATTGGTAAGCAGATCGGTGCAAATTGCTCATATCAGCTCACCTGTTTATATAGTTTTAAGGGTAGTCTTGAGCATATTTTATTAGCCTACCCATTCGCGATATATTCATTGACGTATTATGTTTGATAAAAAATACTTTTCATCCGGTAAGCAGATCGGTGAAGAACGTCTCTAGTTCGGATCTTGTACTAAATAGAACCCGAGAGAGACAGACTGCGCGCGGCTGCCACGGTCGCCACCATCCGTAGTCCAGTCAAATTTCCGTTTAAATCGAAAAATGAGACATAATGGCGAAAACTTGGGAAAAGTTGTGTTTTGATGTTATTAATGGAGGGAACATATTAAAAGAAGAATCCCCCTCCGGTGAAGTGTGTAAAAAAATTATTTATTGTTGAAAAAATCGGTTCTTCGCTAATATTTTGAAAACTACGTGACCTATTGAAAAATAGTTAAGACAAAAGTTGTAGATAATAAAATTATCTACAAAAAAGCTATTACACTTTTTACCCTATCTTCAACGCCTAACAAGCTAGGACCTCGAGATGAGTTGAAATGTTCAAATATTCATAACAAATCCAAAAATTAAGATTTTTGCAATTTTCTTTTTTGTAACCCATTTAGAACAATCTCATCATTTTTCCTAGCGAAACCAAATTTTGATTTTCATTGTTGTTTACACATAATTGATTTTTAAAGTTTTAAATGCTTGAATTTACATAGAAATTTGCAATTAAAAATTTTTTAAATTATACCATCGTTTATTTTGGATTGTTTCTGAATAAAAAGATAAATAGCAATTCAACGTGTCTCATCTGGTTTGGAAGATATGCTAAATTGAAAAGGAAGGAGATTTATGCGATGATCACCACTGACTACACAAACTGTGCCAAACATATAGACGTTTGTGTGCGCGCGCTGCTGCAGTTGTCTGCGAGTGTTAGTGAGGCAGAGGGTTGGTCTCGGCGTTTTGGAGTAACTGTTCCGTTGCAGGGGATTCGTAGCATCGTGACCATGAATACCTCGCCAACCTAGTAGCCCAGGCAGTGTGCATTATCTCATTTCTATTAGCTTTTCTTTCCAGCGCCTCCTAGGTAAACGGTTCTATTTTTGGTTGATCAACAAAATTGATTCAATTTCATTGAACAGTACTTGGAGAAACAAATTTTTGAAAATCGCGTCACGCGCGCGTTCCAAGTGTCTGAAATTGGCGTACATTATATCACCAATGCTTCGATAGCGCCGGTCAAGTTGCCGGGCTGGGAGTCTCGATGTCGTGGGTTCAAATCTCGTTGGTTTTTTTTTCCTTTTTCTTTATTAACTCTTTTTTTTCATTTGATTGCACCACTTCTTGTTATAGAAAGTGGTTTACATTACCGAATAAAATAATAGTTTCAATGTTTTTCATAGTTTTACATTATTTTCTTCCGTATTGAGGTGAACCAATATTATTTGTAACAACAGTTGGAAACATCGTTGCGTTTTTTTTACTCTTACATTTCGTCATAGGAATTTTTGGCTGCCGAAGATTTTGTTCATAATTTTGTGTGATAGTTGTCGAAAAAACATTTGAAGCACACCGTATTTTGACACCATAAGCATTTATTTTGACGAATGGGATTTTGCCACACGCACATTTACACTTTAAAAGCGTTATGGAAAAGCAAATTTCATTGTTTCATTCAGTGTTTCAAATGTTTTTTCGACAATTATCATCCAAAATCATGAACAAAATTTTCGGCAGCCAAAAATTCCCATAACAAAATATAAGAGCAAAAAAAAATGCAACGATGTTTCCAACTGTTCTCATAAATAATATTCTGCCCTGCTAAGATAAGAAGTCGTATGTGCAAAAACATCGATTTTTGCTTTTTTGGCTATTTGAACATATCGTAATGTGTTAAAGTGTAGATACGACTTCCTGTCTTAGCACGGCAGTATTGGTTAACCTCAATGAGGGAGAAAAGAATGTAAAACTATGAACAAAATTGAAATTATTATTTTATACGATAATGTAAACCACTTTCTATAAGAAGAATGGGTTGCAATCAAATGAAAAAAGAGTTAACAAAGAAGAAAAAAAAACCAACAAGATTTGAACCAACGCCATCGAGACTCCCAGCCCGGCAACTTGACCGTTGCGCTATCGAAGCATTGGTGATATAATGTACGCCAATTCCAGACACTTGGAACGCGCGCACGACGCGTTTTTCCAAAAAATTTGTTCCCAAAGCACTGTTTCAGAGATGATTTTTTCTCATAGATATGTTCAAATAGCCAAAAAAGCAAAAATCGATGTTTTTGCACATACGACTGTCTTCTTTTCCTGTCTTAGCAGGGCAGAATATTATTTATGAGAACAGTTGGAAACATCGTTGCATTTTTTTTTGCTCTTATATTTTGTTATGGGAATTTTTGGCTGCCGAAAATTTTGTTCATGATTTTGGATGATAATTGTCGAAAAAACATTTGAAACACTGAATGAAACAATGAAATTTGCTTTTCCATAACGCTTTTAAAGTGTAAATGTGCGTGTGGCAAAATCCCATTCGTCAAAATAAATGCTTATGGTGTCAAAATACGGTGTGCTTCAAATGTTTTTTCGACAACTATCACACAAAATTATGAACAAAATCTTCGGCAGCCAAAAATTCCTATGACGAAATGTAAGAGTAAAAAAAACGCAACGATGTTTCCAACTGTTGTTACAAATAATATTGGTTCACCTCAATACGGAAGAAAATAATGTAAAACTATGAAAAACATTGAAACTATTATTTTATTCGGTAATGTAAACCACTTTCTATAACAAGAAGTGGTGCAATCAAATGAAAAAAAAGAGTTAATAAAGAAAAAGGAAAAAAAAACCAACGAGATTTGAACCCACGACATCGAGACTCCCAGCCCGGCAACTTGACCGGCGCTATCGAAGCATTGGTGATATAATGTACGCCAATTTCAGACACTTGGAACGCGCGCGTGACGCGATTTTCAAAAATTTGTTTCTCCAAGTACTGTTCAATGAAATTGAATCAATTTTGTTGATCAACCAAAAATAGAACCGTTTACCTAGGAGGCGCTGGAAAGAAAAGCTAATAGAAATGAGATAATGCACACTGCCTGGGCTACTAGGTTGGCGAGGTATTCATGGTCACGATGCTACGAATCCCCTGCAACGGAACAGTTACTCCAAAACGCCGAGACCAACCCTCTGCCTCACTAACACTCGCAGACAACTGCAGCAGCGCGCGCACACAAACGTCTATATGTTTGGCACAGTTTGTGTAGTCAGTGGTGATCATCGCATAAATCTCCTTCCTTTTCAATTTAGCATATCTTCCAAACCAGATGAGACACGTTGAATTGCTATTTATCTTTTTATTCAGAAACAATCCAAAATAAACGATGGTATAATTTAAAAAATTTTTAATTGCAAATTTCTATGTAAATTCAAGAATTTAAAACTTTAAAAATCAATTATGTGTAAACAACAATGAAAATCAAAATTTGGTTTCGCTAGGAAAAATGATGAGATTGTTCTAAATGGGTTACAAAAAAGAAAATTGCAAAAATCTTAATTTTTGGATTTGTTATGAATATTTGAACATTTCAACTCATCTCGAGGTCCTAGCTTGTTAGGCGTTGAAGATAGGGTAAAAAGTGTAATAGCTTTTTTGTAGATAATTTTATTATCTACAACTTTTGTCTTAACTATTTTTCAATAGGTCACGTAGTTTTCAAAATATTAGCGAAGAACCGATTTTTTCAACAATAAATAATTTTTTTACACACTTCGCCGGAGGGGGATTCTTCTTTTAATATGTTCCCTCCATTAATAACATCAAAACACAACTTTTCCCAAGTTTTCGCCATTATGTCTCATTTTTCGATTTAAACGGAAATTTGACTGGACTATCCGGCGTTAGTTGTATGCGTACGTATTCATGTATCATACTTTTAGGTGTGCGTGAATAGAACGAGACTGTACCTCACCAAAACTTTTTGCTTCAACTCGGACCTTTGAGTGACCGTAATGGTGCCTATCCACGTACAGGCGGACTGCAGTCCGTGGACTGACAGTTCTGATCTGCAGTCCCGAACTGTCATTGACCACACACGTACAGTTCTGCGGACTGCAGGCCGTCGCCGGACAGTCCAGGGACTGCAGGCCGCCGGATGATTCGCCATACACGCACAGTTCATGAGTCAGTTCAGTTCGATCAATTGTGTTTGGAAGAAGAAATATATGAGGGGTATAGATGCCAAACCCGCCAAGTCACATTTATAGCAATTCACAGGAAACGTCAAAAACTGGTGCAGACGGCCATTGCCTTACATTGGCAAGCGTATTTTCTACCTTATATTATTATTAACGGTTTCATGTGGAATTTGCACCTAAATTATGTTCGACCTTATGCACGTACTTATAAAGAACAAATTGCCGTATCTACCTCAAATTTGACAAAAATGACCTTGGCGGGTTTTGCATCTATACCCCTTGTGTCTAATATTTAACATGGTTGTGAGAAAAGGGAAGCTTATTTTGTTCCTTATAATTATGTTGTTAAGTTATCGACATACGAGAAATCGACAACGTTTTTAGGTAAAAGAACGCCAATGTACAGATGATCCTGATTATGAATTTAATTTACATCGTGGAAATGAAGAGATTCAATCCGAAAGTATCGAATTATTAACTGTCATTTTCCTTTTGAAGCTCGAAAGCAAGCGTATATTAAACAAAGAGTATTTATTCCTATTGGAAATCGATGCTGCAAAAATCATTTGATCAAAGAAAAGTTCTACGAAGACGATCTGTTCCTTTTAAAAGTGATTTTTAATTCAAGTTTTGTAGAAACCTCTGATCTACAAAAATTGTTAGATAATCTTGCTGGAGGCCGCGATTCTTTACTTATAGGAATAATAAGTAATTTCTCTTATCCTGAAGATCAAGTGAAGTTACTGACTGGTTTCTCATATAAAAATATAAATGAAATACGAAATATGCTTCCTTCTATGCGCGATAATGATAATCGATCAGTGCTTCAAGCGGTTGTTGTATTTGTTATCAAATTAAGAGAAGTGGGAATTCAAATAGTACGATTTCTTCCTTTTTAATTCAAGCGAGAAATTCAAGCGGGGGTAGTTTTCATATGCTTATCCGGCTATACCCTTTAACTTTTCGATAATCTAAATGCGGTATATGCTAACTGCTTAGGTAAAAAGCGGTATATGCTAACTGCTTAGGTAAAAAGCGGTATATGCACCGACGGTTATTGTAGATACCACTGTTTGACTGTGTATGATGCAATACCGCGTTTCTCACATTTCAACGGCTCAGAAATTGAAGGATGACGAAAACTTTGCGAAATGACAGTACGTTACCTCCCGCAATCGATGTCGTAATTGTTAATGGATTTTTTTTTAATTCGTCGTATTAAAGATGTGCCAAAGTCGTTCGGCAATATTTCAAAGAAAATTCTACAAATTCTATACAGTTCTGATGCTCCACGTGTACATATAGTTTTTCATCGGTATTCTCTGCCTTCAGTCAAAGATTACGAGCGTTCGTTGCGAAGAGGTTTCGAGACTGATTACGAGTACGTCATCTGTGGTCCAAAACAAGCTAGACCAACTGACTTTTCGAAAGAACTTCGAAATGATAAATTCAGAGAAGATTAGTCGTTTTTCTGATTTCACCCTAGCAAACTCAAGAAGTAGGTACCTTTATTGGTAACAAAAATCTCTTTATCTGTATATATAAAATAAAGTCGGGTTAGTTACACAATTTATAACTAAAGAACGGCTGGACAGATTTTTATGACTTTTGACTCTTGGATTTGTCTCCGCGATGAATAGCAGAATATATAGATTCGTTTCAATAAAGCAAATGCCTTGCTGTAAAGTGAATTAAATTAGTTTAAATGTAATTAAAATACATTTCGTTTTTAAGTTAACACAACATTTATTGATTCTGAGGCGGTACGAAGTTCGCCGGGTCAGCTAGTTATATAAAGTATATAAAATAGTTTTTCGGATCGACGATCGACTCAAAACTCCGTCCCCCACCAATCGTCTGCCAGCCAGGGCGAAGCCGCCGCCGCCGCTCCCCTTCCCTTCCCTCTTTCCACCCCCTCCGTCACCTTTCCTCCCCCCTGAACTGACAGAAAATTTTTAACATCGATGAAAGTTCCGCACGACAGGCCCGGACTGCAGATCAACCGCCACACACGCACAGTTTTCTGACAGTTTCGACGGACTGCAGGCGACGGACTGCAGGCGAACTGTACGTGTATGGTGAAATTTGGACTGAAGGCGGGATCGCTCGCAGTCCGGGACTGCAGCATCAATTTTCTCGTTTTTACTTTTCCTGCAGATTCCGTTTTTTAATTGTAGACGGCACTGTAGCAGCACCGCTAATCTTTTCGCACATCGGAAATAAAACATATCGAGTACCAAACCGCCCGAATGCCATAGAGGCGCCGCTCGAGTGGAAGGATCAACCGCCCGTGGAATGAGAGCGTCGAACCGCCCGGGTACCGTACAGGTGCCCCTGGAGTGCAACTGATAGACAATTTTTTATATCAATGAAAGTTTAGCACGACAGGCCTGGACTGCAGATCAACCGCCACACACGTGCAGTTTTCTAACAGTTTCGACGGACTGCAGGCGAACTGTACGTGTATGGCGAAATTTGGACTGCAGGCGGGATCGCTCACAGTCCGGGACTGCAGTCCGCCTGTACGTGAATGGGCACCATAACGCCAACCCAGAGCGTCCAAAATTGTTACGTGTATTGTCTCAGTTGAACCTCCTTAAGTTAAACTCAAAATTTTTAAAAAAATTAGTGCTCAGAAAAAAAAAACAAATACATCTTATTAATAAGCATAAGAAGTATTAACGAATGAGCAAAAAAATTGTGAACATGCCCATTCCAAAAGGAGAAGAATATGATGAGCTACGCTCATTTCTCAAGATGATTTTCATCTTATCCCATGGCAATGCTTCATTGGAGAAAGGTTTTTCTGTTAATAAAGAATGTTTAATTGAGAATCAGGGAGAAGAGTCTTTGATCACTCAAAGACAGTCGTACATCCAGTTCAATACCGCCATAACTGCAAAATTTTAATTTTTGATTTTATGGCGATTATTGTAGTGCCAACATATTGGACTTTGAAAAGACATACAGCCACAAGTGGGGTTAAGTTTTAAAATATACCATATTTGCATATATGGCCCTATGAATTCCGATCTAGCATTGTTTTATTTCCTTCTTATTCAAAATTATATAATTTACACTTGTGGCGGTATTGAATTGGATGTACGACTGATATACGATGCAGTAATTCATAGTGGAGGGGTGGAAAATGTAATTATCTCAAGAAAAATGATTCAGTCTTGTCTTGCAATTGAAGACATCGTTATGGAAAAGTATGCAAGAAAAAAAAATGAATTATGAAGCTGCTCAAGTTGCCCATTCTAGTAAAAAACTTGCAGGATTGAAGCTCAAAGCCCTCACGACACAGAAAGAAAAGCTTTGTAGAAGAGACACGTCAAAAAATATCGGCAATAGAGGAGGAAATACAGCAATTAAAATAATTTTAAAAAGTAGGTGGATGCATTTTAAAGTTTAAAATGAGTTAATTTGTTAGACTTTAAATGTCAAAATAATTTATTGTCGTTAATTGTTTTGAAAATTCTGTATCTGTGATACAAATAGAAAATAAAAAATAAAAATAACAGTAATATGTGTATTATTAAAAAAAAATATTGAAGATTTGGGGTCAGGGAAAATACGGAAAAATTTGTAGCCACCATGCAAACATTAGGGTCAATGGAGGTAAATATGAGACACTTTTTCAAACTTTGCAATGTGACACCCACATTTCTGTAGCTAATAATAAGCTAATTTTAAATATAAATAGACTACATGTTGCTAAATATGCCATTTGTGTATTAGCTGGCTTTCTGATATTAAAAAAATAAAAACTGTTTCATTTTTGCCTTTACTAATGGCAGAAATGAGACACGCTGAAGGCAAAAGTAAGACAACGTAGTATTTGGAGAATTTTTAGATCGTTAGGGCAATAGTAAGACAGTGCATTCAAAATAGAAGACCATTAACCATTAGAGGACGGGGGTGGTCCCTTTAGGGACCACCCTGGGAACACAAACTATTTAAAAAAAATCCCCGTCCTCTAAAGGTTAAACAAACTATTAATATGTTTAGATTCAAGAAAAGGTTAGATTTAAATTTATTGAAGGACTGTCTCATTTTTGCCCAACTGTTTCAGTGTCTCATTATTACCTCCATTGACCCTAATATTTTAGTTTTGAAAAGTGTCGGTTATAATTTCACAAAAGTAGGTGGTTTGCATTCTTTGACGCAAACATTTAACGCCTTAAAAATACAGTCCTCTACCAATAGATGTTTATTATTTTTAAGGACGAATATATATATATATATATATATATATATATATATATATATTTCATTACTACATACCTATTAAATATTTAATGACAGTAAATAAAAGATTTGTTACATAATAAATATATATTATGTGACCCTCTAAGTAATAAAACGTGCTTGAGTAAGAGTTTTCTCAACTCAGTGCGATAAAAAATCTAACGTATAATGGAAAAAATGGACAGTACGATTGCGCTGATGGTATTATAAGAACATTGTGAGAGACATAAAACATAAACGCGTCCACATTTCTTTCAGTGCAAGAGGTTCGAGAAGAGATTTAATTAGATAGCGGAGACATTTTTCCCGTCACTTCAATTTACGGAGATTCAAACGTAATTGCGAAATAACACGTGATATAATGGCGCTATTTTATACAAAAAAAAATAAGCTCTTTAACCCTTTCGACCCGGGCGGGACATATGCTGTCCCAGGCGGGAAAATTTCTGAGTTTACGGCTGGGATAGCATGTCCCAGTTACTGAAAAACATCTAGGAACAGGAAATAACGCCAAGTTACGTCTCGAAACGCATAAATCCATGAATTTCTCATCTCAATCGCTCCCCAGTGATCAAACAAGCGACACCGCCAATATTGCTCAGTTGTTGACTCTTACATTGACAGAAAAGTTATTTCATCGTAATAATCACGTGGAGGAAAAATAACTGTTCCCGGTAATGGGGCGCACTGAGCTCCGATTTTCCCCGGGTCGAAAGGGTTAAAGTACTACACTCTATAGTCACATAAGAAAACTAATTTTATAAAATATAGCATCTTACAGAGTTTATAATTTGATACAGAATAGCACCATAAATTTTCAAAATAATGGAGAGCCTGCAACACGCAGGATTCATCGGACCCATCGATACGCAGTTCTATTGACTATATTTCTTCCAGCATAAGGCCAATATTAGCCAGTATTGACCCCGTATGATGGACCCCGTAGCCCTTATAACGCTACCTCTTTCGAACGCCTTTACGTAACAGCCCGTTCACACGATACGGTTTTTTTCCCGTTTCGGTAATTTTACCGAATCCGTTTTTTTACCGTGTGCTGCAGTGGCGCATACATTTAAATGGGCGCATTCACACGGTACGTCTTCGAAACTCATACGGCAATTTCACCGATTCGGTCGCGACTGACGTTCGGTTTTGTCACCGAAAACCGAATGGCCGAATTCGGTCAAATAACCGAATCGGTCGCTAGTGGCAATGTGGTTTGCATGGAAGTGTTCAGACGGGATAGTTTTCGTGCGATACGGCTCGTGCATGGCCGGGTGATGGCGCAAGAGCCCGAAACGGGTCGTGTTCACACGATACGGTTTTTTCCCGTTTCGGTAAATTTACCGAATCGGTTTTTTACCGTGTGCTGCAGTGGCGCATACATTTAAATGGGCGCGTTCACACGGTACGTCTTCGAAACTCATACGACAATTTCACCGTTTCGGTTGCGACTGACATTCGGTCTTGTCACTGAAAACCGAATGGCCCGATTCGGGAAAATAATCAAATCGGTTGCTAGTGGCAATGTTTATGCATCGAAGTGTTCAGACAGGATAGTTTTCTTACTGATAGGGCTCGTGCATGGCCGGGTGATGGCGCGACAATAAACAATGATTTTAACCCTTTTAGTGCCGGACGACGATATATCGTCGTTCTCTGCACTTGCGAAAAGTGCCAGCGACGATATATCGTTGCGTATGCGATGGCGCCATGTTCTTCGCATTACGAGAAAGCTCTATCTGAAAATAAATTTATAAAACGTTATAAACGGTCTAATAACATTGCAAAGGAATGTAAAAAAAGTTGTTTTTGAGTATCCTTTGCATTCGCTCGAGCGGCACTGTTTCGACGCCCGGGTGATTGGTTGACACGTCCACTCGACGTGTGCGAAACACTTGCCAGAGCCGTAGCCGAGATAGGTATAGGAAACTTGCACGAACTGTAGATGGCGTAGTAAATCGACGGCAGCACCACTTCTGGCGGTTATTAGAAGTATCAGCATGCAATAAAGTATTAGAGTTATATCGAAATATTAACAAAATGTTCAAAGTAATTAAATATGGGTTTATTCCAATGAAGCACAACCTCGAAATCAACCAGAATTTTGTCAAAGGTTCAAATTATTACAAGCTGGTCATGTTTTAAACTGGTGTTGGTATCAAAAACTGTCGGATCTTTACTGAAAAAGGAGAAAAAATAGAAGAGACTATGTACACTATGCCGTCATAATGCACACAATTATTTTTTCGATTCCATTCATTTTAATACATAAAAAAAACAATGCGAACCACTCTTACTGACATTCTACTTTATATAATTCTATAAATACGAGAATAAGTTTTGCTTTTGTACTTACACAAATTTTTGTACAGCTTTAATCCACAATTTGCGTTTAACAAGTTTCCAAGGCCTCGGCCCCCTTTCTCGAACTCGCTCGTATCTTTGCATGCACGCATCTTAGCAAATAGACCAATCAGGATCAAGTATTCCGTTGTCCGTAACCCCACCACAACGGAATACTTGATCCTGATTGGTCTATTCGCTAAGATGCGTGCACGCAAAGATACGAGCGAGTTCGAGAAAGGGGCTCCTGCGGGTACTACCCAGGTAGCAGAGGTACGTGATAATGACGTCATTTTCAAGTGACATCTCGTCATAACTCGTCAGCTAACCAAAAAGACACGTCATTAAGACGTGATAAATCTCACGTGAAAATATCGTCATTAAAATAACGCCACAGTCACGTCATTTTTTGGTCATACATATACCTACATCAAGAAAATGTGGATGATTGACAAATTTTACGAGCACCTATATAATAATCTGCTTTTTGCAAACGTGTTTTTTCTTAAATATATTTATATATAAACTCTGTTCATATAATATTTTAATAAAACATACCTTGAAGCATTTGTATTCAAAAAACAAGAAAATCCTTATAATATCATATTAAAAATAACTATTTTACTAATTAAATCAAAACAATTGATGTCGCTTTAAGAGGAAACGCCGGTAGATTCTAACCTAAAAATTCAATCTTATTTTTAACTAAATTTTTTTTATAGTTGTACTATAAATATCAATACGGAACTTTGTACGTATATTTGAAATGATAGAAACTTGCTCTAAAGAATTTTATTTATTTGATTATTAATAAAAAAAATTAGTTTTGATTATCGACCGACTTTTAAAATACAAAATTAAGAATTATTTAAATATACCAGCTGTTATTAAAAAAACAAATTCTTTGGCTTTTTTATGGGCGATATAGTTCACAAATCTTTTATTTTTTTATATCATACATGCAATAATTTGTTTTTAACACTGTTTTAAAAATCATGCAATATTTTATAAACACCAGACAACAATTATTTTTATTATTAATCAAATAAATAAAATTCTTTAGAGCAAGTTTCTATCATTTCAAATATACGTACAAAGTTCCGTATTATTTATAGTACAACTATAAAAAAATTTAGCTAAAAATAAGATTGAATTTTTAGGTTAGAATCTACCGGCGTTTCATCTTAAGTAGAAAATGATATTTAAAAAAATTTAACCTAAATTTTTACACGATCACAATACTTTCTTCACTTTTTTGTCGCTCGAAAGTAAAATGAGGTTTATATATATTGCGTAAAAAACCACGTCCTAGTTTAATTATCGTATTTTTAAAACTATTTGTCCATTTTAAATAGCTTTCAATAACCCTATTTTTTAAATCTATATTGGCCCTCTTTATTTGAAGTTGGCGCCATTCATTAGGTGATATAACCGAACCAATCCGGCGTATGCCTTCCTTGCGCGTCGTCGCCTGACACGTTTCGGTCTTCCTATTGGTCGATCTTCGCTTTCGCTTAGCTTTCGGGTTTCGGCGACAGTTTCGGGCGGTTTCAGTTTGGTGTATTGCAGCAGTGAGTGTGTTTAAAGTTTAAAGTGTTTTGTTTGCTGATTATATGATATATGCGGATATAATATGTATTATTAATCCAGGTGTTTTGTGATAGAAACTAAAAACCAACCAATAAAAACGTCCGAGCTGGTGAGTGAATAACCTATTTATTTCCTCTTTAGTTATACGATGTTTCTAGTTCAAGGCTAAAAAACAGTTATTTAGGTAGTGAAAAATATGGCGTCGGGATGGTGGAGTCTACAATTATTTATTTAAGATCAAGGTAAATCCTTTACCTCTTTGCAACAATCCCTAATAACATGTTGTTCAATGGGGGCGTGTAAAAACAAAATAAAGTCTACATTATAATGTAGACTTTATTTTGTTTTTACTTTGCTCTGCAACAATCACTTCATAATATGGCTTATGTGGGGGTAGAGTTTATGGAAAATGGGGCAATAGGACTCGTCCATTCTTCGTGGTTCACTCCTTTAAAAAACGATGTTTTATGGCCGCCATATAAAACGTCGAGTTCGTTTAATAGAGCGTTGATTAATGCGGAAGAACCTGACGAAACAACTTGGACAGTTTTTGCCGTTAAGTGTTGTTTTTTTGAATGTGGTGGGTACACTTAAATTTGCTTTATTAGGATATTTGAGTGTAGTACCGTTCTAAAAGTTCTAATACCTATAATGTGTCCCAGAGCTGGCCAAGTACTCGTATTTTTACAAGTAAAAAAAATACGAGTACTTTTGTACTGCACGAGTATTTTTTATTTTAGAGTACTTACTTATTTCTCGTACTTTAAAATTTAAAAAAATACTCGTAAAAAATACTGGTAACTTATCGAGTATTATTTACGAGTACTCTTTTCCAATTTTAAAATACGAGCAATAAGTACTCTAAAATAAAAAAATACTCGTACAAAAGTACTCGTATTTTGTTTTACTCGTAAAAGTACGAGTACTTGGCCAGTTCTGATGTGTCCAGGATAAAGTTTATTATAGAGACCTTTCAAATGCATGTTTGTTTAATCACAATAGTTGTAGCTTTTACTTACTCCCTTTGTACTTATGTAAATACCTTCTTTTGTTTTATAGACGACATTAAAAAGGCACAAAAAAAAATTAAAAAGTGCGAATGCTCTTCAGATGTGCACACAACTACTGAGGCGTCAGATTGTGAAAAACGACCGAAAAGACGAATTAAACAAAAAAAAATCTCTTCCAGCAGTTCAAGTGATGAGGATTCAACGACACCTCGAACGACACTAGCTAGACCTCCGGGTTTTGATAAATTGAAATCTCCGTCAGGACTGTCATCCCCAATATATGCCAAAAAAACTCTTAGTACCACGGATGTCGCAACAAATAGTAAGTGTTAATTTACTTATATCAGTTCCTGTATGATTTTGCTATTCTTTAAAACGGATTCGCCGAAAATTTAAAATATTTAATATTCACTCGATATATATCGGATAAATATTATTGATATATATCGTGATACTTATTCATCATTGATATATATCCTGATATACCTACTATGTAAAATAGGTTGAAATCTATGTACCTATCCATTGGTCGATTATCAGGCAAAAATTATTTTTTCTGCTAGCGTAAAGTAAAACAAAAGCGCAGCGTTTACATTTAAATTTAACAGCTCACATTTTTATATCAAGCATTTTAAATGTTTTTCTTTCCTCGAATAGGTGTAGGTGAGTCGTTATTTTCCGAACGAGAAAAACTTACTACCCGTTGTGCAACACCTGGAACCTCGAAAGTTTTAAACAGAGTTTGTATTGGTAAGTGTCACAATTTTTTTTATGTACTCAACTATTTTTTTCCGAGCGGTACCTACATAAATAGCTATTTTCTATTCGTTCCATAAAGTCAATTTTTGCGTCCTCAAAATAAAATCCAAAGTGAGCCATTTCCAAAAATGATCGCATTAAAATAGAAGCCTTAGGTGAAAAAATGTTTGACGAGATCATAAGTGTGTTACGTGATTGTCATATTTTCTTTCGTTTTTTTAAGTGACTGCAGATGTACTTAAATGATTCGTTTGTTTATGAAAAATAAAAAGGTGTACCAAATTTCAAGCCGATATCTTCAAATAGGACAACATTTCGGCCATTTCAGGCAGATGTTTGTGGGCGACAAAATAAAACTATTCCAAATTACTTTTCTAAGTACACAATCTTTTCTGTCTTGATACATGGACAACATAGCCTTTATTTTTAATGATAATTCATAAAAAGGAATAAAAATTATGGGTTTCCATTTAACAAAATGAACATAAATGGGCTCGTATACTTCGGTCATGTCATATTATGTCATGTCAAATCATTGTTTTTTTATATGATTTTATATCGAACGTTTTTGTTTTCTTGAATAGGAGATGATGTGTCATTTTCCGAACATGACAATCAAATCCATTCAACTGGAAGCTCGATCGTTGTAAGCAGAGTTGGTAAGTGTCAAAAACTTACAGCAATTATTTTTTATGCTTGATATGGCATAACACAGTTCAATATTTTTTAAGAAAATTATTTTGCTTTTTTCCATTTTCAGTTGTATTCAATTCATCAAAAAAGCGTACAAACTAGAAAATTCAACGAACCCGAATTGTGACAGTTTTAATACATTTCCAGCAAGTACTGTCAAAATCAGGGTGCGTTTATTTTGCTGGTTTGTACGCTTTCTTATGAATACAACAAACTGTACATTGAGGTTTGCATTTAATTTTTTTTCTAGGCTTAGAAAAAATTTTTCAAGAGGTTAGAAAGCTACGCGAGGAGGTGAAGGAAGTCAAGGGCTTGCTAAAACAATGGACAAATATTGTGACTTCCGGATTACCTAGGGACCTTCCTATCGATTTTCCAATCACTACTCGAGCAGATTTTGAGGTTTTTGAAGATCATTATAAAGTTGAAGAAAAACGTCATGAATTGGTGTGTATTGTTTATTTTTTTACAAATGGCTGCACGTAATCGATGACACCAAGCATATATTCTTATGGAATTTGCTGATGTCATTGTTATGACGTAGCCGCCATCTGAAAGAAATTCATATATATATATTTATTTCACAATCTACTTACAAATAGGCGGCCATGACGACCTGACAGATTCCACCGGGTATACTATTTTGGCAGGTTGACATTAAGCGTTTCAAAAAGTTAGGTTGATTTAAGCTGCTGATTTCGGGGTGTTGCCAAATATCATAAATTTTCATATGGAATGGGGATATTTTATAATTAATTTTTAATTGACCTCAAATAATACTATGAAATATGGCAATGCTGCACAATAATAAAGATTAATCAATGCCAATTTGACATATTTATAACCTTTAATTCAACAAATGACGTTCCTTATGGAGTTTAAGTAGTTATGCCAACATTAAAATAAATTTATTGCTCGAGTTATTGCCAAACGGATAAAAAAATATCATAGCCACCTATTTGTTATTTAGATTGTGAACAGATTATATGTGTAAACGTTTAAAAAACCTGGTGAGAAATAAATTTTAATTTAAAAAATCGAAATTTGAGCAAGATATATTTTGTGTTTTGTTGCACTCATCAACGTTTAAATTTTATATTATTCCTGACTGAATACCTAAATAAAAAAATCTTACATACTCAACCTTTTTCTAGGCTTCATACTTTTCTACGCTAGGTGGTAACGGAACCACCGGGCACGTCAACAGAATTTTAAGACTGGTAATGTCAAATAATTTGGCGTGTCAGTATAACTTTGCTGGACAAAGAAATGAAAAGCGGGCGTTCAGTGAGACAAAACTGAAGAAAATAATTATACGTAAGTATTATTTACTTGGGAAGTTAAGATCTTTACTTAATTTAAATTATTTTTCTCCAGGTGGCATCCAAATTAAACAGCCAGCCGTAACTGAGGCCGAGATAGAAAATGTCATTAAGATATGGCTGAAACATGCTAAGCAGCGTATTCAAAGAAAACGTGTCAGGGATCTCAATGAATAAGAATATGTTTCTGGTTTTTTCTTAACTTTTGTGTAAATTTCAAATAGTTTTTTTATAACTTTTACGTTCTGTTTTAACTTTGTCGTTTTAAAGTTTAAAGAGCCTGGTTTTAACATGTCAGAGCATCGTAAATCGAGTCGTAAATTGAAAGAAGTTGTTGGCCCAAGACAGAGATGTCGAAGGGCTTTAGAAACTACCAAACAGGAATTTAGTTCTTGTGCCATGATAGTTAACGATGATAATTTTTCCAACAGTTTCATAAATAATTCAAATAGTTGCCTTATTAATACAATAAATGACAGCAATTTCAAATTAACCCCTGTGGAAGAAGCCTCATCAGGCCATTCAGATGACTTGAGTTTTAATTCTGGTGTTTTAGATGACCAAATGTTTTCTGATAGTGAAAGTATTAGTAGTAATAAAAACAAATTTGAATTTTTAAATTCAGATGACAATAATTCTGATCTTCCACCAGATGGAAATTATTTTTGTAAACAATTAAAAGAATGGGCTATAAAGCATAAAATGTCTCTTTCTGCTTTAACAGATCTACTTCATATACTGTCTGATTATCACCCTGAAGTCCCGTTGGATGGTAGAACTTTACTGGTAACTCCTAATTCAACGTCTATAGTTGAATTAGAAACGGGCCAGTTCTGTTACTTTGGCATTAAAAGATCACTTGCTGCACTTCTATCAGATAATGTATCGGTTGATCAAATTGAACTCTCCTTCAATGTTGATGGCATTCCACTCTTTAAAAGTTCTAAGTCACAACTTTGGCCAGTGTTAGGACTAATTAAAAATATTTATAACTGTAAGCCGTTTACAATTTCAATATTTTGTGGAAAAAGTAAACCTAGATCCTTAACTGATTTTCTTGCTCCATTTATAAAAGAGTTGAACTTTTTATTACAAAATGGTTTTGTTAGTGACTCTGGAAAACATTATAATGTGGTGGTTCACAGTTTTGTTTGCGACGCACCCGCCCGCGCTTATTTAAAAGGTACTAAATCACACACTGGTTATTATTCTTGTGACAAGTGTGTAGTATATGGTGAATATTTGAACAACAAAGTGGTTTATGACAGTCTAGATTCTCAAAAACGGACAAACATATCTTTTAGACAACAACTTGATGAAGATCATCATGTGTCACAAACACCATTGCTTGAATTACCAATCGATTTAATTAAATGTTTTCCCACAGATTACATGCACAATATTTGCTTGGGGATAATGAGAAAGATACTTAATACCTGGATAAGAACAGGCCCTGTACAGGTTAGGTTGTCAAGTCAAAAGGTAAAAATCATATCCGAACGTTTGCTTTCTCTTAAAAAAATGATGCCCATCGAGTTCAATAGAAAACCTCGCTCTTTAGAAGAATTACAGTATTGGAAGGCCACCGAGTTTAGAAACTTTTTAATTTATTATGGTCCCTGTGTTTTAAAAGATGTCTTGAGTGTCCCTGTGTATGAGAACTTTTTGTTATTTCATTTCTCCATATCAATCCTATTATCTGAAGTTCATTTAAGAAGATTTGGTACCGAATTTGTAAGAAATATGATAAATGTGTTTATCAATCACCTAAAAACTTTATATGGCTTAGACTTTCTTGTGTACAATGTTCATTTGTTGTCCCATCTCTGTGATGATGTGGATCTGTTTGGTGTTCTCGATAACTTTTCGGCGTTCCCTTTCGAAAATTATTTAGGGCAGCTAAAATCATTAGTTAGATCACCTAAATTTCCTTTACAACAAATTCATAGGCGACTTAAAGAAAAAGATGATATAATCACAAAATCTAACTGTCAGTTAAATAATTTTGAGGTAAATTATGAACATTCAGCGGGCCCCCTTATTTCATGCTTTGACTTTAACTGGTGTAAACAATTTAAAAAAATTAATTTCCAAAATGCAACTCTATCAATATTTGCTCATTCCCGGGCAGATTGTTATGCCTTGGAAGCAAACAAAAAAAAAGTTATTGAAATATACAATATAGCAACAAATGATAAGAATGGAATATTTATTATTGGTAAGGAATTTCTATCGTATTCTGATTCATATTTGTATCCATATGCTTCTAGTGAACTATTTATTTTTGCCCTTGAAAATAAGTTATCAAATCTTAAAGTTTGGCCGGTTTCTGAGATATTTTGTAAATGTGTTGTTTATTCTTTTAAAGGTGAAACGTTAGTAGCTATGCCTATATTACACAGTTTATATAATTCTTGAAATTTCAGAGTGTAAAAAATGGTGTACGAGATTCACAGGTGATAGATATAGGTAGAGTATAATATAAACTATTCAACATTTTTGAATTATTATTGAACAGGTTTTAGTTTTGAAAACATTAACTTTTCAATTTACGACAAAAGATTTTAAGATGAGTTCGATACATAAAGTTTATAACAAAATTTATACTGTTTATAACCGTTTAAAATAAAAATTTTACACTTTAAATGAAAGTTTTTTTAATAAGCATTATAAAATATATCGTCTTACAGTGACGTGAAAAACACGTGCGAGAAGACGTGAAAATCACGTCTAAAGAGTCGTCAAAAACACGTTCCGAAAGACGTCACAAACACGTCATTCAAATGACGTCATCGGTCTGAGACATTAGGATGTCATTTTCACGTCATAATCACGACATCCGTCACGTCATTTCTAGTGATCGAATGACTAGTTTTTCACGTCATTATCACGTACATCTGCTACCTGGGTAGCCGATGGAAACGTATAAAAATGTATTTGTTTACTTTTATCAATAACCTTCCGTGGTGTATTATAACAACCTTTTATACAACATGTCATACGTGATGCTCCCATAGTTAAAAACAATGACTATTAATTAATTGATAATTGTTTTTATTCTCCTCCGTATGAATTGCAAATAAACGTGCACGCGAACACTTCGACTAGTCACCAATAGGAGGCACACCAATCTTCGTGCAAGTTCCCTATAGTGTCAGGGAGCTGACCGATTCGGTAGAATTTTACCGAAACGGTGAAAAACCGCATCGTGTGAACGGGCTGTTCGGTAAAATTACCGAAACGGTGAAAACCCGCATCGTATGAGCGAAAAAACCGTATCGTGTGAACGGGCTGTTCGGTTTGCACCGATTCGGTAAAATTACCGAAACGGGAAAAAACCGTATCGTGTGTGAACGGGCTGTAACGCGTTGTATGGCGGGAGAGGAAACACTCGGCGTCGCTATGCGACAAAATCAACAGGTAGCAAAGCCGTGTACCACGCGCGTGCGCTTCCTGGCCCGTTATTTCGTACACTCAATCGACGACTGTAGGCGTTGTTGAGCACATTTTTCTGAAGTACATGAGAAAACACGTGAGCAGACTCCAGCAGTTGTCAATCGCATGTACAAAATGACATTTTGGACGATTCGAACATCGAAAAAATCACCACCAATGTAGGTAGACGCGCAAGAATTATCAAGCGCGTCAAACCGAAAAATTGGAGCGATAAAATTTAAAACAAATTCTTGGTCGATGCGAAACTGAGCAATAATCGGAGACCGCGACGATTCAAGAGGGAGAAAGACAGAAATACCGTCGCGACGCGAAAATTCACGGAAGAACGCTCAACACGAATATACACACACGCACCAACGTATACAGCTACACGCACATATGTGAATATAGGGACGCTGAGAAACACACAACGGCACTACATGGCGGCGGTGGCATCGCGCGTCGAATCGTGTCTTCTTTCTCCATTTTCGCCGACGATCTAGCGTGCCCCCCCCCCCCCCTCCCTCCCATCAGCATGGATCATCGATCGAAGGAAAAACACGATCGAAATCAAATTTAACTCACAAAAAGGAACACTGTTTACAAGTGAAGTGGGGGACCAATCACGAAAAGAAGCCGACCGACCCACTACCGGCGTTAAAAATTATGAAATGTAGACTCCCATTTTGAACGTCCGCACAAATCATCGCTACCGTACGACAGCGTGCGCGAGAGCAACTACAAATGAGCGCATACGAGAGAACGCTTCAAGGAAATGCGGCGGTGACGGCGGCGTCGTCTCAACTATTCTCGGCTCTCTACTCGACCAATCTCCACGAGCGGAGAAGGATATGGGGAAGCGGAGGCACGCGCACCTAGATTCACCGACGAACGATACATAATAAAATAGAAGTTATCCGGCAAACTCGTAATAAGACCGGCAAGGAACCGAAAGCGGTAAATATACACCGGGAACGTCCGCGGCAAACCGACGAAAAACGCTTTGTCTGGCATAGGCGAAAGAACGCTCGGCAAAACGCGACGATGGCGGCTGACTGCACGCGTCCTTGAAAACTGAAATTATTTCCTTTGAAAGAAATCTGGCCGGATCTTGGCGGCAAGGAAGAGGGGCGGTTTGCCCCCTCTATCGTGCAACCGTCCCTTTCCACCAATGGTCCTCTCCCGCCCCTCGCTAACGGCGGATCCTTTGTGGGAGATATCGCGGAGTGGGGATAATGGCGGCAATCTACCTGGACGATTTTTGTGCGGGAAATTATGGGTGACCCTCCGAGGCCTCGGCGAACAGCGAGAGCTGCTGGCATCTAACCACCTCGAAAACCACCTGTCGGAAAACTTTGAAATTCAAGTCCCATAGTGGCCGAAATCGACAATCTAGCTGGAGACGCGGTTGGGAAAGTTATTAGATATTGACTGAAAATGATACTCGGGCATTTTCGGTAATTCTAATTCGAAATATGATATGTATCAGAATTATATAATTCAAAATGGCGATTCCAAAATGGCGAACTTTGGAAATATTCATCCATTTTATATGAGAATAAGTTTTTGGACATTTTGAAAGCCACTTATAATTCCGATGCCATAATTATATAATTAAGAAAGGTCATTTAGTAGATGTCATAATTTGACAAGACGTTAATAAAAGAATAGTTTTGTTGATACAAACATTCTGCAGCTAAGTGTTAGGTTACTGTGATCTACATGAGATTGCTAATAAATGCACATAATAAAGAACACAACGGTAAATGACAACTGGACGTTTGCAGGACTAATTAAAAATAATTCAGTATGTAGGCAGAAAATACGAGTATACCTATAAATGCGGAAATGTATATAAAGAGAGAAGGTAAAAACAACATTTATAAAATTAAAAATATTTATCTACCCCGATTCCCTTCCTCCATAACAGACAAAGATCACTATGATATACTTATAGTGATCTATGTGATATACCTATAATAATGACCCACTGCAACGAATAACGAAGCATCGGGGTTCTTGTAACAATGATAGAGCAATGCCAAATTCAAATTCAATGTACGAGTACGTTATGACAATCAGATAGAATACGTAAAATTGGCATAAAAAAGCAACATTCGTTATAATTGCTATATTTGTCAATGTCCAGCTAGAGCGTTAATTTCGGTCACTATGCGTAGGTATATCGTACGTCGAGGTGAGCATACTCGAATGCACAACGTAAAGGCATTGACCATAATGGAACGTGCAACTCCGTGGAGATCGTTGCAGAGACGAGATTCTACCCCGTTTGAAAAAAGGCGAACGCTTTTGGAGGCAATTTTTCTTTTTATTTTCCAAAGCGAAGTCTGTATGAATGAGCGCGGCGAAGAAACTACTTTGTCTCGTACGGAAGAAGAATTTAAGAAAAATATCTTGTACGTCTACCGATTAAATATGAGTCGCAGAAACATTAAAAATTCCAGTCAATATAAGCGATACCTCGTGCTCCGTATTAAAAATTACGATATACTTCGTCGTTACGCCGAATTAATCTACGACCGTCATTGTTAATTTGGCAATACCATTCCCGCGTCAACATGGCATTGTTATATCAACAAAAACAATCATTGTTATTGTACTTTTAATAGTTCGTTATATTTTAATTTCCAGTTGTAAGTTACATTTGACTTCCACCGCAAAATTACTAAGGATACTATTTTAAAGCAAAACAGATTTTACTAAAAAAAACAAGAAAATCCCTGCATATCTTGCTATTCAGGTACAGAGCGAAATGGCTCTCGTGACTACGTAATAACCACATCCTAACTCTGTGCTATATATGTAATAACTTTTTCCCACGCGTTACAGAATTCCCTTCCTCCCCTCCATTAGTTCTTCACAAATAATAACGCTACAATGCGAGAGAGCATATTTTCTTGAAACGAAATAGAAAATGAACTCCCAAAATGTAGAATAATATTTACACAAGTTCGTTAAAAACATACATTTCCCCGTGGAAATTCATAACTCAAATTGTAGCGTAAGGGGAGAGGGGGAAGGAGAGAAGAAGAGAGTGGGAGGGGGAGAGGGAGGAGTGAGGACGGAGAGGGAGAAAGAGAGAGGAAGAGGGAGAGAGAGGAAGAGGGAGAAAGATCCTCGGTAACGACCGTAACTAACTGCGAAGCTCCGGCATACGGCAATATTCGCATTCGAGGAAACCGTGAGTCGTTACCTCCTACACGGCTCCTGACGCTTCACCTCGGATCGCATATATTTCGGTGGAGAGGAGCAACGAAGAACCGCTCGACTTGCCGAAAATTAATAGGGAGCGAAACGGAAGGAGAACGTTGAGGCGGCATTATTATACGATACTCTGTGGAGTCCTACGTAAAATACGCATAGAGAAAGAGAGAAACAGACACGCATGCTCAAGAGTACCGGCCGTCAATTTGACTGGCGGCTCGGCTGGACCCAGCCCCCTGCAACTCACACGTATTTCCATTAGATATCTTTGACCACGCTTTGTCGCCAGTCGTACTAATCCGCTACGTGGCGCCCTATCGCTGGCCCTGTGTTGGCTGCTGCTGGCTGTTGACTGCGCTGGCTCATATAAAATTCGTTCGAACATTTACTGGACTATTTCTATTACTTCATAAAATTCCTTATCCCTACATATTTATTACAAAATGGATTAATGCTTCATTGCACTCAAGCCCCTTCATTCACACCTCATTCGCCCGCTTTCAGCCGAGCCTGCCGGACCAGCGACACTGCGCCACCACGCGGTTGGCGACAACGGTGTGGCCATGCGAAACGCAGAGTTGCAGGGGGCTGGCTGGACCTCATGATACAGCCATACAATCAGTACCACTAGACAGGGCCGTATCACGCGTTGGGGTATACGGCGCTAATATAGTAGCGCATGACTCTTGAGAAATTGGTTAACGAGAGTAGACGAAGACAAATGGGTTTTTATGGATCTTAAATCTGTGGTACTAAGGCAAAACCCGATGTCAAAAAAAAAGCGATTTTTTGTTTTTAATGTCAATATGCACAGTCAGCAATGTGAAGAATATGATGGCAAAAACCAATATGGCTCCAAATCACCTACATCTTGTAGGTTAATAAAATAATATTCCGATTATGTTCTACGTCTTTGAATTGGTCGATGGTTTGAAGCGTCTCCTGAAAAATCAATTTTTTTTGATATATTGGGTTCTGCCTTAGTACCACAGAAATTTGATCCTTTGACGAAAGGCTAAAATACGGAACTCGCGGGCGTATATGCGAGCACGCACGCTGAAAAAATTACGACAAGGAGTGTATCATTACGATTAGATTCGGGAATGTCAAATATTTCGGACTGCCGACGATTAGGGAGCTTCCCCCCCCCCCCCTTTTTTTGTCCTTATGGTACGTTGTGGAAGGATAGAGGAAAAGAGCCTCCCCCTTCCCTTCCTTCTTATCCGTATTTCTACCACGTAAATTCTCCCGTTCTGGGTTAGAGGGTGGAGAGAGGGAAAGAAAAGGCTGAGATGAGAGAACAATTGGGCCCACAGATAGACTCGTTACGTCATTGCCACTATACCGCCACCCTCGCAGCGTTGCCAGCGCGCACATAAAACATAGGTTCGTTCCAACAAGCATTTTAGGACAGTTCTAGAACCGTCCTGGAACTAGTTAAGAATTATTTAATGCGCATGCGCCAGTCAGATGCGTTCTAGAACTGAATTCATGGGATGTGTTGGAACCGTTGGAACACAGGATCGCACACAGCACAGGGACGCTTGTCCACCTTTTGTATACATTTTGCGGAAAATCACGGGTTATCCTAAGCGAATGTGTGAGTTCAACTAATTGTTCAAACGTAAAAAACATTACAGTTTTCAAGAGCTTATCATGCACAAACATTCAAAAAAGAAGAAAAAGAAAGATGAGTCCAAAAAGAGTACAAGTGCATACATTTTTTCCTTCTATAACTTGGAGGGGAGTGATTTTTTCGGATTTTTTATTTTCAATTATCATTTACCTAAAAAGTTATCACAACTTTTATATCATGGCCATTAACTCATTGTGAAGTTATTATGTTTTTTCATTTTTTCTCGAAACTATCTTTATGCATTTGTACTGTTCTTGGACTCACCGATTCAAATAGAGCGCGTCTCGCGCCTTACTACGCGTGGGCTAGAAAATCGTCCCAACTCAGAACTAGGGACTGGAATAACCGTTCTAGAACCGTTCTGTTACAGTTCGCAGTTTAGTTGGAACGCTCTTTGGAATCGTTCCAGAACCAGTTCTGTGTTTGTTGGAACGGCTAAGTCAGACTGCGCACACTCCGCCGAGTTCAGAACCAGTTCTCATGTTAGTTGGAACGAACCTCATATGTACGTATTGGGATTCCACTTTAAGATCGCAGCGCCATGACGGAGTATCCGCGAACTAATCTGTAGTACATCATTTCCCAACGGCCGGCCTTACACAGCCAAAATATCTCTCTGAATTCAGAGAAAAATTCATATTATTAATTCATGACAACCGGAATTGCATATGAGGAGCTCATTTTCAAAGTGCAACAAGTACATTTGTATCCAATTTCAAGCAGAGATCTCAATAGGTTTTGTAGAAATAGTAGAATTAACTATACCTTCTTAGCCGAGAAATTGAAAAATGGACTTGTTCCACTTTGGAAATAAATATAAATATAGCGAGCACACACACGCCGGAATCATATTCTGATTATTTCAGTTGAAAACTGCAAGAGGTGGTGAGAAGATCTGAGTCGCTACTTCTGATGCGTGATGTGTGTGATACAGAAAATGTAATCTTGTGACATTTCTGTAGTAATCGAAGAATCTATCAGGATGCTGTCGTAATTTTCTTGCCGTAATGTGGTACTGGCTCTCCCTTATTCTGTTCGCATTAAGAGGGTGAATCCAGTGTATTCATTTGCGTTTTTTTTTTTTAATAAATAGCTAAAAGTAGTGTGATAAGTATCAATTCGTCTTCCATACCGATCAACAATGTTCGCTAGCGAGAAGCATGAGAATACTGATCTAACAGAATTCTTAGATATGTGTGAGGCAAGGTGTCGGAATTCACATTATGAATATTATGACACCTTGTCTCACACATATCTTAAGAATTCTGTTAGATCAGTATTCTCATGTTTCTCGGCTAGCGAACATCATTGATCGGTATGGAAGACGAATTGATACTTATCACACTACTTTTAACTATTTATTTAAAAAAACGCAAATGAATACACTGGATTCACCCTCTTAGTATGAACAGAATAAGGGAGAGCCAGTACCTACCACATTACGGCAAGAAAATTACGACAGCATCCTGATAGATTCTTCGATAACTACAGAATGTCACAAAATAAAATTGTCTGTATCACACATCACGCATCAACTCTTTTCCCATTCTGGATTCCAAATAAACTTTTCCTGATTTTTCTTTAGGAAAGAGATGAAAACAATTCTTTTTCAGGGTCATTTTTGGCCCAGGATGGTATTGAGGAACACAACAGTAATGGTTCGAAAGCTTGGAGGAAGGCATTTCAGTTTCTTAGCAAAACAACAATCACCAAGATAACAAACAACAATATCGAAACAAGATAAATAATGATAATAACGGTAAAAACAGCGCTCGAAATTGGCGAATAGTAAACGTAAACAAATTCGTATCATCGTCGAATGCATGAGATTTTTCTTTCCTCGCATCTTCTCCAGATTGCGTGTTTCCAACGTGCACGCAGCCTCGACGTCGTTCGCGCGATGAAGTTTCGCGGGACGATAAACAAAGGAAGGGGGTAATAAGCGATTCGCGAGGTACACATGCTATACAGTCGCTAGGTTTTACGTATCCATCGTAGCATTCTATTTTCGTCCCTTCCTCTCTTTTATTAGCATCTATAGATGTCGAGCGATCAAAGAAAGCATCAGATATGTACCTCAAAACTTTTTTTTCTTTCGACGAGCATCAAGTTAGATTCACGCGAACACGAGGTCGGAAAGAAGATCCTTGGCGGCGTTGCCACGTGTTTAACTATGATAAACTAAATCATCGTGATAACTGGTAGAAGAGAGATTAACTCAGTGAAATATAATTTATTTTCAGACCGTAGTACCAATTTTTTCTTTTTCCTTTAATTTTTCGAATCGACAGTCTACTACTCTAGAGTATCCGTGACAAAGAATTTAACTTATTCGGTACCATGAGGACTTTACCCAACGTGTAATGGAGAGGTTCAATAATATACATATGTTAATAATCATGTATGTTTTCTTTTCATAGGGGAACCCCTTTGGTTGGGGAACTTTATCTTGGATATATGGCGAGGAAGGTTGTTCAAACAGAAATGATTTTTGCGAGCTCGATACTCCACAAGTTGATGTCGACAGCGTCAAAAATAACTTCGAAGGATTAGCTACACCGTTATCTAGCTAAACACTCCCGCGAAGTGGTAGACTGCGGATACCACAAGATTCAGTAAGTTTTATGCTTGACCTTGCATCCTTTTTCGATAGAAAGTGAAACTTTTTATTCGCATCTTGCAGAATGATAATTTTCTAACACGGGCGGCAATCTTTTTTACTGTGTATTTAATCAAAGGGCATCATCTAATGGGCATGTTCACAACTTTTTGTACAACTGTTTAAAGTGCATGAATCGGAAGATTAGGGTATTAAAGTAATGTAGGTAAAAAATGGGTCATTAAAAAAATGTTTTTCCAGTATTTTTGAGATGTTAAAAAAGGCATTCGTTTTAAAGCGTCGCACTTTCACCGCCATTTTAACTGACCAATCAGAGTCGGGCAACAGATTCTCCACCATTCACAAACCCGGGTTTGGGCCCTTGCCAGTGGCTTTAGTGACGTCACTAAGGATTTCGTTTGAATCGAAGTCAAACTTTAAACATTAAAAAAAAAAGAAATTAGTGCTCAGAAAAAAAAACAAACACATCTTATTAATAAGCACAAAAAGTATTAATGAATGAGCAAAAAAAAATCGTGAACATGCCCATTGTAAGATGCGCGTATTACGTGAAAATTATTATCGTCAACAAAAATATAAATGTTTTTTATTGCATTCTTCCCTCAGTTTGAAAATAAGAATAATAAATGAAAGAAGTCTTTCAATGCTGGGAAATAAATATGGTCGGCAGACAGGAGGAACTGCAGATGCACGTTAACGTTGCACAAACAAAAATGAGGGTAAAATGACAAGCACTGGGTGCCTGAATTCTAGTATTCGAGAGATGTTACAATTTCTAGCACTATGCACCTTTTATATGGCACTATATAGTTAAAATTCAGAATTGGAAAAATATTACCACACAAAATACAGTATGTCCCTGAACAAAGTACAAAAAGGGACCCGTAGTTTTATGTTGATTGCTGTAGTACATTTTCGAGATTGAAATTGCACACGCGCAATTTTTCGCGCAAGCAGTATGTATGGATGATCTGACATGTGTTATGTACGCGAAAATTTTTGTTGATTTACGAATGTGTAAAGGCACTCCACAACACTCAATCCAAAATGCACGAATAAAAAAAACATTTCTTTCTTAAATATTCCTTGAAGGTATAGAACTTTCCTGTCAGCTATATTACTATTTTATATTATTTTCTTTCACTCTCTTATTTCGTCACCCTTTAAATCTAATTCTCTGAACGATAAATTGCAGTGTAATGTACAGTAAATTACGTTCTTAGTTTAGTGTAACTCGATTATACTTAACATCATGCAGATGATAAATTTATTTATTGCATAATCAATCATGGTAAAACCATTGTGGTATTGTACTGATGTTGTAATTGTCATACTAATTAAGTAAATAAATAGGTACTTAAACATGAACACAAACAGAAAAATCTATTTTTAAAACCTTTACCCCTATTTCTTAATGAATATTATGACATTGATATCGTAAAATTAGATTAAGGTGCTACATACACCTAGTTTGGTCCAAAAAATCGATTTTTCAAAAGTATTTTTATTTAATAGTAGAAAACAAACTACATATTGAAAAAAGTTTGAATAAAAAATTCGCAAAATTGGTCGAGTTACAAGTGTTTATATACCTTACTTAGCGTTAGTCAAAGACTACTGAACCGATTTTAATGTAAATTGTCTCAATCGCTTTGAAAGATTTTATCTCGTCCGACATTCGTCAACAAATTTTTTAATTAATACTTTTTTCTTGGCAATGATAAAACCAGGACGAAATTACTTGAAAAATCACACTCGTAATTTAAACTGTTGTAAAATTGTTAATTATAAATATTTCTCAAAATCACCGGTTACAAGGACAAGATTGAACCTTCTAGTTTAAGAATTTTCGTCATTTTTTGCTTTCAGATGAAATCCGACCGAGAATTTTTTGGCACCGTAAAAGGCTTTCATAATACACCTTGCCGGATTCAATGGCCAATAACTTGTAAACAACACAATATTTTAAAGGTTTTCTTTTTTATACATTTTGTTAAGTGTGTATTTGTAATAACATTTTATAAATGAATGTTAAATAAATGAAATATATGAAAAAAAAAATTATTGAAAGTAATACATTTTTCAGGCCGTCTAGGTGTATGTAGCACCTTAAGTACAGGCAACCCCTGACTCGCGACAAACATTTATCTATATATATAAAAATGAATGTTTGTCTGTCTGTCTGTATGTCTCTTATGCCTTCCTAAACCGTTCATCCGATTGCGATGAAATGTTGGGAAATGGTTGGACGCATGCCCGCGATGGTTTCTGAGTTAGTAAATCTTATACAGGGTGTTCAAAAAGTCCCGGTACGGCCGATTATCTCAGCGGGAAAACATTTTAGAGAAAAATGTTTAATACAAAACTTTAAGGATTTTCCCTTGGCTATCCAGTGGTCGTATTGGATATGACCTTGACCGTGACCTTTAAGGTAATATCAAATGCCTTCCTAAACCGTTCATCCGATTGCGATGAAACTTTGGGGAATGGTTGGACTCATGCCCGCGAAGGTTTCTGAGTTAGTAAATCTTATATAGGGTGTTCAAAAAGTACCGGTACTGATGATTATTATGCCTTCCTAAATCGTTCATCCGATTGCGATGAAACTTTGAGGAATGGTTGGACGCATGCCCGCGAAGGTTTCTGAGTTAGTAAATCGTATACAGGGTGTTCAAAAAGTAGCGGTACGGATGATTATTATGCCTTCCTAAACCGTTCATCCGATTGCGATGAAACTTTGGGGAATGGTTGGTCACATGCCCGCAAAGGTTTCTGAGTTAATAAATCTTATATAGGGTGTTCAAAAAGTACCGGTACTGATAATTATTATGCCTTCCTAAACCGTTCATCCGATTGCGATGAAACTTTGAGGAATGGTTGGACGCATGCCCGCGAAGGTTTCTGAGTTAGTAAATCGTATACAGGGTGTTCAAAAAGTAGCGGTACGGATGATTATTATGCCTTCCTAAACCGTTCATCCGATTGCGATGAAACTTTGGAGAATGGTTGGACGCATGCCCGCGAAGGTTTCTGAGTTAGTAAATCTTATACAGGGTGTTTAAAAAGTCCAGGCACAGCTGATTATCTCAGCGGGAAATCATTTTAGAGAAAAACGTTTAATGTAAAACTTTTCGGATTTTTCCCTAGCTACCCAATGGTCATATTGTATTTGACATTGACAATGACCTTCTAGGTAAAATTGATTTTTTAAAATCCGAACCTGTATTTTATATACCGAAAATGAAAAGAGCGGGAAATTTCACGTTCAAATATGTCCTTGACCATTATTTCCATGTGACCTTTATGGTCAGCGGAGGTCAAATTGAGGTCAAGTACAGTTCGGCTTCGTACCATGAAAGCTCCAATGGGCCCTATACAAATTCTTTTTGATAGTAGGATTTAGGATTTTTTAGTGGCTGTACAATGGTAATATTGTATTTGACCTTGACCATGACCTCCATTTGGAATCTCTTACATCTGACATAATATTCCAAATCAGTTACACGAAAAATCCCTTAGTACCAACCAAATTTAATCGAGGTAACAATCATCACTGGCAAATTCAAAGGCGAAGACGTCCTCATTTACGCACACCTATGATTTCCAACGATTTAACATTCGAATTCAAGCGGCTGCAGTTCCCTTTGCGTCTTGCTTTTGCTATTACCATCAACAAAGCATAAGGTCAAACGTTGACTATTGCTGGCTTAAATTTGGAAAATTCATGTTTTTCACACGACCAATTGTATGTGGCGTGCTCCAGAGTTGGCACACCGAAAAATTTACACGTTTTTACTCCAAATAAAAAAATAAAAAACATTGTCTATCCGCTCGCCTTAAGATAAATTAATAAAAGAAATATACTTTCCAATTTAAATTAAATACATGTATTTTTTTAGCGTAGCATGGCTCCCTACCTATGAGTACAGATATCTGCTAAAAATTCATTAAATGACGACCAAAATCAATCCACAATCTACCCTTGTGAAGCAGGGACGGGCTGCTAGTTTTTAATATATTCGAGAAATGAAAATGGAAGATACAAGAAATATTAAATTTGTCTATGAGAAAATCAAGAGACAGACCCTCAAGGAGAAAGCTTACTCTTGAAATGGGAGCTAACAAAAAAAATGTTGCAAATATGACTTTTTCAGGTGCACATTTCAAAATTTTCAAATACTCTGTTAAATATATTATAAGTACAAGAGTCACTGTATGAAAATTAATAATGCAATAAACTTACATTTTGAGTCGTAGGTTCCTTGGATCCATACATTTCAAAAATGTCCTTTGGTTCGCTATACTCCGCATGTAAGGAATTGTCGTAAAAGAAGCTCATTTTGAAGGTACGATGAGAGTGATAATATTTTACAAATCGATCTTACCGTCGAGCTATCCTAACATTGCAAAAAGGATACTCGTATTGTTTCGACGAATGTAAATTGTAGACTGCGCGCTTGGACAGATCCTTTTGGATTAGCATTTCAGCGTTCAATTTTTTATCCTTCTTCAAGTCAATTCGTTCCATCTGTCCGAGAGCTTCTATCGTCGGTTCAAGACCCTTATCACCTTCATGAAGTTTGGCACGTGGCACACTGAATGCAATCCATCTCTCCACAAAAGTCTCCTCGTCTATGTTGTAAGAAACACAGAGATCGATACCTGTGGAAAAACAAGACCGAGACGGTGATCATTGTAAGCATTTGTTAATGATACAAAATTTCATTATCTTTGTTTCGCGATTTGCGAATCTTGCAGCTATGAGGTTCGTTCCAACTAACATGAGAACTGGTTCTGAACTCGGCGGAGTGTGCGCAGCCTGACTTAGCCGTTCCAACAAACACAGAACTGGTTCTGGAACGATTCCAAAGAGCGTTCCAACTAAACTTCGAACTGTAACAGAACGGTTCTAGAACGGTAATTCCAGTCCCTAGTTCTGAGTTGGGACGATTTTCTAGCCCACGCGTAGTAAGGCGCGAGACGCGCTCTATTTGAATCGGTGAGTCCAAGAACAGTACAAATGCATAAAGATAGTTTCGAGAAAAAATGAAAAAACATAACTTCACAATGAGTTAATGGCCATGATATAAAAGTTGTGATAACTTTTTAGGTAAATGATAATTGAAAATAAAAAATCCGAAAAAATCACTCCCCTCCAAGTTATAGAAGGAAAAAATGTATACACTCTTGTACTCTTTTTGGACTCATCTTTCTTTTTCTGCTTTTTTGAATGTTTGTGCATGATAAGCTCTTGAAAACTGTAATGTTTTTTACGTTTCAACAATTAGTTGAACTCACACATTCGCTTAGGATAACCCGTGATTTTCCGCAAAATGTATACAAAAGGTGGACAAGCCTCCCTGTGCTGTGTGCGATCCTGTGTTCCAACGGTTCCAACACATCCCATGAATTCAGTTCTAGAACGCATCTGACTGGCGCATGCGCATTAAATAATTCTTAACTAGTTCCAGGACGGTTCTAGAACTGTCCTAAAATGCTTGTTGGAACGAACCTATGGAAAGTCTTGGAATTATCAAGGTCACGTTTTCCTCAGAGACCTTCGAAAAGAAAAATTCGCTAGGCCAAACAAAGAACAGATAGACACAGGATTTGGGTTAAAAGTGTGCAAAAACACTACAACACGGAGAATGCGGAACGTTAATACACATTAATAGACGATAATAGATGAATACAAATATCATGATTCGACCATCAATCGACATAACCTCATCGACACGCCCAATCACGCCATCGTATAAATCGTCACATCTTTGGTCTAAAGGTATGTGAAATTTGGTATTAATTAGTGAATCTAAATGCGTTTCTAATTACTTGAAATCCATACACGCACGTAATCACTGAGTGTCGAGAAAATGGAAAACGCCTTGTAAAATACAATATCAAAATAGGACGATCAATATCGAAGCATGATATAGAAAAACAAATATTGAAAAGAACGGTTACTTACATTTACCGAGAACAACGTCATTCTCAACATTGATTCCCAACGACTGAAACTGCTCCTCCAACGCTTCTTTCGTCACCATTTTAGAGTACGTCTCGCGAGCTTCCCGCCAAAATTAAGCGGTTGACGACGCCGTTGCACGCGCAGAAAACTGTCCAAGGTACTTAGGCTCCCGAGCGCCTCCACTCCTCGTTCTCGCGAATTAAAGGATATGCTGTGACGTTACGTCACGTTTTCGTAGAACGACAGTTCTTTGGACAAGTCTACATGAAGCGACGACCATCGTATTTGCCGCTAAAGAACGCGGGCTGTTCAAAGGACTCTCAAATTCAAAACTCGTGTATTAGAAATTTTTGCTATTAGCATATCTCTTTCTTACTGCGTATACTTTTGTAGAACGAAGGTCACTCGAGGGATGAGATGGAATATGATAAGGCTAAGCAGGGGGCCGGAATGCGCTCGCAGTCCCGTACCTTTCGCGGAAGGCTAATTGCCCAACGATTCCTAGTGCGTCACGCGTCACCGAAATCACTCTGCTAATCACCGCAAACCGTCGGCTACTTAATCCGCTTTACGGAGAAATAGCGACGAACTCCGATCCCTCCGTACGATACGAGCAACCACCGCTTGATCCCGTTAGGTGCGTGACTCAGGGGAGCGTCACCCCTCGCGTTCACACCACTTTTCTAGCCAATCCGGACACACCGCATAGCTCACCGTCATCCTTATTCAGCCAGTTAGAGCATACCGCATTGCCCACGCTATCCCCACTATCTAGTTGTTGTAAGTCAACATAACCACGTAACATAAACAAAGAATTTGTAAATAAAAGTAGTTTTAAAAGTGCAAGTGCAATAAACCCAATTCATAAGTGATGAATATCGGTATCGAAGATATCTTATCAATTCTAGGAGAGTCAAAAATTCCGCTAGTGGAAGGAGAAGCGGTATTGAAAGCACAGGTTTGTATTTTCCCAGATAGCAATCGTGCGTCGCACGTAGGACGCACGACGTGCGGTCTCACGCGTGCGCTCTATTACGCAGTCAAAATGAAGTCCAGGGGGGTGGATCTCAAATAGGGCGATGTGGTCCTGATTTGCGAGCGCCATCTGAGGACTGGACGCATACTTAAGTACCCGAAGTTACAAATATCCCTGGCAGATGACGCGCTGTAATGTGGCGATGTACGCGCGTATCCGATGTTGCTTCCGCTTGGTTTCCGCCATTTAGTCATGTTTCTTTATTTAGGAGTTTTGGCTTGGCGTTCGATAAAAATGAGTTCGCGTGCGAAACGTTGTTGTTCCCAGGTTGCAACGATAGAAAAGCAAAAAGGTAATTATTCATTTTATTGTATTATTTTCCTGAATATCTGTTGGAATATCTGTAGCATAGCAGTTAACAGAATTTTAAGAACATAACCTGAAATTTCACAACTATTTCAAAGCATTTCGTGGTGTTTTCTGGATATTCCAACAGGAATTCAGGAAAATAGGTAATACAATAAAATGAATAATTACCTTTTTGCTTTTCTATCGCTGCAACCTGGGACACAACAACGTTTCTCACGCGAACTCATTTTTATCGAACGCCAAGCCAAAACTCCTAAATAATAATATCTCGTTTAGTTCAACAGACACAATGCTTTAAATTTTGTTTGCTATGCTCGATAACAAATGGCCTGTATTTGTTAAACTAAACGCGATGTAAGATATGTTGAATTTTTTAAAATAAATACTTTAATGGAATCAGAACATGCAGAAAAAATATAGCTTTTGATAGAACTTTGAAAAACAATATCATTTTTTCCTATAAACTTCTTTTTGTTAGCAGGGAGATAATTATTTTAATAATTGAAACTTGTCTCCTTTGCTAGACTGGAAAAGAAGTTTATAAGGAAAAGTGACATTGTTTTTCAAAGTTCTATCGATTCTTAAAATGTTAGTCATTTGGGTCATCACCTCCATGATTAAACCGAGGTTCCGGATTAACCGAGGGCTCTCTCGCCGCATGATCTAATGTTTCTCCAACGTTGGCGTAATATTTCCAGTTACAGGTACTGTGCGCGGATGGGCTGATTCAAATACCACACTAATCAAGTAATTAACCTAACTTAACTAATTCAATAAGCCAACCTGTCATCCTCCCCCCTCTCATCGCATAAACACGAGGAAAGTGCACTACGAATCATTTTACGAGTTTGATATTTCTGTAGGACCTCTTTCCATGCCACGACGACGCATCTTCCGACGCATTTCAAAGGTCCAGACCATCGAGGTAATTATTCAATCAATGTCGTATCTCGACACTTGCAATACTTTATCTTTTTTTCTTCTCCATCACACCCTCCGTCACACTTGGTACCTTATACGCGATAACGCAGTTGCAGATGCGAATAGTTCAAAGCGTCAAGCACACAAAACGACGCGGCTCCAAGATCCTGAAGGAAGGATGGATGGTGCATTCGATGAATCGCGATCCAATGGTAGGTCGACGACGTGGCGCTGATTCGGTTTCGCTTTCTCCGTCATTAAGACTCGTGTTTTCAGAGGAAGAGACACTACTGGTGATTGGACACAAAGGCCATAACTCTGTTCCAAAGCGACAGCAGTTCCAAGTACTTCAAAGAGATTCAACAACATTCTCGTGAGTACATATCTATATCGTTAGAAGTTGTCTGCGCGCGTTTAGTCGATGTACAATGCATGCGTTCTCTCCTTCCAGGCACGATGCATTGTTTCGAGTTGAGAACGGCCAACGTCGATTACTACGTCGGCGAAGATCCCCTCTACGCAGGTGCGAGTGGTTAGCTTCCACCGCCGGAAAGTGGCGTTAGCGCTCACTTGGCGAGGACCTGGAAAACGAGTATCAGGCAGGCATTGATGCCCATCACCTCCAAATCGGCAAGTACGTTCAGAGCTCGCGAGTGTGCGCGCGAACGCGTACCGATGCTATATTGAAAAACACGCGTCGTTTTCGCAGGTCGGCAGGAGCAGTCGACAACTGAGGCAGAGGAACGCGTAACCGACATGTCGCAGCTCTTCCACATCTTCCCAGACGAAGTTCTTGGCTCGGGTCAATTTGGTATCATCTACGGCGGAGTTCATCGCTAGACCGGCCGCGCGATGGCGATAAAGGTGATCGACAAGCTGCGTTTTCCCACCAAGCAGGAGACCCAGCTCAAGAACGAAGTAGCCATCCTGCAGAATCTCTCCCACAGCAGAGTCGTCAATCTCGAGAGGATGTTCATTTTACATTTTTTATGAATAACGCCGTACACGCGTTTTAATATCGTCAGCTTACTTGTAAAACCTACTAAGTCCTATGTCCGAAAATCGGACTTTGAAGGCTTAACAAGTAAGCCGACGATATGTAATATTAACCCTTATGTGCACGCTAAGCGGCACTCCGTACCGCACCGCTAGCGTGTACTGACGGGAAACAAAATTTAAGCGTGTGCACGTAAGGGTTAAATACACAATATTTAACCATCGCTCCGAACGTTCGAAAGTTCATCGACATTTTCTTTGGTGATGCCAAGTGTTTCTTTTAGTTCCTCAATTTTTGCAGCGGTTTCGTCCTCTGTTTCCAATCCCGGCAAAGCCTTATTCCGTTTCTTGTCGGAATTTCTTCTCCCAAAATTTTTGTGCCTCTGTTTTGTCGCCCTTAAAATTTCTTTCATGTCATATTATAATGAAAGAGTAGGCACCACAACACGACTAGATACAACGAAAGAGTAGGCATTATTACCAATACTACGGGGATTGTCATTTTTGATAAGTGTTGTTTTTGAAAGGAACCCTTCAATTGTTTAACCCTTAATTTGACAGTGTATCTCATAAGATAGGTCTGTTAACCCTTACTTGCCACACTGGGGTTCGAAACCACCCCATGGTAAAATTCGTACTTGTGCCACACTGGGGTTGATTTACACCGCAGCGAGAAGAATTGTTATAATAAATAAATTATAGCATATTTGTACTTGAAAATTTTACCAGCTCATCTTAAGAGCATACTTTAAAAGACCGTGTAACTTTAATATTTGATTTTTTTCGCATACTTAATTTTAAGTTCTGGCTATACAAGTTCCACTGCCTTTTAAAGCACGCCCTTAAGTAGAGCTGATAAAATTTTCAAGTCCAAATATGCAATAATTTGTTTGTTATAACAATTTTTCTCGCTGGGGTGTAAATCAACCCCAGTGTGGCAAGTACGTGATTCTGTAGAAGTGTGGCAAGTAAGGGTTATGTAAGAGCGTGTACGGCGTTATTCATAAAAAATGTATTCAACGATGTTTTTTCCACATACATACGTTTTACATATTCCAACGCATTGTGCATTTACAGTTGATAATGAGTCCAATCACCACCATCGAAAATTTGATGGGTAGTATGCCTTGGAGATGCCAAGCGATTATCGACGATGGTGATTGGACTCATTATTAATATTATTGCGTATTGCCTTGGAACATGTCAAACGTATGTATGTGGAAAAAACACTGTCGAATAAGTTTTTTATGAATAACTCCGTACGCGCTCTTACTTAACAGACTGATAACAACGTAACTCTCAAAATGTACTTCTCAAAATGTATTGTCATGTATAACTATGTCACGTATAACTATTTGTCATGTATAACTATGTATATATATTAATATTACTTATGTATAATTTCACACAACAATGTTTTTTCCACATACATACGTTTTACATATTCCAACGCATTGCGCAATTACAGTTGATAATGAGTCCAATCACCACCATTGAAAATTTGATGGATAGTATGCCTCGGAGATGCCAAGCGATTATCGACGGTGGTGATTGGACTCATTATTAATATAATAGCGTATTGCCTTGGAACATGTCAAACGTATGTATGTGGAAAAAACATTGTCGAATAAGTCTTCTATGAATAACGCCGTACGCGCTCTTACTTAACAGACTGATAACAACGTAACTCTCAAAATGTACTTCTCAAAATGTACTTCTCAAAATGTATTGTCATGTATAACACTATGGGCCGATTCCACCAACTCTGATTAAATGCTTGATTACTTAATCACGATTATATTTAATCGGCGTTCTGATCATGATTAACTGCACAATTCGTTCCACCATGAATTTTTAACCCCCGATTATCTAATCATATACCCTCTTCGCAATAAGTTTTGGTTTTGTTGTAATGGTGATTCTGATTGGTTCATCAACGGAACTTGTAATGGAGTAGGAGGAAAACCTGACGTGATCAACTGATGCGCTGCAAGCCGAGCTCAGTGAGCTGCCGAAATCTCCAACAGAATTTAAAAAGGAACCAGTTGCATAATACCGGAGAGCAAGCAGGAGTTGTACTCTGGGTGCAATAGCGTGGTTTCTGAAATGTGCACTCCCTTTATTTAGTAAAGATACAGAAAATTCTACGCGATTTTTAACGTAATATGATAATGTTGCGATATTTTAAAATAGATTATATATTATTTAAGAAGTAATTTATCTTTCTGTAGCGTGTTGCAAATTATGTACAATTTCCAGAAGCAAAGCTTCAACACTGTCTTTCGATAACCGAAAACGCGTAATGAAATCCAAATCATCCAAAGTTTGGAAATAATTAATTCGTTCCTTAATTAAATGTGGCCTTCTATCAATTTCGATACCATTTTCATCATCAGATGATGATAAAATATCGTTGTAAAATAAATTCATGTCCGATATAGTATTGCACAGCAGTGAAACTTCGACTTTGAGGTTATGTTGATCCACGTTAATCACTGGTTAGGTTCCTAATCGGCCAAAAATGGCTGATTAAGTTCAACGGTGATTATCTCACTTTAATCATGGTTTAAAAATTGGTGGAACGCAAGAGCATGATTAAATTAAGCTAATCGGGAATTAACAATTTAATCAGAGTTGGTGGTTTCGGCCCTATGTATTATATTATAATAATAAATAAATAACGGATTTGTGGCGACCCATCGCGCTACGGCGGCCCGCCGCCAGGTGGCGCCACCCGTCGACTCCACGGCTTTCGGCTTCTCGTTAGTGGTCCAACAACGGGCAAGTTTCTATATAAGACCGCAACTGCCCGTCTCTCACCGAGGACCACAGAGCGTCTAAGGCAGGAGTCGGCCTAGCCTTACTGACGAGTCCACAGGCCGACTCCGGGACGAAACGCTCCGCCGATAAGATGGCGACCACATCCTTTTCGCCACATTGGTGACCCCGACGTGATCCAGCGGAGAAGATCCATCATCCTGCAGCATACCTTCTGGACCAAGGGAACTCCCATGACAAGGACACCTTGATCTCTGGAAGCAGAGCCAACGACACGCTCACGACGTAACGACCCACGCACGCGCTTTGACACGACGTCACGACCCACGCACACGCTTCGATATGACGTCACGGTCCACGTACACGCACTCCTCCACACTACGTCACGACCTACGCACACGCTTCGATACGACGTCACGGCACATGACACGCACGCCTCGATACGACGTCACGGCACACGTACAGGCCCCGATACGCACGGCATACGCATGCCACGACACACGTACCTGAGGATGATCGATCTCACACGCTGCGACGAGCACCGGCGGAGTTTCCAGCCTTCGACATCCCTCGGTATATCGAATCTCGATCGAAGATTCCTACCGAGGTCCACCGACGTCCCACGCAGTCACGCTCACAGCCAAGCCGTCGCCACACACACACACCACTTCTTCCGCCTCGTTCCGTCTGCATACATACATTAGACGTCACTAGGGGGGGAGTACTGTGGCGACCCATCGCGCTACGGCGCCCCGCCGCCAGGTGGCGCCACCCGTCGACTCCACGGCTTTCGGCTTCTCGTTAGTGGTCCAACAACGGGCAAGTTTCTATATAAGACCGCAACTGCCCGTCTCTCACCGAGGACCACAGAGCGTCTAAGGCAGGAGTCGGCCTAGCTTTACTGACGAGTCCACAGGCCGACTCCGGGACGAAACGCTCCGCCGATAAGATGGCGACCACATCCTTTTCGCCACAGATTAACTCATAAAAATTGTGTCATTTATTGTAAACATTTACGTAGAGAATCCATATTAATTTTCTAACGGTGTTGAATTTCCCGCGACATTTCTGCGCATGCGCGCCGTTCGCGCATGCGTCAAGTAGCACTCGTGCGCCTCAAATGCGACGCATATGCACGCGCATATGTAAGGCCAAATGCGTCGCACGCGTGCGACTTGAAGCGTACGCGTGCAGTCACAGGTGCGCGCATTGTGACTGAATTTTGCTATCTGGGTAGAATTGACAAGATATCTTCGATACCGGTATTCATCACTTATGAATTGGGTTTATTGCACTTGCACTCTTAAAACAACTTTTATTTACAAATACTTTGTTTACGTTACATGGTTATCTTATAGAACTTTTCATTCTGGAAAAAAAATTGTGCGCATGAGCAAGTAAAAATGGCGGCTTCCGATTAACTTTCGGACAGTTTTTGGAAGTGTAGTGATGGAAACATTTTTTAATTAAATTATTAAAGTAATTACAAAGCTGATGACGCGAATTTGAATAATTTATAATGAATAATAAATCCAATATTCGAAAGTAAAAGTTATTTTAGCATGGAGAAACAACGTAAAGGTGCTACTAAACGATGCTCTTACGGTTTGTGTAAAAGTGACACATGTTCTAAAAAGTTAAAAAAATATAAGTTTTCACTTCATTTCGTTCCCGAAACCTTGTCTTGAGTTTCGCAAGGGATATGTAAAGGAATCAATCAAAAAACATATCATGAAATGTAATAAATGTGAAAAAAGTGACAAGTGGGTGAGGTTACCCAGATAGCAAAATGCAGTCACAATGCGCGCACCTGTGACTGCACGCGTGCGCTTCAAGTCGCACGCGTGCGACGCATTTGGCCTTACATATGCGCGTGCATACCCAGATAGCACAAATGTCAAAATTGCGTCTAGAAGACGTCTTTTTGAAGACCTCTTCAAGCAGACGTCTTAAAGACGTTTTCAAGTAGTCGTGTTACTGACGTCTTGAAAGAGTCGTCTAAGAGATGTCTTTTTAAAGACGTCTTCATGTAATCGTCTTAAGGATGTCTTTGCGAAGACGAAGTGTAAATTCGATCGGGAGAAGAAAAGACGAGCAAAGGAAGGCCGCCATTTCGTCGCACATATGTCCATGCATCATTCGTACGATCCAGATTTTATCCGTAATTTGCGTAAATAATGGTAAGTAATAATAATCCAGTAACTGCATAACTTTCACAACCAATTGTAGTTATATAATTTGTATACTACAGATTGATAATAACGTACAAATGCAACATATCATATATTACATTTGTAGGTTAAAATATACACTTTTTGCTTGTCTTTTTTGCGTGCTACACTTTTCTGAAATTTATCAGTACAATCTTCTAATCTAATCCGAACTTACGCTTTAGGAAAGTGTAGCGAATATACATAAACGTACAAATAAACTAATACCCGTTAGGTATAACTGCCTTATATAAGCATTATTTATAACGGCTATGTTTATTGTGTTTTCTGGAAAATTATAGCTTATCTACTAAATATTTAGTCAGTGGAAAGGAACTCGACCGGAAAAGACTCTTGCGGAGTTTTCTCATCTATATTGGCACTCGACTTGAAGAAACTGGTGCGGAGTCGTCTCATATATATTGGCGACATACATTGAAGACAGATATTTTAAAGGTATAATGTTAGCAATTCTAATGAAGCATTAGTGATAGTATTATAAATAAATAGAATTAATAATTCACAGAGAGCAATGCCAAAAAGAAAAAATTATTTAGAACTGTCACAATTTCGGTTTACCCCTTCTCTTTTGTTACAGATGTTTTACGTCATCTTGTATGACAATTTTTGTACTGCCATACCTGAGCAGTGGATTGATATAGATACCCAAACATTTATGTGGCCTCCAAAAAGAATGAAAGTTGGAACTGCAAAATTTTTGAAATTGCAGCCAGACGAGACATGGGATAAAGCGACGTACAAAAAAGTGTTCGGTCCATATGGTATGTCTATTAAAACACCGTTATTTAGTCCCTATTACTACTCCCTATTTGATAGTACATACATTTCCCATTTTTCAGATACTCTCGCAAAAGCGAAAGAAGTGGAGCGCGTAGCTGCCGATCTGAGTACATCAGAGGATGCCCAGAATTGTTTAGAACAAAAGAAATCAAGAAACAAACGTCTTATCAAAAAGCCCGCACCATTCAGCGATAGCGAATCAGGTATACTTATTCATGTATACGAGTAATTATTGTATCTTCCAAGTAGACTATTAGTCTTATTATATTGTATTTCTATTAGATGACCATTCTATAAACGATAGGAAAGAGAAACGCTCGAAACATTTAAAGATTTACGGTGACAGTAACAGCGACCCTGAAGAGAGAAACGAGAACGGTAATTACTAATTATACTGCTCCCAAAATTCGTCCAATATTTACCCCGAAAATAGTTGCATTCTGAATATCTAATTCTGTAGTTGCACTTCAATATATTGAGGCAAACATACAGTGCTATCAACAAAATCAGGGGACACCGAATAATGATGACGCAATGATACTTGAATACCTGGATTTTTCACACAAACCTTCCGAATACAACGCCCTTACTTCCGAGAAGAATAATGAAGAAACAAACGACGTAACTCGTTCAAACATGAACACCTCAAGAACACTGATCCCTTCGAAGGACGATGGGAATGGCAATAGAGTTGAAGCTTCAACTGCGGCTCATAACAATTGTTGTGGTGAGTATGAATAGTTATACCGTGTGATTATGAGGAAGTTGATCAAAGGCTCGAATGTACCATACGATTGGCTGTGACGACTTACCAGCCAGTATTCGGCAAATGTTTTAGAAAAATATCTCTAGTGTCTGATAAAGTCTGATCGGCTGAATTAAACATTACGGATCTTCTCTTGAAACGTTTGCTAAGTACTGCACATCAACAGAGAAATCAAATGACGCTCTTTGGTCTTTGGCCAATAGTATACAACTTAGAGTTCCACACAACAAACGCAAATGCATCCTCCTATGATTAGCTTCCTCTCGTAATCACACGGTGTACACAATGATGTTACTGCAGATTTGAATTAGTATATTTATCAATAATAGAGACATTAATAATATGCATATATTAAATTCCTATGGTTGCCTCTCATTAATTATAACGATTATTTATAGACATTTGCAGAAAAACCTTATTCAGAAAGCTGAATCATATTATCAACTTACTGGAAGGACGTGTCGGAAATAATGGGACTTTGGCTAACACATCGTTACTCCCACCATTTCCTTTATCTCAACTGTCGGAGCTACAGGAATTTGAGAAGAATTTACAGCAAAACAAAGAAGTTCGACACCAATTTGTAAGTATAGTTTAGTTTGCTATCTTATTATTATAACTAATCCTTTAAAGTTTACTATTACCACTTTCTTTGTTGAGTTTATTGCTGCATAATTATATCGCTTCTTTATTCAGTTTTAAAATACCGTGGTGTTGTGATTCTGCAAAATACTTCTCCCCTTCACAAATATTCTACATCGCAGCTGATTATATCTACAGTGTATTCCTCATACTGTTGTACATAGCAAACGTATAAGTACGAGCGAGAACACATCGGTGAATGCATAAAAGCCTCTCTTCCTCTCGACTGCTTCAGTTCGAGTATGTGACAAAGAAGCTGTTGTGCATTCATCATTGGCATTCTTGCTCCTATTCACGCGTTTGCTATGTAAAACGGCGTGAGAAATACACCGAATAATCCTTGCATGGGTTTCTGTATATCTTGCATGAATGTACAGAAGAACGCGATTCGTATCATTGGAGGTCCAACGGGAGATAAATTTTTACGCAACATTCTTTGCCACATACTAACAAATGAAGTAGCACGGCAATTATCGTGGACAGGACAAAAAAGTACCATTCCCTTCAAAGATACTTTAACGTCTAGCATTGCTATAGGTATGTCACCCTTATTGTTTCTTATACTTACAGCACCTGTTCGGCTTTAATTGTCATTACAGTGTCAAATTCAGGAAAAAAGTCTAGAATGCCCCTGCTCGGTTTTTCGTAAGACATACTGTATGTACTCTTGGTGTCATGGATTTTTTCGCTAGTGACTTTTTAAAATATCATTTGTAAATGTACTAACTAATAAATAATCAATTCTCATGCCGCCGTAGCTAATGAGAGTATGAGAATTAAATGTTCATTGATGTTCATCATAGATGTTAATCCGTGATGCCGGGAGTATGGAATTAATTAAGCTTTCTGCGTCTTTTTTTTAGAAACAGTCTTGTACTCATCAAACGACTCCTCCATCACGATTGCCAAACTTCAACATTGTTGTCAGGATTGGCTAAGACATGCGGGAGATAGGCTACGAGCCCACATAGCGAAGAGGATAAACAATAAATAAATAAAAACCCTTAATTCGCTCTCTCTTCCTCTTTTAAAACAATATCATGCTTATGAAATGATGTGCATTTAGAGCTACAGATGTAATTTTTTTTTTTTAATAAATATGAGGTCTTTATGTTTATATTTTGAATTTAAATAAGGCTGACTATTTTCACAGGCAGCAATGTTACTGCGGCAGTAGCTCACCTTCAGCTCATTTACGAATCATTACTACACCGCGTAATACTTTATGTATATATTAATTGAGCATATGCAGGTGAGCTATATGTGAGCTACTGCCGTAGTAACTTGCTGCCTGTGAGAATCCAGCCTAACAATTACTTTTATACAAATGTCTCAAAATGGACATATCCCAGACATTCTAAAGACGTCTCCCGTAAGTCGTCCGGAAGACGTCTTAATAGAATGTCTTAAAGACGCAATTTCAATGGACATAACCTGTCTCCAAGACGTCTTTACGACATTTGAATGAGACGTCTTTAGGGATTTGAAGACGTCAGAAAGACAACTCATGGACGTCTTTGTGCTATCTGGGTATGTGGGGGTTCCCTACCACAGGGGCTTTTCAATGAGCAAGACTATGGATTGGGAAGCACCACAATTAGAATTTTCGTTTATTCGGCTTCGGCCTGATACAAAGAGCACTCCTTTATCTAGCACTACTCGTCCATTCTTCTTCTCTCTCAAATGAGATCACGCGCGCGCTTTTGGGCGGATCTCCAACTGAGGCGGCAGGTCCTCTTCGCGCGGGAGAAAGACCTGTTTCCGTCGTCTGCTGGTGGCGACGCCGTCGCTCGTTGTGGGTCGGCTGCTGTCGCTGGTTGGAAGCGGCTGCGGAGGCTCCACACATGCGTCGCATTTGAGGCGCACGAGTGCTACTTGACGCATGCGCGAACGGCGCGCATGCGCAGAAATTTCGCGGGAAATTCAACACCGTTAGAAAATTAATATGGATTCTACGTAAATGTTTACAATAAATGACACAATTTTTATAAGTAAATCCGTTATTCATTTATTATTATAATATAATACATAGTTATACATGACAAATAGTTATAGATGACAATACATTTTGAGAAGTACATTTTGAGAGTTACGTTGTTATCAGTCTGTTAAGTAAGAGCGCGTACGGCGTTATTCATAAAAAACTTATTCGACAATGTTTTTTTCCACATACATACGTTTGACATGTTCCAAGGCAATACGCTATTATATTAATAATGAGTCCAATCACCACCGTCGATAATCGCTTGGCATCTCCGAGGCATACTATTCATCAAATTTTCGATGGTGGTGATTGGACTCATTATCAACTGTAATTGCGCAATGCGTTGGAATATGTAAAACGTATGTATGTGGAAAAAACATTGTTGTGTGAAATTATACATAAGTAATATTAATATATATACATAGTTATACATGACAAATAGTTATACGTGACATAGTTATACATGACAATACATTTTGAGAAGTACATTTTGAGAGTTACGTTGTTATCAGTCTGTTAAGTAAGAGCGCGTACGGCGTTATTCATCAAAAACTTATTCGACAGTGTTTTTTCCACATACATACGTTTGACATGTTCCAAGGCAATACGCAATAATATTAATAATGAGTCCAATCACCATCGTCGATAATCGCTTGGCATCTCCAAGGCATACTACCCATCAAATTTTCGATGGTGGTGATTGGACTCATTATCAACTGTAATTGCGCAGTGCGTTGGAATATGTCAAACGTATGTATGTAGAAAAAACATTGTTGAATACATTTTTTATGAATAACGCCGTATACGTTCTTACTTAACAGACCTATCTTATAAGATACACTGTCAAATTAAGGGTTATTCTCTTCAGATGATACTTCTGTTGCCTGTAGTTTAAATTTAACTGAATTTTTATTCGGTAATAATCAGGCCTTTTAAATATCCACAAGAATAACTACGTGTAGTTATTCTTGTGGATATTTAAAAGGCCTGATTATTACCGAATAAAAGTTCAGTTAAAATTAATACATATACATAGTTATACATAAGCAATATTAATACGAGGGTAAATCAAATATGAACCGGAATTTTCTGTTTAGCGCGCCATAGACAATGGGAGTGGCGCGGCGTCTCAATATATATTAGGTAGGGATGCCAAGAGGAGGGGGACAAATCGGTTTGGCGCGGCAGAATCAATGAACTATTAGTAGCATCATGTCTGAGCAAGAGGTGCACACGTCTGTTGCGCAACGCGTTATTATCAAATTTTTGACGCGGGAAGGCGTAAAACCTTCCGAAATTTGTCGTCGACTATCTGCACAGTTCGGCGATGAAACACTTTCAAAGACCCAAGTCTATGACTGGCACAAAAAATTCTCAGATGGCCGAGAGACAGTACAGAACGAGACCCATGCACGCCGACCAAGGACGAGCATCAATCAGGCGAATATTCGTGCAATTCGTGAGCTGATTACAGGTGACCGCCACCTTACAGTATTGGAAATTGCTACACATGTCGGAATATCGTACGGGAGTGCTCAATCAATCATTACAGATGATTTGGGTTACCGAAAAGTGTGTGCAAGATGGGTTCCTCGCCTTTTGACGGAAGATCAGAAAGCAAACCGTTTTGCCGTTTGTGAAAGGCTGTTGGCACGATATCAAGCAGAGGGGAATGATTGGTTGGGACATGTTGTAACCTGCGATGAGACATGGGTGCACCATTACACCCCGGAGTCAAAGCGAGCAAGCATGGAGTGGCGAAAACCTGGAGAGGCAGCACCGCGGAAAGCCGTTTGTGCGCAATTGGTTACTGACACGACCTGTTTCATTTTTTGATGAAGGAATTAAAAAACTTCCGATCCGGTGGGAAAAGTGTGTAAATAAGAGAGGAGATTATGTAGAAAAATAAGATGTATTCAAATTTGTATTTAATGTACCATTAAAATGTTTGAAACAAAATTCCGGTTAATATTTGATTCACCCTCGTACATAGATAATTCATACATACAATACGATAAATACATACAATAGATTTGCAAAGAAGGCACTACTTAAAAATTTTGATAATTTTACAATTGTTTCGAAATAAGAACAGTTTTCGAATTATCGATAATTACTTAATGTTACGGAAACCGATTTCTGACTATTTATCGAAACGCAGCAGCAAATACTATAGGAATTTCTGCTCAGATTTTGTGAAAAATGGTAAATTGTCAAATAGCGCTCACATAGCGATTATTAACCCTTAATTTGACAGTGTTCTCAGTCTGTTAAGTAAGAGCGTGTACGGCGTTATTCATAAAAAAATCATTCAACGATGTTTTTTCCACATACATACGTTTGACATGTTCCAAGGCAATACGCAATTATATTAATAATGAGTCCAATCACTACCATCGATAATTGCTTGGCATCTCCGAGGCATAATATCCATCAAATTTTCGATGGTGGTGATTGGGCTCATTATCAACTGTAATTGTGCAATGCATTGGAATATGTCAAACGTATGTATGTAGAAAAAACATTGTTGAATACATTTTTTATGAATAACGCCGTACACGCTCTTACTTAACCCTTACTTGCCACACTTCTATAGAATTACGTACTTGCCACACTGGGGTTGATTTACACCCCAGCGAGAAAAATTGTTATAACAAACAAATTATTGCATATTTGGACTTGAAAATTTTATCAGCTCTTCTTAAGAGCGTGCTTTAAAAGGCAGTGGAACTTGTATAGCCAGAACTTAAAATTAAGTATGCGAAAAAAATCAAATATTAAAGTTACACGGTCTTTTAAAGTACGCTCTTAAGATGAGCTGGTAAAATTTTCAAGTACAAATATGCTATAATTTATTTATTATAACAATTCTTCTCGCTGCGGTGTAAATCAACCCCAGTGTGGCACAAGTACGAATTTTACCATGGGGTGGTTTCGAACCCCAGTGTGGCAAGTAAGGGTTAACAGACTTATCTTATGAGATACACTGTCAAAATAAGGGTTAAACAATTGAAGGGTTCCTTTCAAAAGCAACACTTGTCAAAAACGACAATCCCCGTAGTATTGGTAATAATGCCTACTCTTTCGTGGTATCTAGTCGTGTTGTGGTGCCTACTCTTTCATTATAATATAATGACATGAAAGAAATTTTAAGGGCGACAAAACAGAGGCATAAAAATTTTGGGAGAAGAAATTCCGACAAGAAACGGAATAAGGCTTTGCCGGGATTGGAAACGGAGGACGAAACCGCTGGAAAAATTGAGGAACTAAAAGAAACACTTGGCATCACCGAAGAAAATGTCGATGAACTTTCGAACGTTCGGAGCGATGGTTAAATATTGTGTATTTAACCCTTACGTGCACACGCTTAAATTTTGTTTCCCGTCAGTACACGCTAGCGGTGCGGTACGGAGTGCCGCTTAACGTGCACATAAGGGTTAATATTACATATCGTCGGCTTACTTGTTAAACCTTCCAAGTCCGATTTTCGGACATAGGACTTAGTAGGTTTTACAAGTAAGCTGACGATATTAAAACGCGTGTACGGCGTTATTCATAAAAAACGTAAAACGAACATCCTCTCGAGATTGACGACTCTGCTGTGGGAGAGATTCTGCAGGATGGCTACTTCGTTCTTGAGCTGGGTCTCCTGCTTGGTGGGAAAACGCAGCTTGTCGATCACCTTTATCGCCATCGCGCGGCCGGTCTAGCGATGAACTCCGCCGTAGATGATACCAAATTGACCCGAGCCAAGAACTTCGTCTGGGAAGATGTGGAAGAGCTGCGACATGTCGGTTACGCGTTCCTCTGGCTCAGTTGTCGACTGCTCCTGCCGACCTGCGAAAACGACGCGTGTTTTTCAATATAGCATCGGTACGCGTTCGCGCGCACACTCGCGAGCTCTGAACGTACTTGCCGATTTGGAGGTGATGGGCATCAATGCCTGCCTGATACTCGTTTTCCAGGTCCTTGCCAAGTGAGCGCTAACGCCACTTTCCGGCGGTGGAAGCTAACCACTCGCACCTGCGTAGAGGGGATCTTCGCCGACGTAGTAATCGACATTGGCCGTTCTCAACTCGAAACCATGCATCGTGCCTGGAAGGAGAGAACGCGTGCATTGTACATCGACTAAACGCGCGCAGACAATTTCTAACGATATAGATATGTACTCACGAGAATGTTGTTGAATCTCTTTGAAGTACTTGGAACTGCTGTCGCTTTGGAACAGAGTTATGGCCTTTGTGTCCGATCACCAGTAGTGTCTCTTCCTCTGAAAACACGCGAGTCTTAATGACGGAGGAAGCGAAACCGAATCAGCGCCACGTCGTCGACCTACCATTGGATCGCGATTCATCGAATGCGCCATCCATCCTTCCTTCAGGATCTTGGAGCCGCGTCGTTTTGTGTGCTTGACGCTTTGAACTATTCGCATCAGTGATATATTGTTACTCGGCGAAAAGCTGCAACTGAAAGGACGAGATCGCTACCAAAATTGAGGAGCTAAGAAAAACCCTTGGCATCACCGAAGAAGATGACGATGGACTTTCGGACGTTGGGAGCGATGGTTAAATATTTTATATTTAATATTACATATCGTCGGCTTACTTGTAAAACCTTCTAAGTCCGATTTTCGGACATAGGACTTAGTAGGTTTTACAAGTAAGCCGACGATATTAAAATGCGTCTACGGCGTTATTCATAGAAAATTTATTCAACAATGTTCTTTCCACATACATACGTTTGACATATTCCAACGCATTGCGCAATTACAGTTAATAATGAGTCCAATCACCACCATCGATAATCGCTTGGGGCATCTCCGAGGCATACTATCCACAAAATTCGCGGGGAAGCGAATTTGCCGAAAATTTGATGGATAGTATGCCTCGGAGATGCCAAGCGATTATCAATGGTGATGATTGGACTAATTATTAATATAATTGCGTATTGCCTTGGAACATGTCAAACGTATGTATGTGGAAAAACATTGTTGAATAATGTTTTGATGAATAACGCCGTACACGCTCTTACTTAACAGAATATACATATACCGTATGTCTGACGGCAAGTGCAACACTCCTTCGGCAGTTTTTACCGACGGTGGTCGAAAATTGCATTGGATCTAGGTAATGCAAGATTCGACCACCGTCGGTAAAAACTGCCGAAGTGGTGTTGAGCTTGCCGTCAGATACCGTATGTATCATGCCAAATTAAACAAGCAGATATACCGACATTGCCGAAACTTTACCGACGGTCAAGAATTTTATAGTTAAGAGTTGGCTTGAGAAGAGTGCGCTGTGTGTGCTGCGTGAGAGCGAAAAGTGCCAAACGTCTGATTTCCCGATAGCTGTCAATTCGGAAAATCGAAGTATTGAATAATACACGAAACACTTCGATCTCTTGAATTAACAGCTATCGGGAAATCAGACGTTTGACACTTTTCGCTCTCACGCAGCACACACAGCGCACTCTTCTCAAGCCAACTCTAACTATAAAATTCTTGACCGTCGGTAAAGTTTCGGCAATGTCGGTATATCTGCTTGTTTAATTTGGCATGATACATACGGTATGCTGTACCGTATGTATCATCCCAAATTAAACACGCAGATATACCGACATTGCCGAAACTTTACCGACGGTCAAGAATTTTATAGTTAGAGTTGGCTTCAGAAGAGTGCGCTGTGTGTGCTGCGCGAGAGCGAAAAGTGTCAAACGTCTGATTTCCCGATAGCTGTCAATTCGGAAAATCGAAGTATTGAATAATAGACGAAACACTTCGATCTCTTGAATTAACAGCTATCGGGAAATCAGACGTTTGACACTTTTCGCTCTCACGCAGCACACACAGCGCACTCTTCTCAAGCCAACTCTAACTATAAAATTCTTGACCGTCGGTAAAGTTTCGGCAATGTCGGTATATCTGCTTGTTTAATTTGGCATGATACATACGGTATAATGTAATATAAAAAATATAATACAACGAAAGAGCAGGAATTATTCCAAATACTAACAGGGATTGACGTTTTTAACAAGTGTTGTTTTTGAAAGGAACCCTTCAACTGTAACAGCACACCGTTTACTCGAAGTCACTCTCTTCGCTTTCATCCTCGTTTGATTCATGGTCCGAAAGTCCATCTTCTTCGGTGATGCCAAGGGTTTTTCTTAGCTCCTCAATTTTGGTAGCGATCTCGTCCTCCGTTTCCAACCCCGGCAAAGCCCTGTTCCGTTTTTTGTTGGAGTTTCTTCTCCCAGCATTTCTATGCCTCTGTTTCGTCGCCCTTAAAATTTCTTTCATGTCGTTTTTGAAAGAAACCTTATCTTTCAGCCCTTCAAAACGGCAGTTCTTAGCAGCAACTGGAATTCGAAAGAACTATTATTATATTGTTTTTCATTGGCAATTTTTTTCCGGTAATCGGGTATACTTACGGTATAGCGTGTTACATATTTTTGTTCTCCTAAATTCGAGTTTCCCTTTCGAGCCGTCCCACGTCAATTCTGATGCGACAAATTCATCCGTCAGCAGCTGCTTCATTGCACAGCTCAGGAACTCCCTGGCCGTCGATCCTCCGAGGCTTACAAAATGTCTGAACTGCGATAAAAAAAAAATGCGTTTTTTTTCGAAACCTCGATTTCTTATCTATATTATCAAAACATTTTAGGTATGAAATTGTTTCATGTAAATATTTACATGTTTAACTTTTAATCGAATAATATGGAATCTTAATAACCAAAACCATAAAACAATGAACGAAACTACATACAATGAGGATTTGAAATCTATTCTAATGACACACAATATTCCATGAATGGAGGAACGTTTGAGGAAAGTTACAACAATCGTTTCAGTAACGTTTCAGAAATTTATCAAAGTGGACATATAGAACTTTCAAAAAAAGGCTGTAATTCGAAAATGTCCTGAACGAATATATTCACGCAATATAAAAATACTTGAAAAATAAGTGACTTCTTTAGAAATATTTGAAACTAACGATTTGCTTTCGAGTATTATTTGTTTAAGGCTACAACTTTTTTAATGAATGGATCACTTACGAGATTTTCACGGACTTCGCCGTTATCTTCTGCTTCCATGTCGTGGAAATCTTCCAACGACGACAGCGGAAATCCTTTCAACGGCTCCAACAGGGTTTCATTGAAGCGTGTCTCCCCTGCGAGTTGAGCTGTTCTCAAATCCTTCGACAACACTTCAACAGTTTCTTTAAAAGCTCCGAATTCTGCTTCATTATTTCTTGATTCTGCTTCGTTATTTCCTGATTCTGCTGTTTTACGTTCCTTTAAGAAAGTTCAACATTTTTATTCGATATTACCAATAGCGATTGCTACAATGTATTGAAATCATGAACCCTGATAGAACAGTTTGCACAAAATCCGAGCAATTTTATGCAAACGCGTTTGTGTGCAAACATTTCAACAAAATTTGCATGGTCACCAGGCATGCGGCATTGAAAAATTAATTTTTCAAAGTTCAAAAAAAAAAGTTATGTTGCTTCTACAAAGCTATAATTTATAGGAGATGTTCATTCATCTATTTTAAGGAACTATGTAAAAGGATAGGTGATTCTGCTGGTTGCAAGTGACTGCCAGGTGAAGATATTAGTACGAGGTTAAGGCTGGGTCTCACTAGGACACTTTGATGGAGGCCACAAGTTGCCTCAACTGGACAGTAAAATTTGCTCCCTGGGGAAACAAAAGTTTCTTACTGGCCTCATTGACTGGAAGCGGCAACTTTTAAATCATACCGAGACATTTCAGGGCAAATTTAGTGGCGTCAACTGGTGACCTCCATCAAAGTGTCCTAGTGGTACCCAGCCTTTAAGGCTTCGATCTCCCGACTTGACACCAACTCTAATTATCGACTCGACTTCTACCGGTAAAAGTGGCTCGAATACCGACCAAGCCTGGCCGAAGGTAAATTTCAAGGTCCCTACAACTGGTCATCAGGTTCTGCGCGGGACATGCGGTAGGTAATAGTGCTATCAGAGTCGCACTAATATGCTCACCTGGCAGTCACTTGCAACTAGCAGAATCACCTGTCCTTTTACATAGTTCGTTAAAATAGATGAATGAACATCCCCTATAAATTATAGCTTTGAAGAAGCAACATCATTTTTTGTTTTGTTTTTTGAAATTTGAAAATTTAATTTTTCAATGACGCAACCCGGTATGGCTTGACAGGTCATTACCGTTCCCATTAACTACTATTTTAACATCTATTTACAAATTTCTAGCAATCTTAAAACACCTCAGTCGATTTTGTCGCTAGCTCTTCGACTATGTGGGAAGTTCTTAATGGACATTGATGGAAGAGCAAACTTCTCAAATGGACCACGAAAATGTATTATACGTTTCATATACGTCTCAAAATAGTAAACAAAACTACTATTTTTTGAAAATAAGGTCTTGAAGCCAACCCTTAGCATTTTTTCGAAAAAAAACTTACTGAATGTCAAGATTCATGGTGGTGAGTATCTTCATGATTGCCGAACTCATGGCGATGTTACCCTCCACGTTTGTTCCAACTACGGGTTCTTTCCTTAAAGTTGAAAAAGTTTAATTAGTCCCAAACAACGTTGAATTCGCAAAAATCATCAGTGGTGTAGGGTTGTGGGGGCTGTCCAGTGGCGTACAACTAAGGGACTAGGCCCCCTTTCTAAATTCCTGTGACTTACTTTAACGAAGAAGAAAAGGCACTCATTGCCACTGGAAAATCAACATCGACAGTTGCTACAGATTCATTCGTCATCATGTTCATACTGGTATCTAATGTACTGTTGGACATGGGCTGTAACGCGAACTGTGGCGTTTGGACTACCCTAGGAGATGATGATCCCCTGTTCTGAAAATGGGGATTCCTTGAATCGTTGTAGAACACGTTCTCTGCCAAATACGCGTTCGAACACTACAAACCGGCCTCTCGATGAAACGTCTTAAAATAATACGGAAAAGTGTCTTATTGACGTAAAATAAGACGGTTAAGTGTATTGATCAGAAATTCAAGACACTTAACCGTCTTATTCCAAAACGTTTGTCTGTCTTTTTTCAAAAAGACATTTATTTTCCGTCTAAAATCATAAGACACATGGTACTGTCTTAAGATAAAGACGCTTAATCGTCTTAAAGTAAGACACTTCTTCAGGTATAAGACATTTAAATGAATAAGTTGCTTAAAATAGTAAGACACTTACACAAGTAATACACTTCAAACATCTTGTTACCTGTGACGTCAAGCATCATTATTCACATGTAACCTTAGATATACACTACCCCCGAAAAGTTTCCGGTCACCCTCAAAAAGGCTTTGAGTGAGTGAAATTTGAGTGGTTGATTATATTGGAAACGAAGCAAGATAGATTAAAAAACTTCAAACAAAATTTCATTTGACTGACAATTAAAGAAACACATCGAGCATGACAGTTCATTTTCACGTTGAATTCTATTCATTGTCAATGTCAACACATCAGCCGAATTTGTATCCTTTATTTCTTTTTATTATTTGTTAATAAAAAAATGCCTACATCTCAGCCGTATATGTCGCGTACCGCTTACAGAAAATTTGTACACTCTCTCTCTCTCTCTCTCTCTCTCTCTCTCTCTTTACTCAAGTAACGCCGGTCCCGAGGAAAAAACCGACGAGCGCACTCTACTGCACATGACGTGTACCGTTCGTTATACGGTTTTCGGCTCGGTTGGAACAGGGTTTAGCGTACCGTATGTCCGCGATCATTTGAACCATAGGAAAATTGCGAGTTTTGCATGAGCACCCCTTTGGGTCTCCTCGTCCAATAGAATCACCGGAGAAGCGTGAATGCGCATGCGTAGTCATCCGCGAGTGTAGCGTCGTCAGCAAGTTCAGATCGATTATTTCGATAACCGATCTGAACTTGTTGACGACGCCACACTCGCGGATGACTACGCATGCGCATTCACGCTTCTCCGGTGATTCTATTGGACGAGGAGACCCAAAGGGGTGCTCATGCAAAACTCGCAATTTTCCTATGGTTCAAATGATCGCGGACATACGGTACTTTACTGGAGCCCCTTTCTCGAACTCCCTCGTATCTTTGCGTGCACGCATCTTAGAGAATAGATCAATCAGGATCAAGTATTCCGTTGTCCGTAAGCCCACCACAACGGAATACTTGATCCTGATTGGTCTATTCGCTAAGATGCGTGCACGCAGATACGAGCGAGTTCGAGAAAGGGGCCCCTGTACTGTTAAGGTGCCGGTAAACACGCGGGGTTCGGCGAGTGCCGAGCAATGCTCGCCGATGTCAACGAGGCTTTAAGGTCGAGCCCGAATATTCGGAATTTGGCGAATACCGAGCGACCGCTCGGTAACCACCGAGGGACAGCTCTACCCGGCGAAGACCGAGTAGTCTGGACTCGGAAGGTCGGTTCTTACCTGAGGCTTATAAGGTGCGATGGAACACTGCTATTATAAAAGTTGAAAAAATGTACTTGTAATATTACATCGATGCGTATGGGAATAACGTTCAGCTATAACCAAAGAAGCAATGTGTAAACGCTGCATCCGAAGTATTCGTTAAGGATGTCTTCTCGACTTTTGCAAATAACTCCGAAACTCCTATGCATTTTAAGAACATTGAACCAGTGTTTGCACTTATTTATATGCCGCACAAAAATTCACAGCAGATGAATTGCGTTTCAAGTTAATTAACCGTAATATCGGTTTCAATTTCAATGTATCCAAAGTTATTTGCACTTCTGGTGCTTTATATTTACATTGCTTCAGAGCTGAGGCCCAAACATATTTGTGGATAAATTCTTCACAGCCAATATGTGAGCCTCTGAACTTTCTTCAATTCGGCTATGAAAGACGAGATGAAGAGCCCCATTAATAATTAGATTTGTATTATATTATGATGATACCATTTTTCATTAACTCATACCTTAACCAAACAACATTTTAGTAGTCCAGAACAAGGTTTTTTTCACAGCTACAGCGACGGTATCGAAAACTCCTATTACAGGGCCGCAAAAAAATGTAGCACTAATACCGTCCGGCAACCTCCACGATATCATTCTTTAAGTCTTTCTGAATTTAAATCATCAATCAAAATGCGGTTAGCGGTTTCTGTATACTCAACGTCTCTCAGCGCCCGGTCAGCGTCATCGCTTGTTCTAATGTCATGGCATGTTCAAAGGCATGCATGGCAAAATAACTGAAAAATCGAAAAAACATCCGTTAATTTTACGACTCCAAAATGTACCTACTTATCCATTCGCGCCACTCATGTCAATATTTTTTTCGGGCTAGTTACGATGTACGTTCCCATACTTCCAATAGGCATGTGTGGGAAAATCACTCAAAATCTCGATTTTTTCTTACAAGATTACACCCTTATTTCAACCTTTTAGCCACCTGCTACACTCATACCTTTGGTTTTCCGAAGCCAGGTTCTATTGAATCATTTAGTGAACAAGGCATGCGTGAGAAAATGGATAACAGACACCTTTTTATTTGTGTTAAGAAAAATTGAATTTTCCATATGTTATCCCCAAGGGCCATTCGTAAATTTCGCTTTATTCTACTCAGCATCGAAGTACTTTTCAATCCTCTTCGAGGCATGTATGCGAAAATGGGGCACCAGAATCTGTCACTATCTGACGGTCTATGAGGCCCGCGCCTGACGGTTTAAAAGTCCCCGTGACCCGTATACCTTAATATAAAAGGGGTCAATTCAAAGAATACATGCATGTGGAAACAACGCTTTTCAGCAAATAATAAAATCTAATCATTCGAAAGTTTGTATTTTCGATGGAATGTCACTAGTGCATAAAATAAAATTTCAAAAATATAATACTTTCGGAGATTTTGCCACTGCATATGATCGAAAGGAACGAAACTGAAGAAAATTTTTATATCAAGTCCTTCAACCAAAATCCCGACCGACTGCAAAGATTTTTTTTCTTCTCAAAACAAACTGCAACCTGTCCAATTTCTCTGCACGTATGCTCCAACTTTTAAAAAAATCAATGCTGTATCATCAATAGCAGTATCTATTTGAATGGGTATTGCGAGAAACGGTTCATTACCATTCGTCCGACTCGGGAAAGGTGGGGGACTGCGAACTCATTAGTAGTCTAGATTCGCGGATACAGACCGCCTGCCTTGTTATTGTGATCGACGGTGGGATTAACTCTAGATTGGCGATTATAATGAAGTGGGGTGTGTTTACGACTGCTCGTCTCCTTTGATGTGCCACGAAAGACCGACAAACTACGGGAACGGCGAATACTTGGACGGGCACGACATTCGGCCATCGGCGAGTAGCGAGCAACCCGTGTACACACTCGGGATTCGCCGAGCAGTCGCTCGGTGTTCGCCGAGTACCGAGTGTCTACCCACCCTGTTTGATAACGGGAACCAAGCGAACAATACATTTGGCCATCGGCAAACAGCGAGCAACCCGTGTACACACGCGGCATTCGCCGAGCTTTCGCTTAAAGCCTCGTTGACATCGGCGAGCATTGCTCGGCACTCGCCGAACCCCGCGTGTTTACCGGCACCTTAACAATGGAAAGATCCTGTCACACAGACAGCACGGACTGGGCCGCTCGACTTCTGCGAACTTTGTAGCGAGTAAAGGCCTGAGCACACAGAACGCGGACTCACCGCGCGGCCTTACCGCGCGAAATTTGTAGCAAGTAATGTTGCATTATCCCAGTCAAACAGAAGGCGACCTGCCGCGGCGGACAAGTAGAGTTCGCGGCGGACACCAAAATTTTACAGAGTTCGCGCGGCAGAGACCATCCTTGATACCTGAGTACGGCACGCTAGGTAGGCGCAAGGTGCAAATGGGTTGTAGTACAGGGCCCCCTTTCTCGAGTCACTCGCAGGAGAAACGTATACGTTTCTTAGCGAGTAGACCAATCAGGACCCCCGCAACAACGGAATACTTGATCCTGATTGGTCTCTTGGCTAAGTGCACGCAAGGATACGAGCGAGTTCGAGAAAGGGGGCCCAGGCTGCTAATGAGTTCACAGTCCCGTGACGACATAAGAATCTTAACTCCGTTTGTGCGGAATTGATTGCGTTTTGCCACTTAAAAATGATGTAGTCAACTGATGGCATCCCATTTGAAGTGCGTTAGTCACATTTAGCTAAAGATCAATTTTTCAAGTGAAGGGTTATAGCACTTCCAGTGATCCAAAATCACTAATCAAATATTTTTTCACCTGATAAAAAAAAGTCGTGGCTGAAAGGGTTAAATGTATAATTTATCGTTTCTCCTTTTCAAAATTGAAGTTATGAAAATGTTAAGACCAAGCAGGGGCTGTGGCTTATAATATAATTAATGTATAATTTCCCGGAACCGCTAGCCGTCGGCTACTTAATCCACTTATAATTAGAAGTAGCGACGAATTCCGACCGATGGTCTATCGGAAAACTAGGAAACCCTAACAACCACCACTCGGTCCAGTTATAGTCCAAGAGCCAGAGCCAAAAAAAGTCTGAATTTACTAAGCCTAGTTTTTTATAGTTTATTACAATGGTTGTGTAGACAAACATACTGCGAATGTGTATGTCAAGCGAAACTTAGAACAGGTGTCTCAGAGACGCCAGCGAAGTTGTCATTCCTGCCGAGGTAATAAAATGAATTTACTAAGGCTGAAAATCGATATACAACTTGTATATTGCATATAAATAAAAGTTAAGACAGTCAGTCAGTTAAATGTGGGGACGGAGCTAGTCAGTCGGCCGCAATGTATGTGCAAAAAATAAATACTGTGCAGTTCGTTTACTACGCTTCAAAACTTTTGTGAGGGTATTAAATGTTATATCAAACATAAACAAAATGGTCAGTCATCGATTTTGTGGGACAACGCCCGTCAGTCAGCAAAAAAAGAAAAAAAATTTCGTTCATGGTTCATAGCGTCCAGAACATTTCACCATTAGAATAAAACCAAACAAATTTAGAAAGGCATTTTTTAATAAAATTGAATATATATTTAAATATTTAAATGTTATGGAGCAATGGAGTTGTATCGATGATACCCCATCTCAGCATTTCTGGTTTGTTTCCTGCAGGTACAACTAACCCCTCGCGGTGATAGGGGTTAGGGGTCAATTGACCGTCCTTGATACCTGAGTACGGCACGACAGGTAGACGCATGATGCATATGGTGCAATAATACCCCCGCAACCGACCTGTGCAGTTTGTCGCTCCGAAATCGGTCGTAGTAGAGGCAGGCGGTATGGGGCAGGTCAGAATGAGTCATTTCCTACAGTGCCCACGGTAATAAATACCGTTATATTTCGAAGCTCCTTTGACGCATCTCAAATTTACCGACAGAAGCCCGAACGTGGTATGTAAAAAACGTTCGTCAACGCTGGACACATGCAATTGAGAGACAACAGTTTTTGCGTGCTTTGTCGCTCCGAAATCGGTCGACGGTATGGGACAGATCAAAATGAATCATTTCCTGCTTTTACAATAGTCATAAATCAATAATCATAGTCATCTGTATAGTCAGGATGACGCAAGTCATACGGAAAACTGCACTCCCGCACAAAATCAATACATTTTTCATTATTTTATTCTCTTTCACCACTCATTTTGCCTCTTTCCGCGCGCGAACTCTGTAAAATTTTACAAACGGTTCGCTGTGGTTCGCTGTCTGCCGCGAGCTGTACTGGTCCGCCGCGGCAGGCCGCCTTCTGTTTGACTAGGATAATGCGACATTACTCGCTACAAAGTTCGCGGGAGTCGAGCGGCCCAGTCCGTGCTGTCTGTGTGACAGGGTCTTTCCATTGTTATAGAGTTCGCACCGCGCGGTAAGGCCGCGCGGTGAGTCCGCGTTCTGTGTGCTCAGGCCTTAAAAGGCCTGAGCACACAGAACGCGAACTCACCGCGCGGCCTTACCGCGCGAAATTTGTAGCAAGTAATGTTGCATTATCCCAGTCAAACAGAAGGCGGCCTGCCGCGGCGGACAAGTAGAGTTCGCGGCGGACAGCAAAATTTTACAGAGTTCGCGCGGCAGAGACCATCCTTGATACCTGAGTACGGCACGCCAGGTAGGCGCATGGTGCAAATGGGTTGTAGTACAGGGCCCCCTTTCTCGAGTCACTCGCAGGAGAAACGTATACGTTTCTTAGCGAGTAGACCAATCAGGACCCCCGCAACAACGGAATACTTGATCCTGATTGGTCTATTGGCTAAGTGCACGCAAGGATACGAGCGAGTTCGAGAAAGGGGGCCCAGGCTGCTAATGAGTTCACAGTCCCGTGACGACATAAGAATCTTAACTCCGTTTGTGCGGAATTGATTGCGTTTTGCCACTTAAAAATGATGTAGTCAACTGATGGCATCCCATTTGAAGTGCGTTAGTCACATTTAGCTAAAGATCAATTTTTCAAGTGAAGGGTTATAGCACTTCCAGTGATCCAAAATCACTAATCAAATATTTTTTCACCTGATACAAAAAAAGTCGTGGCTGAAAGGGTTAAATGTATAATTTATCGTTTCTCCTTTTCAAAATTGAAGTTATGAAAATGTTAAGACCAAGCAGGGGCTGTGGCTTATAATATAATTAATGTATAATTTCCCGGAACCGCTAGCCGTCGGCTACTTAATCCACTTATAATTAGAAGTAGCGACGAATTCCGACCGATGGTCTATCGGAAAACTAGGAAACCCTAACAACCACCACTCGGTCCAGTTATAGTCCAAGAGCCAGAGCCAAAAAAAATCTGAATTTACTAAGCCTAGTTTTTTATAGTTTATTACAATGGTTGTGTAGACAAACATACTGCGAATGTGTATGTCAAGCGAAACTTAGAACAGGTGTCTCAGAGACGCCAGCGAAGTTGTCATTCCTGCCGAGGTAATAAAATGAATTTACTAAGGCTGAAAATCGATATACAACTTGTATATTGCATATAAATAAAAGTTAAGACAGTCAGTCAGTTAAATGTGGGGACGGAGCTAGTCAGTCGGCCGCAATGTATGTGCAAAAAATAAATACTGTGCAGTTCGTTTACTACGCTTCAAAACTTTTGTGAGGGTATTAAATGTTATATCAAACATAAACAAAATGGTCAGTCATCGATTTTGTGGGACAACGCCCGTCAGTCAGCAAAAAAAGAAAAGAAAATTTCGTTCATGGTTCATGGCGTCCAGAACATGGCACCATTAGAATAAAACCAAACAAATTTAGAAAGGCATTTTTTAATAAAATTGAATATATATTTAAATATTTAAATGTTATGGAGCAATGGAGTTGTATCGATGATACCCCATCTCAGCATTTCTGGTTTGTTTCCTGCAGGTACAACTAACCCCTCGCGGTGATAGGGGTTAGGGGTCAATTGACCGTCCTTGATACCTGAGTACTGCACGACAGGTAGACGCATGGTGCATATGGTGCAATAATACCCCCGCAACCGACCTGTGCAGTTTGTCGCTCCGAAATCGGTCGTAGTAGAGGCAGGCGGTATGGGGCAGGTCAGAATGAGTAATTTCCTACAGTGCCCACGGTAATAAATACCGTTATATTTCGAAGCTCCTTTGACGCATCTCAAATTTACCGACAGAAGCCCGAACGTGGTATGTAAAAAACGTTCGTCAACGCTGGACACATGCAATTGAGAGACAACAGTTTTTGCGTGCTTTGTCGCTCCGAAATCGGTCGACGGTATGGGACAGGTCAAAACGAATCATTTCCTGCTTTTACAATAGTCATAAATCAACAATCATAGTCATCTGTATAGTCAGGATGACGCAAGTCATACGGAAAACTGCACTCCCGCACAAAATCAATACATTTTTATTATTTTATTCTCTTTCACCACTCATTTTGCCTCTTTCCGCGCGCGAACTCTGTAAAATTTTACAAACGGTTCGCTGTGGTTCGCTGTCTGCCGCGAGCTGTACTGGTCCGCCGCGGCAGGCCGCCTTCTGTTTGACTATGATAATGCGACATTACTCGCTACAAAGTTCGCGGGAGTCGAGCGGCCCAGTCCGTGCTGTCTGTGTGACAGGGTCTTTCCATTGTTATAGAGTTCGCGCCGCGCGGTAAGGCCGCGCGGTGAGTCCGCGTTCTGTGTGCTCAGGCCTAAAGGCCTGAGCACACAGAACGCGGACTCACCGCGCGAAATTTGTAGCAAGTAATGTTGCATTATCCCAGTCAAACAGAAGGCGGCCTGCCGCGGCGGACAAGTAGAGTTCGCGGCGGACAGCAAAATTTTACAGAGTTCGCGCGGCAGAGACCATCCTTGATACCTGAGTACGGCACGCCAGGTAGGCGCATGGTGCAAATGGGTTGTAGTACAGGGCCCCCTTTCTCGAGTCACTCGCAGGAGAAACGTATACGTTTCTTAGCGAGTAGACCAATCAGGACCCCCGCAACAACGGAATACTTGATCCTGATTGGTCTATTGGCTAAGTGCACGCAAGGATACGAGCGAGTTCGAGAAAGGGGGCCCAGGCTGCTAATGAGTTCACAGTCCCGTGACGACATAAGAATCTTAACTCCGTTTATGCGGAATTGATTGCGTTTTGCCACTTAAAAATGATGTAGTCAACTGATGGCATCCCATTTGAAGTGCGTTAGTCACATTTAGCTAAAGATCAATTTTTCAAGTGAAGGGTTATAGCACTTCCAATGATCCAAAATCACTAATCAAATATTTTTTCACCTGATAAAAAAAAAGTCGTGACTGAAAGGGTTAAATGTATAATTTATCGTTTCTCCTTTTCAAAATTGAAGTTATGAAAATGTTAAGACCAAGCAGGGGCTGTGGCTTATAATAATTAATGTATAATTTCCCGGAACCGCTAGCCGTCGGCTACTTAATCCACTTATAATTAGAAGTAGCGACGAATTCCGACCGATGGTCTATCGGAAAACTAGGAAACCCTAACAACCACCGCTCGGTCCAGTTATAGTCCAAGAGCCAGAGCCAAAAAAAGTCTGAATTTACTAAGCCTAGTTTTTTAATAGTTTATTACAATGGTTGTGTAGACAAACATACTGCGAATGTGTATGTCAAGCGAAACTTAGAACAGGTGTCTCAGGGACGTCAGCGAAGTTGTCATTCCTGCCGAGGTAATAAAATGAATTTACTAAGACTGAAAATCGATATACAACTTGTATATTGCATATAAATAAAAGTTAAGACAGTCAGTCAGTTAAATGTGGGGACGGAGCTAGTCAGTCGGCCGCAATGTATGTGCAAAAAATAAATACTGTGCAGTTCGTTTACTACACTTCAAAACTTTTGTGAAGGTATTAAATGTTATATCAAACATAAACAAAATGGTCAGTCATCGATTTTGTGGGACAACGCCCGTCAGTCAGCAAAAAAAGAAAAGAAAATTTCGTTCATGGTTCATGGCGTCCAGAACATGGCACCATTAGAATAAAACCAAACAAATTTAGAAAGGCATTTTTTAATAAAATTGAACATATATTTAAATATTTAAATGTTATGGAGCAATGGAGTTGTATCGATGGTACCCCATCTCAGCATTTCTGGTTTGTTTCCTGCAGGTACAACTAACCCTTCGCGGTGATAGGGGTTAGGGGTCAATTGACCGTCCTTGATACCTGAGTACGGCACGACAGGTAGACGCATGGTGCATATGGTGCAATAACCCGAGTCGAAATTTTAGTCATCAAACGGTCGTCGGAGTCGTCGATCGCGTCGTTCTGACCACCCGCATTCTATTGTGTTTGGGGAGTCTTCAAACAGGCATCCTAGGCTTCCAAAAGTGCAAATTCTGTACTAGGATGACTGTTTGAAGACTCCCGTTGGATTACTTTAATCCGGTCATTAGACCATTTAACGACTCTTATTTCTCCGAAAATGGCAGTGGAGGGGATACAGGTAGGTTACAGGTATATATATATATATATATATATATATATATATATATATATATATATATATATATATATACCCAGGGACTCGGATTCCGTCGCTGATTAACGAAGGTAAACGCCACTGTAGCTAATGAGGGCGTCAGAATTAATTGTTCATTGGCTAGTATGTTTACAAATTACATTTTAGAAAGTCCCTAGCGACAGAATCCGTGACCCTGTGCGTATATTGAATAATACTGAAATGCAGATGAATATTAATGAAAAATAATATATATATTTTTGTATAACACATCATTAGTAATAATGTATTGCATAATATATATTGTGATAATAATATATTATAATAAAGTATATTGTCGTAATATGTGTTTACCTTTGTTAACATAACATTTGTTGCTCTAGTATCATAATCTCATTATATTATGTTATTTTAGTGCTTTTTGCAAACATCTTTTGCATAATATATTATTGTAATGTTTTTATCTTTATTATTGAATTTTGAAACGATAAGATACGCATGGAATAGTAAGCTAAACAGTCAGACATAAACATACCAGAACTAAACATATTTCGTTTATAAATGATAAGGTACGCATAGAATAGTAAGCTAAACAGTCACAGACATAAACATACCAGAACTAAACATATTTCGTTTATAAACAATAAGGTCGTATGGAATAGTATGCTAAACAGTCAGACAGAAGCATACCAGAACTAAACATATTTTTTTTGGATTTTGTCAAAAACTTATGTTATATTTAAATACTAGGGGGCTCCGCCCCCTACTCGCTTCGCTCGTCAACCCCTATCGCGGCGCTCCCCCAAGCTTTTGCAGCAGCATCACGTCGTTATGGCCTTTACACACAAAATTCCGTAATGCCGTAAGACGTAAGCGTAAGCGAATAAACCAATCAGGATCAAGTATTCCGTTGTCCGTAACCCCACCACAACGGAATACTTGATCCTGATTGGTCTATTCGCTTACGCTTACGTCTTACGGCCTTACGGAATTTTGTGTGTGATGGCCTTTACTCTCCTCTCCGTTCAATACGTTGCGTCGTCGTCGTTGTCGCCGTCGCCATCCTCGTAGTCGCCGTCCTCGTCGCCGTCATCCTCGTCCTTGTCGTCGCCGTCGTGGTTGTGGTTGCCATGGGAATAGCTGATTGCTTGACGAAAAATGCTCAGAAATTACATAAAAAAATTATTAGAAATTAACCGTGCATTCTGTCATGTCGGTTCTCGCATCAATTTTATAGTAAACTTTTTCCGCTACAAATTTGTAGCTGCATTTGTTTGATTGAGTAAATAATATAGGAGAAATGAATGATTAAAGTGGCTTAGGGCCAGAACTTCGATAGTTTTTAATTAATTATAAATTTTCCCGGGAATTGACAAATGATATATTTTGATATGTTAATATTGGAACCTCCAGCTATCGATTGGTGTACTTTTCATGCCCTGAAGCCCAACTTCTTGTACCGTATGTCCGCGATCAAACAGACCATAGCAAAATTGCGAGTTTTGCATGAGCACCCCCGTGGGTCTCCTCGTCCAATAGAATCACCGGAGAAGCGTGAATGAGTATGCGTAGTCATTCGCGGGTGTTGGCGTCGTCAGAAAGTTCACATCGGTTTCGGATGACTACGCATGCGTATTCACGCTTCTCTGGTGATTCTGTTGGACGAGGAGACCCACAGGGGTGCTCATGCAAAACTCGCAATTTGGTATGGTCTGTTTGATCGCGGACATACTGTACACCATATATGCAATGTCTAGATTAACTGCACTAGTTTTAGACTGTAGGAATATATTGCGAATAAAAAACTGTTCGAAACTTTTAGAGCGGGTTGTAACGACTTGGTTTAAACTCAGTTCTAGCTTGAACCACGTTTGAACTGAGTTTACATAAAAATGTATGATATTATGTGTGACGCAAAATATACCAAGAACGGCGGTTCAAGCTGAACCGGCTCTGAACCAATTCGTTACAACCCGCCCTTAAAGTTAGCACTAGGCTTTTTAATTACACATGAGGCGCGCTAGTTACTTCCGCTCAGAATGAAAAGGTCTATAGGCTAAGCAAGTATCTCTAGTGGCGCCACGAGGTGGTTGCAGTTCGTAACTTTGGGGTGATAAGTGACCAATCAGGATCAAGTATTCCGTTGTGGTGGGTTACAGACAACGGAATACTTGATCCTGATTGGTCACTTATCACCCCAAGGTTTCATGGACTATCCACGAGGTCGCGCGCGCGTCAATAATTTGAGATACTTGCCTAGCCTATTCAAGAAAGCGTCAAATAATTTTAAGGTTATATTATCGGGGCACAACGTACATGATAGTGCAACATGTACCAGAATATTTATAAAAATAATATCAATATACGTAAAAATGATTCTACTTACTTTTCCGGTCCAGGTCGGCCGTAAATGGCGGGGTTCGTCCCTGTGGAGCGCTAAACCACTCTGCTTCAAAGGTACGAAAACGTGTAACGAAAGATCAAGTTCGATTAAACTGGACACTGCACTCACTATAAAACTGATATAAATATATTCAAGTTGATGAGATACAAGACACATTGATAGTTGATAATCACAAGACAAGCTAAGAAAAGACGACGCGAGTCCCTCGGCTTCTTCTATACATATAACTGTAAAAGTTCGGAACGTGGCGACATTTGGTCGACGGAGGGGATAGCGTGGGTAACGCTATGCACCCTCATTGGCTAATTAGAGGAGGGTCGGTGGAACAGCCAATTATGCCGGAGCTGGCCAAGTCTGTGTCCAAAGGGCGAAGGTACCGTTGCTAACGGTTTCCCGAGCCCCACGCTCACGAATAAAAAATGACGCATCTTTGTTCTTGACCAAATTTTGAATCAAAATATAAAGTAGATTTGAAAGTATGCCATATACTTCTTCTTTTTCAGGGCGATTTTTCCACCCCACTATGCAATACGATTGTCTCGACTTCGGCATAATGAAAAACAACCTTTCTTTTATAGGATTTGTTACTAATTCTCACAAAATATTAACTTTCCCTATGTACACCCGGGCTCACGGAATCTGTCGCTGGTGACTTTTTTTAAACGTTATTTTTAAACGTACTAACCAATAATTAATAATCCTCATGCTTTCATTAACGAGAGTAGATGCCACCGTAGCTAATGAGCGCATGAGAATTAATTATTCATTGGTTAGTACGTTTAAAAATAACGTTTAAAAAAAGTCACCAGCGACAGATACCGTGTCCCCGGGTATACCGTGTAGAAAATGTAATGTTTTTAATGCTTACCCTTGCCACTAGAGTGCACAGCGTCTATGTGCGAACCGACTGGGACGCATGCGCAGCGGCATGCAGTCAAGCGGAAAAAATTTTCTAAGTCCACGATTGAGCTGTTAGAAATATTCTAAGTCCACGAGTGTGCCGTTGGAAAATTGTATGTCTTATTTCGGCTGGAGTAGAGATTCAGTCCTTCGATACTAGCATAAGCGGTTCTCGGAATTTCAACGTTACCCTTTTTGGCTGGAGTGGGGATTCAGTACTAGAACGCCTAAACGATTACCCTTACGATGCGATCGACGTCGGTTTCCTATTGTGTTTGGAAACACAATGGAATGACCGGCGCGATCGACGACTCCGATGACCGTTTGAAGACTAAAATTTCGACTCGGGTTGGCCAGCTCCGGCATAATTGGCTGTTCCACCGACCCTCCTCTAATTAGCCAATGAGGGTGCATAGCGTTACCCACGCTATCCCCTCCATCGACCAAATATCGCCACGTTCCGAACTTATACAGTTATATATATAAAAGAAGCCGAGGGGCTCGCGTCGTCTTTTCTTAGCTTGTCTTGTGATTATCAACTATCAACGTGTCTTGTATCTCATCAACTTGAATATATTTATATCAGTTTTATATAGTGAGTGCAGTGTCCAGTTTATTCGAACTTGATCTTTCGTTACACGTTTCCGTACCTTTGAAGCAGAGTGGTTTAGCGCTCCAAAGGCACGAACCCGCCATTTACGGCCGACCTGGACTGGAAAAGTAAGTAGAATCATTTTTACGTATATTGATATTATTTTTATAAATATTCTGGTACATGTTGCACTATCATGTATGTTCTGCCCCGATAATATAACCTTAAAATTATTTGACGCTTTCTTGAATAGACCTTTTCATTCTGAGTGGAAGTAACTAGCGCTCCTCATGTGTAATTAAAAAGCCTAGCGCTAACTTTAAAAGTTTCGAACAGTTTTTTATTCGCAATATATTCCTACAGTCTCAAACTAGTGCAGTTAATCTAGACATTGCATATATGGTGTACAGCATGTCCGCGATCAAACAGACCATACCAAATTGCGAGTTTTGCATGAGCACCCCTGTGGGTCTCCTCGTCCAATAGAATCACCGGAGAAGCGTGAATGCGCATGCGTAGTCATCCGAAACCGATGTGAACTTTCTGACGACGCCAACACCCGCGGATGACTACGCATGCTCATTCACGCTTCTCCGGTGATTCTATTGGACGTGGAGACCCACGGGGGTGCTCATGCAAAACTCGCAATTTTGCTATGGTCTGTTTGATCACGGACATACGGTACAAGATGTTGGCTTTCAGGGCATGAAAAGTACACCAATCGATAGCTGGAGGCTCCAATATTAACATATCAAAATATATCATTTGTCAATTCCCGGGAAAATTTATAATTAATTAAAAACTATCGAAGTTCTGGCCCTAAGCCACTTTAATCATTCATTTCTCCTATATTATTTACTCAATCAAACAAATGCAGCTACCAATTTGTAGCGGGAAAAGTTTACTATAAAATTGATGCGAGAACCGACATGACAAAATGCACGGTTAATTTATAATATTTTTTTAATGTAATTTCTGAGCATTTTTCGCCAAGCAATCAGCTGTTCCCATGGCAACCACGACGGCGACGACGAGGAGAGCGACAACGAGGACGAGGACGACGGCGACGAGGATGGCGACTGCGAGGACGAGGACAACGAGGACGAGGATGAGGGCGACTACGAGGATGGCGACGGCGACGACGAGGACGGTGACTACGAGAATGGCGATGGCGATGACGAGGATGACGGCGACGAGGACGGCGACTACGAGGATGGCGATGACGACGACGCAACGTATTGAACGGAGAGGAAAGTAACGACGTGATGCTGCTGCAAAAGCTTGGGGGAGCGCCGCGACAGGGGTTGACAAGCGAATAGACTAAGAGCTAGTGACATTTTTCAGTGATTATTTAGTTAAGGCCTATTTTTTGAGAGAATGTTGTGGGGGGCATGTCTAAGTGCCATCCGTGAGGATTAACCTTGATAGCGGTATGGGAGGCTGGCGGAACGCCCCCAACTTGTAAAAAATAGTGCACAAAATTATTATTTAGTTAAGGCTGAAATTTTGTTTACTATTCATCTGGTAGTCCACAATTATGAATATAAATTGGCGGATCGATTGGCCGGCATTAAAAAGGTGGCGGATCATCCTAAATACGTCGTGTGAACAATAAAATTTTTATTATTTAGTTAAGGCTCAATTTTTAATATGTTATTGAGGCAACTGTTTCAAGTGGAAATTTAAATTGGCGGAACAAAATATTGGCATTAACTACCTGGCGGAACGGTTTAAACATCCATTGTGCGCGCCTCAATTTCGTGTTGTTTGCCGCAGAATTTTTTGTATTAGGAATGCTTCTAATATAGATAATGATTTTGTTTATTTTCTGGAATCTTTTTAGTAATAATAGTAATTTAGTTTTTCCCTGGAGTTAATATTTTAGCGCTCATTCAATATTGATGAGCTTCAATATATCAATCAAACATCAGTCTTATGTTAGGACACTCAACATTTTATTTGTGATGTCGGAAGTTTTAACAATTTTTAAAACGGATGAATGATATAATTTTTTTTTAGAATACCCTTTTGGCATTTGACCGACGATATAGTGCTTTATACAAATATAACGAGGTGCGTGAAGTGGAAGAATATTTTTAACAGAAATTTTTTTAAAGCGAACTAATTTCTTAGAGTAGTTATCGACTTACAAATATATGGTAGGTACTTCGTATAAAGACAATTTTAATACCGTCAGTTGTTCGATCATCTAATCATCTTCTGTGTCCGGCCAGTCAGAATCGTCACCTTCGTCAACTGAATTCAGATCACTAGATGCTCGGGAGCCTACGTCTATAAATTTAAACAAATTGATTAGAAAAATGTAATATTTTTGGTTTATATTTACTGTTAAATCTGCATACCTGATTCAATGTCACTGTTGCAATCATTGTCGCTTTTATTGGAATCTTCAACAAGTACATCTCCAAGAAATTCAGGCAATTGATCTCCTTGAAACCAGACGAATTCATACTTGCCGTCGTTGATGCACCAGCCATGGTTTTCTGGAGATTTGTCCGTTGATTGTTGCAAATTTGCATTTAGCCAGATACTGGCAATGTACGAGCTCCGCAATAGTTGCTGTTGCACTTCAGTTGAGCATGGTGGCAAGTTTGATGCGTCGCAATGGCGGATGTTTTTTGCAAATGAGTACGTAGTGTCTGCAACTTTATAAGCTTCGTTAAAGAGTACCAAATGAGCTTCATTAACGGTGTCTGCGTTTTTGACACCATACATCCGGCAGATAAATTCTTGCAAAACAGGAAACACTGCTGAAGTGTCAACATCATCTTTGCCTAGGTCTTCAAATGCCTTTTGATAATTATAGAACGCCTTCAATAACTGATATGATTTATTTTTTCCTTTACGGGAAGAGATGTAATCACACCCTGTAAGGGCGTGGAAGCCAGGCAGAGCTCTTGAGAATGTTGAGAAGGTTGAGCTCTTGAGAATGTGAACAGTGACATTGAATCAGGTATGCAGATTTAACAGTAAATATAAACAAAAAATATTACATTTTTCTAATCAATTTGTTTAAATTTATAGACGTAGGCTCCCGAGCATCTAGTGATCTGGATTCTGTTGACGAAGGTGACGATTCTGACTGGCCGGACACAGAAGATGATTAAATGATCGAACAACTGACGGTATTAAAATTGTCTTTATACGAAGTACCTACCATATATTTGTAAGTCGATAACTACTCTAAGAAATTAGTTCGCTTTAAAAAAATTTCTGTTAAAAATATTCTTCCACTTCACGCACCTCGTTATATTTGTATAAAGCACTATATCGTCAGTCAAATGCCAAAAGGGTATTCTAAAAAAAAATTATATCATTCATCCGTTTTAAAAATTGTTAAACTTCCGACATCACAAATAAAATGTTGAGTGTCCTAACATAAGACTGATGTTTGATTGATATATTGAAGCTCATCAATATTGAATGAGCGCTAAAATATTAACTCCAGGGAAAAACTAAATTACTATTATTACTAAAAAGATTCCAGAAAATAAACAAAATCATTATCTATATTAGAAGCATTCCTAATACAAAAAATTCTGCGGCAAACAACACGAAATCGAGGCGCGCACAATGGATGTTTAAACCGTTCCGCCAGGTAGTTAATGCCAATATTTTGTTCCGCCAATTTAAATTTCCACTTGAAACAGTTGCCTCAATAACATATTAAAAATTGAGCCTTAACTAAATAATAAAAATTTTATTGTTCACACGACGTATTTAGGATGATCCGCCACCTTTTTAATTCCGGCCAATCGATCCGCCAATTTATATTCATAATTGTGGACTACCAGATGAATAGTAAACAAAATTTCAGCCTTAACTAAATAATAATTTTGTGCACTATTTTTTACAAGTTGGGGGCGTTCCGCCAGCCTCCCATACCGCTATCAAGGTTAATCCTCACGGATGGCACTTAGACATGCCCCCCACAACATTCTCTCAAAAAATAGGCCTTAACTAAATAATCACTGAAAAATGTCACTAGCTCTTAGTCTAGAAGCAACTAGGGGGCGGAGCCCCCTAGTATTTAAATATAACATAAGTTTTTGACAAAATCCAAAAAAAAAATATGTTTAGTTCTGGTATGCTTCTGTCTGACTGTTTAGCATACTATTCCATGCGACCTTATTGTTTATAAACGAAATATGTTTAGTTCTGGTATGCTTCTGTCTGCGGCCCCTTTCTTGAACCGCTCGCAAAGTTGCGTATACGCATCTTAGCGAATGGACCAATCAGGATTAAGTATTCCGTTGTGGTGGGGTTACGGATTGGTCTATTCGCTAAGAAACGTATACGTTTCTCTTGCGAGTGACTCAAGAAAGGGGACCCTGACTGTTTAGCATACTATTCCATACGACCTTATTGTTTATAAACGAAATATGTTTAGTTCTGGTATGTTTATGTCTGTGACTGTTTAGCTTACTATTCTATGCGTACATTATCATTTATAAACGAAATATGTTTAGTTCTGGTATGTTTATGTCTGACTGTTTAGCTTACTATTCCATGCGTATCTTATCGTTTCAAAATTCAATAAAAAAGATAAAAACATTACAATGATATATTATGCAAAAGATGTTTGCAAAAAGCACTAAAATAACATAATATAATGAAATTATGATACTAGAGCAACAAATGTTGTGTTAACAAAGATACACATATTACAACAATATACTTTATTACAATATATTATTATCACAATATATTATGCAATACATTATTACTAATGTGTTATACAAGAATATATATATTATTTTTCATTAATATTCATCTGCATTTCAGTATTATTCAATATACGCACAGGGTCACGGATTCTGTCGCTAGGGACTTTCTAAAATGTAATTTGTAAACATACTAGCCAATGAACAATTAATTCTGACGCCCTCATTAGCTACAGTGGCGTTTACCCTCGTTAATCAGCGACGGAATCCGAGTCACTGGGTATATATATATATATATATATATATATATATATATATATATATATATATATATATATATACCTGTAACCTACCTGTATCCTCTCCACTGCCATTTTCGGAGAAATAAGAGTCGTTAAATGGTCTAATGACCGGATTAAAGTAATCCAACGGGAGTCTTCAAACAGTCATCCTAGTACAGAATTTGCACTTTTGGAAGCCTAGGATGCCTGTTTGACGACTCCCCAAACACAATAGAATGCGGGTGGTCAGAACGACGCGATCGACGACTCCGACGACCGTTTGATGACTAAAATTTCGACTCGGGCAGTCCGTCGTCGGACGAATCCCTGTCGGTGAACTCCAACACGCGTTTAATTTTATTAATCAACAGGCCTCCGGCAGGTAGCGATTTCTCATTTAAATTTGTGTGCGTAGCGGAAAGCGGCCGGCCGACTGAACGTGCATAGGTACCTTAACTGTGTGTGTGCGGCCGGTCGGCCAGGACTGACGGCCGACTGACAGTCGGCCTGCAGGCCACGGCCGGCCGGCCGACTGAACGTGTATGGGGACCTTTATTCTAGGTATAACTTGGCATTGGTAAAACCGGCCCTTTTAGTGTGTTATAAATACAAATTAAATAACTGCGTATTTATTAACGGTATGTCCCATAAGAAGCGCAATAAGCGACATTTACCTTCGGCAGTATTTACCGATGGCGCACATGTAAAAGACTCATGCATCGTCGGCAAATACTGCCGAAGGTAAAGGTCCCCATACACGTTCAGTCGGCCGGCCGGCCGTGGCCTGCAGGCCGACTGTCAGTCGGCCGTCAGTCCTGGCCGACCGGCCGCACACACACAGTTAAGGTACCTATGCACGTTTAGTCGGCTGGCCGCTTTCTGCTACGCACACAAATTTAAATGAGAAGTCGCTACCTGCCGGGGGCCTGTTGATTAATAAAATTAAACGCGTGTTGGAGTTCACCGACAGGGATTCGTCCGGCGACGGACTGACGGAAAAATTTTACTCCAGTCTGAAATTTTATGACCTTGCAACCACGCCCTTTCTCTGAAAGGTTAATTACCGGACGGGCCGAAATAATCCGTCTCCCGCATTACCTATACCTGTATACCTATTGTAATACATATCGCTATCATTTTTTATTCTTATTTTATTAATAAATTTTAAATATTACTTTTATTAATACCTATATCCTAGGTATCAGTTTAATGTTCATTAATTTTGGAATATAAAATACTTAAATATATTTCTATATATTTTTACACTTTACCTTTAAATATTCCTCCTTCAAGGTCAAAAATATATATTTGCAAGTCTCTGGGATAATTTTTCCCAGAGCTTGTGGCGAAATAATTGCACTGAATTTTAAATCCTCCATACTGCGCCCTGTTGCCAAATATCTCAGGGTCACTAAAAAGCCGTTCTTCTGCGGTAATTGCTTGCCGCATTACGGTGTCCTTTTTCGTAATATGTGGCTTTACCAAATTTAGCAAGTACTGGAAACAATTCTCGTCCATCCTCAGGAAATTTTTCAAATCACTTGCACTGGATTGACGAAGTTCATGTACGAGCCCCACGTGAGATAAAGTGCGTTTCTTCAACCACTCTTTCATCCAAATTTGTCTCTTTTTTCGTTTCCTCTGCTGGTTTGTCAAAATAACAAGTGTAGCTGCGTATTCTTTTTGCGACATATTTATACTCTCAATATAAAATCGTTATGCTACTATCGAAGCCGGCAGAGAACTGACGGACGCATTCGGTGAACAAAATTGTAGGTGTAGTTTGAATAGGGTAAACGATACAGTCATTGGCCATGCGATAGTGATTGGCCCCCTCTCATAACAAATGCATTCGATAGAAAGAGGAAACGATAAGCCAATTTCTGTATAATTTCGTCTGTTTAAAAGGCCAATCACTGGAGGTTTTACCCTATCGATAACCCGCGGCCGGCCAGGACTGACGGCCGACTGACAGTCGGACTGACAGTCCACGGCCGGCCGGCGGCCGGCCGGCCGACTGAACGTGTATGGGGCCCTTAAATGTCGCTTGTTGCGTTTCTTATCGGACATTCGGTATACGTGGGAGGAAGGGGAAAAGGGCGAGGGAAACAAAATTCAGAAGGTCTTCTTAGACCTGGTTAGTACCTGCGATAGGATAATAACGGCTTTCCCAGGTCTACTGTGAAAAGTCCGTATTAGACCTGTTTGCATCTGATATTCACCGTAACTAGGCTATGAAAGGACAAGCAAGGTTTACTTTCTACATTTCACGAAGACCTGGTTCATTCCTTTTAGACCTGCAAACGTTCATTCTTAGCAGGGCTTACCAGGTCAAAATATTGGACTCGGGTACACAAGCGATTACTATCCACTCAGTTGTTCTAATGCCTCCGCGATCTTATCAATTGAAATTAACGTTGAAGAATTACAACACGATGATTTCTACACCTACATTTGCGGGGAAGGCTCATAATATCTTATATCAAGGCAAATGCATCGCGACTGTCTGTTCCGCGATAGGCTCCGCGAAATTGAAAGTTGCAATGATTAAAGAAATGGGTTGATTATTAAGATTTATTGTCAATTGTTAGCTACTCCAGTACGGATTATTACCAGGAGATGCCACGTGGAGGCCAATTGACATGTTACATGGATTTCGTACGACCTCTTTATCAATTTGTGAGCTTTTACGAAAAAATTCCATGTAACTTCATCTCCCACCCTACCTCACTCGCTGCGACTTCGAAAGCCGAATGTTGTTGCGGCTTAGAGGACCATAGGGGTGTGGAAAGCACATGATCAGAGCAAAAGCTCCACATGGCCCCCTTCGACCTCCTCTTCACACTGCATCCATATACGCCTCACTAAGTTCTCCTGCGTATTACGGAGTATATCCGGAGGAATCGCAGTATATTCTTCCCGGATTAGTCTCTTCAGGTAGTCGGTGCTGTCAATTCGCCGCCCGTTAAAGATCTTCATTTTTAAGTATCCCCACAAGGAGATTCTCGGCCTCGGTATATCGTGGCATTTTTCTCAATTCGATGACACATTTGCACTGCACTAATTATTCGCAAAAACTAGACGCTGTTTCCTCAAAAGTGACAGGTAGCGAAATTGCAATTTCTTTACAAACATACTGTACGGAAAAGTATTCTAACAATTTAGTCTAAAATCTCATAGATTCTTAAGATAATATTACTTCTGTCGCCTGTAGTTTAATATTAATTTAACTTAACTTTTATTAGGTAATAATCAGGCCAAAAAACAACAAAAATCACTGCTCGTCTGACGTTTGGGTTCCTCTTCGAACGAATCCTTCATTTCATCTCCGAAGAGGGTTCGGAGAGGAATCGAAGCGTCAGACGTGTTGTGATTTTTGTTGCTTTGGCCTGATTATTACCTAATAAAAGAGTTAAGTTAAATTAACCACATATATTATTAAACAATCGAATTTGAATACCTGTACCTCTCTTGTACAGCGAAATATAATGTACGGAAAAGTATTCTAACAATTCAGTCTAAAATCTCATAGATTCTTAAAATAATATTAATTCTGTCGCCTGTAGTTTAATATTAATTTAACTTAACTTTTATTAGGTAATAATCAGGCCAAAAAACAACAAAAATCACTGCACGTCTGACGTTTGGGTTCCTCTTCGAACGAATCCTTCATTTCGTCTCCGAAGAGGGTTCGGAGAGGAATCGAAGCGTCAGACGTGTTGTGATTTTTGTTGCTTTGGCCTGATTATTACCTAATAAAAGACTTAAGTTAGATTAACCACATATATTATTAAACAATCGAATTTGAATACCTATACCTCTCTTGTACAGCGAAATATATAATGTACGGAAAAGTATTCTACCAATTTAGTCTAAAATCTCATAGATTCTTAAGATAATATTACTTCTTCGGGAGATGTGGAGTCAAATCTTCAGTGATGACTGGATTGCTCTACATGGTTCTATGACGTAGCCTGAGGGGCACCAGGTCTCATGCCCCTTCCTCTGATCTGAAATATGAATTCGATATAATACTCCTTATAAGGAATACGAATTCAATATCATACTGCCTACTATTAATCTCAGGGACGTTACTTACTCGATAGCTGAGCTGCTACACTGACCAATGCCTGCGGTCTCCTTTCCATATTCCGTCGCCTCCGAGTCGATGGAATATCTGGCCTTCCTGAACCTCGCGTACCTCCTCCGGGCAATTTTTCCATTCTGGCTGCATTGATGACGCTGGATCTGCAACTGTATGAGAGACAAGCATATGAGATAATAAAGAAACTTATTCATCTATCTGCTTTTTGCAAATAATTTCATGAAATTAGCTATTAATACTTACCCTTCTATGCAAGAGAAGCTGGATAATATTTATTTTCTGCTCGTAGGTCCTTATTCCGAAGATCTTGCCCCCGAATGTTTTAACCCATTCCGTGTAAACGTTGGTCAATCGTGTCCACGCGATTTTTAACCATTTGCGTGGTGCAGTACGCAAATTCGTTATAGTTAATATATGGTTATCTAAACAATTCGTTTTTTTCTAGAGGAATCCTTTTGAAATTTGTTTGAACATGTTTAAGAAAGTGAGGCTGGACACAAATAACCCACGTTTACACTCAACGTGTACTAAAAAAAAGTTTACACTCGATGTGCACTAAAGAAACGTTTGCACGTTAACATTAAACACTGACGGCTTCTTAAACAAAAAAAACACGCGTGAACCGAACTGATCGCCACTGATGCTAACCTCAATCTAAGGGCTCTGACAGCTGAGGCGATACGCACGCCACGCCGCGGATTTTTATGATATCTATTCGCTAAGCGCAGGGCCGTGTCTAACGAGGGGCCATTTCGTGCCACGCACGAAGGCGCACTAGCCATGGGGCGCCGACACTAGAAAAGGGCGCTAAGCATGAAGACGTCTCAATATCTAGAGGCGGCACTGATTCGCTAAGCTGCCGGCACAACCCTGTTTTCGCCTTGTTTTCACCTTGTCGCGCGAACCTGGTATCTCTCTGTTATTGCAAGCTTGAAACAGGCTAACGGTACAGGGCAGTGGTCAGTTTCGGCTATGCAAGGAACAGACAGGCTTGCAGCAACCCTATTTTAACCTTGCAGCGTAACCTTGCAAAACATACCTTGTAACAAGGTTCAACCTTGCACAACCTGGACAGATTTCTACCTGGGGTAAGAGAGAGAGAGAGAGAGAGAGAGAGTAAGTATTTAAAATCTATGCGGTACAGTTGGAGTGCCATGTAGATAAAGGGCTCCACTGTCGGAAATGTGAGCCGTGGGTAACGACAGGTCATCTTAGCGAACTCAAGTGGCAGGGACACCTCGAGCATTCCCGTGTCGATGCCGAGAGTTGGGCATAAATATTGAGATAATACTGCACGACTCATAGGGAGAGGAAGAAGGGAGAGGGAGGTGCTGTTGGCCCGGGACAGAAGAACAGTTTTTCGGAAAACCGCAGAGAGCGCGAACTCATCGACAGAAAAAAAATGCCATGGTATACCGCGGCCGAGAAGGCAGAAATAATTATATTGGTGGCTCAATTACCACACCGCGAAGTAACGAACAATTTTCGCAAGAGGCACCCGGAACGCCGATAGAGCAAGGATAACAGTTATCAAATAAATACAATAGGAAACATAAATTTATGTTAAAAAACGAACTACTTATTTCATAAGACAAATTGAAATACTTTGTTTTCTATTGTATTTATTTGATAACTGTTATCAAATAAATACAATAGAAAACAAAGTATTTCAATTTGTCTTATGAAATAAGTAGTTCGTTTTTTCGTCTCCTGAAAATTTAGGAAATGTGGAGATTGTACACTTTGAAAGTATACCTACCCCTCATATGCAGCAGTCAATTAGGGGCATATCAAGACGAACCGGAATCCCCAAAAGCAGTGTTCATCGTGTGCTCCAACTTAACAAAATTCGGAACTACAGAGGGCAGATACATCAAACGCTGCCTCACCCCTATGGCCGTCAATGACGATTAACATTCTGCCGATCGATGGTGAAAAAAACTAGATCGTAATTCGGATTTTTTGAAGAATGTATGCTTCACGGACGAATGCACCTTCCGGGTGAATGGAAGCATGTAGATACTCCCATTTTTATCTCTATTGGTGCGCAAGAAATCCGCACGTAATTCGTGAACATAATCTTTAGAACAGGAAGAAAGTCAACGTATGGGCTGGAATACATGGCGAAAGAATTATCAGACCCATCTTTATTGAAGGGAATCTCATTACCCAGACGCATCTCGACTTACTCGAAGACGAAATTATATCAGCTCTTAGGGACCTAATTGGAGATGAACCGGTAATCTTCCAGCACGACAACGCACCGGCCCATTCCCAAACGTGAGGAGCAAAGAATAGAAAAAATTTCTCAGCACAATAAGATTTTTCTTTGCTTGTCAGTTGTCCTCATATATTAGAGTGACGACAATGTGAGTAAAAAATGATATCACACATTAACAGCAATTTGTGATCACGCAGTAACTTCTGTCCAGACAGCAAAGTGAGAGCACATTTACCTTTTGTTTTGTCCTCACGTCGTGAGGAATGTATAATCTTTTATCTTTAACTGATCATTCATAGAAATTATATTTACGTCACCAGTGTAAACTACACTTTGCCGCCATTATTATATTTTTACCTCATCTGTGAAACCTTTTATAAAAATAACGTCTTTTTTATCTAATACATAATAGCAGATATGCGAACAAATTGCCCTAAAGTATTTAAATGTCGTCAGTTTATGGTACTTGCATTGATAATAACTATAAAAGAATATTTAGAAATGATCATGAGTACAGTAACAAATAACCAGAAATTTGGTTTATTGAATCCCGCAATATAAAAGGACCGTTAACATGTACCCGATTTAAAATTGCCGCCACTGCACATATGGATCGATGGTTGCATTCAGCAGATCGAGCATAAACCGCTACCGCTCAGTACGCTCAGAAGTAGCGCTCTCTGTTCTGCTGACAACAAGGCTGTGTTCCAATCCGACAAAAGTTGCATTTAGTGTATACTTGGACACGGTTCGGACTTCGCCCCTTAGTACGTAGTACGCATCCGTAAAAGGTGGTGGGGGGAAAGTCGCGACGAAGTAACTTTCTCGAGACTTTTTCGTCTGCTCAGCTCGAGCAGACGCTCTTTTCACCATAAAGGTATAAAGACTAGAGTTTTTCACCGGGTATAGGGACCGTGCATGACGATTGCTACGCCACCTGATGGCAATAATTAGAATGTTTGGAAGAAAATTGTACAAGTGTTCATATGGGAGAAATTTTTTATTATTGAAATATTAATTATTTGGAAAAGTAATTAATATCAGCAAGCATCGACGCTACAACTCCCTCTATACTTTTTGGTTTAGTTGGTTGAATCGTTGGTTTAGTGCTAATTCCTTCTACAGTAAAAAAATTTCCCCGTGAAAAATTAGAAAAATTGAGAGTTTTAGGTGTATTTAACGTAAAGAAATATTATTTTTAATTATCATTTAATTCTATTTAATAATTAAAAATAATATTTCTTTACGTTAAATACACCTAACTCAATTTTTCTAATTTTTCACGGGGAAATTTTTTCACCGTAGAAGGAGTTAGCACTAAACCAACGATTCAACAATTTCACCGTGTTATTCAAATAGAAATCAGAAAAAGCGATTGAGACACCCCTAAATATTGAGTGAGAATGTACACCCAGCGACATATTCAAAGTTACATTAAATACTAACCAAGCCCGCCCGCCCGGCCCGCCCGGCCCGCCAAGAGAATTAATTAAAAAAGCTTTTTTTTTGAATCAGTCTAATAAGTATATTCATAAAATTGCTATAAACGTGAATTGCTATAAATGTGACTTGACGGGTTTTGCATCTATACCCCTGCAGTCCTATATTAGTATAGAAAATATTCGAATTTACCGCTCTACTAACCTAGTGAGCGTTTCATTACCCTGGTGGAGAGTCGACACCAGTTGACACGAGTCGACACAAGAGTCGCTGGGAGTCGTGTCTGCTAGTGTGCTAACTGCACATGCGCGTAGTACGATACTATAGGCTGGTCTAATCCGAAGTACTTAGTACGTAGTCTAGTATCTAGTACATCCTACGTACTAAGATGAATTGGAACACAGCCCAAGTTTCGGCCGTGACCTTCGATACATTTAGGCGCGTGGCGCGGCGGACTTAAACGATCGACTTGTACTGAAATTTGGCTTTATAAAATTGTTTAGGAACAATCAATTTGAGAGTCAAATTCGTTTTTAGTGCACATATATCTATAAGAATCACCTGTTCTAGTTCGAGTAACAAAATCACTATTGTCCAGTATTATCTCTGGTTACAAAATGTTGTGTTGTTTATATCAATACCTCAGAGCTAAACAGTATTAACACAATTTTTTTCAAAAACCGTATTATTTCCTCATTCTGCTATTTTACATTGAAAATAGCAGAATAAAGAAATAATACGGGTTTCGAAAAAAAATGGAGTTAATATATTATAGTATACTGTTTAGCTCTGAGGTACTGATATGGTAACAGACTGTTTCACGATTGTCGATGGCAAGAAAATGTAATTTTTTTCGTAATAATACATAAAATATATAAGATGTTCCGTCGCACGACAGACGGATTCGACACATCGGTTCACACCGCTCGACATCATTCATAAAATGCGCCAAAACTTCTTCCGATGGAAGTGAGCGGGAGCACTGGAGCGTATAACTTTTCTTCGCTACAAAACATGGCGACCGCTACCACTTACGCTCACTTGGAGCGCTCGAAAGCATGCGCGTTCGGCAGATTTTTGCTGAGCTGCTCCACAACTGTGTTGCGGAGCGGTATGATCTGCTGAACGCACCCGATATGATCGATATCGATCAGTCCGTTTCGGCTGATTGATGGAAGCCAGAGTTGAGCAGAGGTTAGAAACGCGTTTCACAAATTTGACTTTTTCGGCTGTATATGACTACAAAATACGGTACTAGGCAAAAAGGAATAAGTCTCCCAGGTAGAAATCGTACCCCGAAATAAGCTTGTTACAAGGTTGGCCGACAAGGTAGAACCTTGCGGCAAGGTTGCAAAACAAGGCTGATGCAAGGCAAATCCGTTACGCGTTTCAATGTTGTGACAGTATGCTATGCAAGCTTGTTTCAAGGTAGACTATGGCGCTTGGGACAAGGTTGCGTTGTCGGTAATGAAGAACATTTGAGGTTAGAATTAAATTTTTATATTTTATTGATAATTAAAATTGGGTTACAATATATAGCGATAGCATTACAAATTTAGAAAAATAATGTATAATACTAAGACAAGTAAAATTTTATTATTCCTACTTTACTATCACTAGTTTTACGGAACCCCGTCAATTTGACGGGTGACTTATTCAATTTCGATTGTTTAATAATATATGAGATTCATTTAACTTAACTTTTATTAGGTAATAATCAGGCCAAAAAACAACAAAAATTACTGCTTGTCTGACGTTTGGGTTCCTCTTCCAACGAATCTTTCATTTCGTCTCCGAAGAGGGTTCGGAGAGGAATCGAAGCGTCAGACGTGTAGTAATTTTTGTTGCTTTTTTGGCCTGATTGTTACACAATAAAAGTTAAGTTAAATTAACATCATATATTATTAAACAATCGAAATTGAATACCTATACCCCTCTTGTGTGTACAGCGAAATATAATGTACGGAAAAGTATTCTAACAATTTAGTCTAAAATCTCATAGATTCTTAAGATAATATTACTTCTGTCGCCTGTAGTTTAATATTAACTTAACTTAACTTTTATTAGGTAATAATCAGGCCAAAAAACAACAAAAATCACTGCATGTCTGACGTTTCGGTTCTTTTTCGAATGAATCCTTCATTGTGTCTCCGGAGAGGGTTGGGAGAGGAATGGAAGCGTCAGACGTGTTGTGATTTTTGTTGCTTTTGGCCTGATTATTACCTAATAAAAATTAAGTTAAATTAACCTCATAGATGATTAGATAATCGAAATTGAATACCTATACCTTTCTTGTACAGCGAAATATAATGTACGGAAAAGTATTCTACCAACTTAGTCTAAAATCTCATAGATTCTTAACCCTTAAATGCATGATTTTTTGTTTAAAAATAAAAAAATGAAAAACTGGAAGGTTTTACAAAACTAATACAGGGAGAAATAAAAATAAAAATTATATTTCACTTTGAACCGTTTTTTTTTCCGAAAAGAGGGTATGTAGCCAAATGGCAACATCATGCATTAAGTACATAGTATGACATTACATTATGTGTGAAATTTTTTGACACAATTATTACGTTTATTGAAACATAATTCTACATCGCACTTCTCACACTTGGTATAGGTAAGTTCTTTGCAGTTAGGCAGCTTGCATTTCATTTTCTTATCCCGTTGCTCGCCGGTTGTCTGCAGACTGGGAAATGTCAATAATACAGTGACATAAGCGCCATGTACCAACAAATGCTTATAGCCTATTATAAAGCAGTACGTAGCCCAACGGACACTCTATGCAGCTAGTCGATATTTGCTCTAGTGTGAGTTTGAAAGGTATAGTAGGCAGTGTGTTGCCGAAAAGCAACAATATGCATTTAAGGGTTAAGATAATATTACTTCTGTCGCCTTGACACGCGTGCGGGGAACGGAAAAGGGAAAGGCGCAAAGGGGCCGCGGAAGGAAAGGCGCGAAGGCGCCGCGGTCGGGAAAAAGGCGCGAAGGCACCGCGGTCGAGGGAAAGGCGCAAGGGCGCCGCGGAAGGAAGCGGTGGAAAGCGCGAAGGCGCCGCGGTCGGGGAAGGCGTGAAAACGCCGCGGAAGGAAGCGGTGGAAGGCGCGAAGGCGCCGCGGTCGGGGAAGGCGTGAAAACGCCGCGGAAGTAGACGAAGGAAAGGCGTGAAAACGCCGCGGAAGGAAAAAGGTGGAAGGCGCGAAGGCGCCGTGGTCGGGGAAGGCGTGAAAACGCCGCGGAAGGAAAAAGGTGGAAGGCGCGAAGGCGCCGCGGTCGGGGGAAGGCGTGAGAACGCCGCAGAAGGAAGCGGAGGAAGGCGCGAAGGCGCCGCGGTCGGGGAAGGCGTGAAAACGCCGCGGAAGGAGGCGAAGGAAAGGCGTGAAAACGCCGCGGAAGGAAAAGGGGAGAAAAAAAAGGGAACCCAAATGCGAATCGAGTCGTCTCAATAGAAGAGTCCTAAGAAGGACTGAGGAAGATCCAGGCGTCTCCCTCAACGCCGGAATGCCCGCTACGTTTTTTTTTTTTTTTTTTTTTAAACGGACGAGGAGGGGAATCTTCGAAAGACACCCAAGATGTAAGTAGGGTAGTGTCGGATTCGTACCGACTAAACCCCTCCTCGGGTTACCAACCCGGAGGTTATAAACCTAGAAGAGAAGGAAGGGGGCCCGCTAACGTTTTTTAGAGGCCGCTAACGCAAAGTGCGAAGCTAGTGTAGAGAGTTGGGGATGAGGGCACAAGGCCTGCGGATTTTATCCTTAGATTTGCAAGTGTAAGAGCGTAGACCTCTGATGGAGGGGTTGGTGTGGTTGCTGATGGAATTTCTGAGATTGACTGCGTATTTGACGGCGGCTTCGTTTAAAGGGGGGAGGTTCACCTCTTTGAGTAACTGAGAGTTCCTGATGTACCAGGGAGTATTTAACGAGCCTCGAAGGAGTCTCATGTAAGTACTTTGGAGTCTTTTAAAGGTGGGTGGGGAAGCTACGCCCCATACCGGAATGGCGTAGGTGGAGATGCTTCTAATTATCGCGTTAAATGCTTTGAATTTCGTTTGCTCGGAAATGTTTTTGTTAATAAAGAAGGGTTTGAAGTCTACGAAGGCGGCGATCGCTTTGTTCCGGACAGAGGTAATCTGCTTCGACCAGTTGAGTTTCCTATCGAAGATTACTCCTAAATATCTGGGCGAGTTGCTCCAGGGGATGCGGTGATTGTTTACTAGAAGTTCTTGAGGGGGGATATTACATCGGGACAAGAATACTGCCTCCGATTTAGTTTCATTAAGAGAGAAGCCCCATTTATGGTACCATTCGAGGAGCGTGGGTAAGAATTTATTCACTACTGAGGAGCAGAAAAACTTGACTTTAGAAGTGTAGAGGAGTGCAACGTCGTCGGCGTATTGTGCGATAGTAATTTTCTCGTGCGTGGGAATATCGTGGCAGTAAATGTTGAACAGGACTGGTGATAGTTTGGAGCCTTGAGGGACTCCTGCTGTGACGGGTTGAGGGTCGGAGAGGCTTTTACCTGACTTGACCCTGAATGATCTGTCCGAGAGGGGAAGGATTTAATAGTGCCGATTAGGTAATGGGGGCAATCTAATTTAATTAGTGTGTAGACTAAGCCATCGTGCCAAACTCTGTCGAATGCTTGTTTAGCGTCTAATAGGAGCATGGAGGTGTGCTGATTCTTATTTAAGTTGTCGGCAATAAATTCAGTTACCCGGAGGAGCTGGTGGCAGGTGCCGTGGTGATGGCGGAAACCGTGTTGAAAGTCGGGGAGGACTTTGGTTTCGGAGACGAATTTATTTAGGCGTTTAAGGATGACGCTCTCAGCTACTTTGCTGAGGGTGCAAAGTAAGCTAATTGGCCTGTAGCTAGAAGCTTGATTTAGTGGTTTGCCTTGTTTGGGAATGCAGATTACTGTGGCGAGTTTCCAAGCTGTGGGAAAATATTGAAGACGAAGCATCGCATTGATGATGTTACAGGTGTCTACTAAGTGGATGCGTGGAGAAATTTTCAAGATACCGTTAGTAATGGAGTCATGTCCTGGGGCTTTGTTTTTATTAAGTGATTTAATAATTTGGCTAATTTCGCTGGGCGAAGTATGCTCAGGGGCGAGATTAGTTGGACAAAAGTTCCGAACGGCATCTTTTATAGTGGTATGAAAGTTTAGAAATTCGTCACGGATGGGGAAAGGAGAGCATTGTTCTCTAAGGGATTCGGCGAATATATTCGCTTTATCGCCGTCGGCCGAGTAGGAGGCTCCATTTTTGGTTAGGGGAGGTGAGTGGAGTTGTTTGTTTCGTAATGATTTGACAATTTTCCAGCAGCGTTTAGGGTTTGATTCTGCTTCCGCGATGTATTTTTCGAATTTCGATTCGCGAGTTTGTTGAAGAGCTGAGTGCAGTTTACGCTTTAGGGAATTTAAGTGTGGACGGAGGGCCGGATTGTTAGTTCGCTGTAGCCGTCTACGCACTCTATTTTTCTTAGAGATTAGGGCCCTGATTTCGGGGGAGAGTTGGTATTTGTTTGCGGAAGTCGGTGATGTTTGGGTGGCGAGGTTTATTTTGGAGTGTATTTCTTGCGAGAGTAGTTCGATAGCGGTGTCTATGTCAGCGGTGGTTTGAATGTTACTGCATTTATAAGAGGAGGTGTCGAGGTAAAATTGGAGGGCAAGCCAGTCTATTTTGGACACTAATGGGTGGTCGATGGTGGCGGTGCCCGGAATTTCAGCGAAAACTGGATTATGGTCAGAGTTTAGTAATGAGGAGGTCCAGAGGGTTCCTTGTTAAGGGTGATGTTTTTGGTGATAAAGAGGTCGAGGATGTCGGGGTGCTTGTTAGGGTCTGCGGGGAAGTAAGTGGGCTCTGTTGGTGCGTCGATAGCGAAATTGTGACGTTGTAGGAGACTTAGGAGGGAGTTTCCTTTAGAGTTTCTACACCGGCATCCCCAAGAATCGTGCTTGGCATTAAAGTCTCCGGCAAGGATTGTGGGGTATTATTGTTTAGGAGAGCAGGTATTTCGGAGAGGTTGTTGGAGTCCGGGGGTGAGTAACAGGTTATGATTTTTAGCGGGCTGTTATTGCGGGTGAGCTCGATGCCGCACGTCTCCAGGGAGGGGGTGGGGGAGCTGATGGCTTTGTGGCGGATGGAGTTGCGAATAATTGTGGCCACGCCTCCGTATTTGGAGTTTGGACGGTCGCACCTGTAGACGGAGAAGTTGGGGATGTAGAGTTTTTGATGTGGTTGTAGGTGGGTCTCGGTAACGCAAGCGATGTCTATTGCGGAATCTTCAAGGAGTTGGGTAAGTAATAGAGTTCTATGTTTTCCGAAGGCTAGAATACCGTTAGCATTCCAGGTGAGAATGGTTAGTGAGTCACTATTGCGGGGGGAGTGGTAGTTGGAGGATACAGGCGAGTTGGGTGGTGAATTGTGCGGTGAAGTCGCGAAAAAGCTGGAGGATTGCTTGATTTTGGGACGGGGCTAGTGGAGCAGGGGTTGTCTGGCTGGGTTGCTGCGGCGGCGGAGGAGGGGGGAGGGGCCTCTTGCGGCCTGTGCGTACGAGCTGGGAGAGGGGCGTGTGTTTGGCTGGGTGGGGGAGGGGTTGGGAGACGGTCGTGTTTGCGGTGGAACTGGAGTGGTGGTGGTTTGCGGAAGGGGGGGGGGGTCGTGTTCTGCCGGGGAGCAGAGTGAGATTGCGGTACTTTTGGACAACCACGGTAGGTGGCGCGATGGGGGCCGTTACAGTTGGAGCAGGTAGGCGACTTAGATGGATTGTCTTTAGTGGGGCACACTGTGGTGGCGTGGGATTTTGCGCAGAAGGCGCAGACCCAGGCGGCGTGGCAGTAGTTTACCGTATGACGGAATTTTAGGCAGCGACGGCACTGAGGAGTTTGATTGTTTTTCCTCTTTGGCTCGACTTTAATGCTGAGGCCGTTGATGGTACGGATGTTGAAGATGGTGTTAGCTAGAGGGGACTTTACGTCGAGGTTGACACTGACCAGTGGCCAGATTCTGTCGCCATTCCGCATGCGGTAGACGGATTTGATCGGGAGGCCTTTGGTTTCGAGTTCCGACTTCACGTCGTCCTCGGACAAGGATTCCACCACGCCACGGATAACTACAACGAGATCTTTGCCTTGTTGTAGTTGGTAAGTGGAGTATTGCGTGTTATCCTTGTCCAGTTTGGACGTCAGAGTGCGGAAATCGTCGACCGAGTGAAGGTAAACTTTTACGGCTTCGGAGGTATTGAGGGCGCGTCTAAGGGGGATGTCTTTATGAGCCATGAATTTGTGAATTTTAGGCCATTTTTCCTTCTGCTTGATGCAGATGGGAGGGGGGAAGGAGTCGTTTTGGAGCTCGGCTTCGGAATCTGAGTCAGAGTCAGAGTCCGAGTCCGATGGGACGGGTTCAGGGGGACTGGAAGTCCTGATGCGCTTCTTGGGATTTGCGGCGTTTGCCGGGAGATCCGGAGAGGAGGAGGCGTCCGTTTCCATTTCGGTGGTAGCTGGTATTACGGCTTGTGACTGTGAGGGTAGGGCGGCGTTTTTGCGTGCGAGGAGTTGAGCGAGGAGAGTGTCGATCTGGGACAATTGAGAGGTGATTTTTTCAGGTTCGATTTGACCCGGTGGATTTCCGCGTCAAGGGACTCCGGAGAGCTGGAGGTGTTAGGAGGGGGCACGATACTTGCTTGCGGCGCGAGCTGGATACTGGTAGTGGCGTTGTCCAGTTGAGGAGCCTCTCGGGTGGAGTCCATTCCGGCGTTGGTAAGGAGAGAAGCCATGGTTGAGCTGGACAGGGGCGCGCATGGGTAGCGGCGGCCCTGTTGGTGGGGCTGTGGATGGCCCAGCGGTGGCGAGGCCGCCTGTGTGATACAGGGAAGGCCCGCGGTGTATTCGTTCAGAGTTGCTAACGTTATGCTGAGTAAGGCTAAAGCCTGCGCAAGAAATGTTGCGCGTCAGCGCGTTTCAATTTTGTAGGTACGATCCTTACGAGTCGAGAGTCGAGGCTGTACTGTCATGAGTTGTGTGATGAGTAGTTGCCCGCTACGCTCAAAACGCCCGCTCTTATATACCTAACGCGGGGTGGACCGTTATCGGTCCTATTGGCCGGTAACGGTCGAGTGGGGGCGACTTGCGGCAGTCTCCCTGATTGGCGCGACGTGACGTGCTCGACGCTCCGCCGCACCAATCCCGCGCGAGCAGGCCAGTGTCCACTGCGCGCTGCCCGAGACTAACTATGCTAGGGACTTAGGGCCAGTTTTACCAAAGCCAAGTTATACCTAGAATAAGTATACCGAGGATAAATTTATACTCTTCTTTATACCTGGTATAAAGCGCAGGCGTTTTACCAGCTCCAAGTTTGCCTGGGATAACTATTCCAGGTATAAGCGTTGGCCATCTAAAATTATTTTTAGGTTGGTAGTAAGAAGTACGTACTGCGCATGACATTTGGTCGTTTTGACAGCTGTTCCGGCGCGATAAATGAAATTCGGAGTTGTTATTCTCAGTATAACCTAACTTTTTGTTTTTGACGTCTTTATCCTTTCATGACATAATCATAACCTGATCGTTGTGGTAAATTGTTATTAATTTTGAAATAGTTGATTGATGTATCAGTTTTTTAATCATCATCTGATGATGACATTGACGTATTACCAAGAATTAGAAATCCAAAGAAAATACGTGCCCGGTAAATAAAAGATATCTATAACAATATATTTATATTTTCGTAACAATAACTTTTATTTTCGAGTTGTCAATAAAAGCATCAGGTACAAAACACGTCCAAACATTCGATATCTCACCAACAAGAATGTGTTCAGTCTCAAAAAACTATAAGGGTCGTCACACAATAATAGTAATTACCACGTAAAATTGCACCATTTGATCCAAATCTCGTATCGGACAAAATATATTCTAAAATCTATAAACTTTTAAATCGCTACAACTTAAGATTTATCACGCGGTGACATTACTCTGAGATTACATAGAGCGGTACAATGTTATCGTTTTTTTAAGTATACGCGACCCTATCTAGAAAGTATACAAAGAGCGTTGTACGACTTGATGTCTAATGCCGAGGTATCTTACAAAAGTGTATCAATGCAAATCTAAAATTTTTTCATATTCTACATCGTACGACGGATGTATCACTTCTGCTCCTGAAAACTGCAATCACGCGAATTGAAGAAAGGTATAATGTCTACCTAGATAAATTTAAATGTTACTTATAGAAGACAATGCAATGGTAGATGACTTCTTTGGTTGATATTATTGGATACCGTTGAGGTTCTCGCGATTAGAGACCCGCGTGCGTCAATTTTAAATTTAAACTTGCATTTTCTGAGTAAAAGAGCGAAGAGAGAAAACAAAATTTTCCCGACGTTTCTATGAGCTTCTATCCTCCTATTAAAAAAGAACTATAATCTAAAATATGTGTCGTGCGAAATTACCTCGCAGAGAAAGACTCATTTATAAAAAAAGAAGAGAGATCTATTAATTTTGATTCTCCAAAGCTCTGACTCAGATAAAATTATAATCATGTATAATCGTTCTTAATGTAGAACGAATTATCGAACGTCAACGTCGCGGTGGAATTTCTACTGTCCGGCGATTGCATTGCGATATATCGTTTCCGTAAGATCTCTTGAAGGTCGTTGCAAGAGCTATTTTCTCGTTTGGCTCGCAAAGGTCTCCCACCCGGCGATCTAAAAAACACGTTTAAAAGCCCACTGTGAACAAAATCAATCTTTCGCAGCCACGACATTCTGACAATGCGAAACTCCTCTTTGTTCCTGGCGAATAAAAAGTTTACCGCGATAAAATTGTTTAATCGTACCTTGTGACGAGTTTCATTTTGACTTTGTTGATGTTTTTCAGTATGTCACCCATTGATTTCTGGGAGATCAGTGGCGGTTTATGCCGATCGATGAACTTGTAGCCCTGTAAACTAGCTCTCCTCGCGATGTTAGGAGTCGTTGGAGGTTGCAGAGGTGGCGGCATATAATAATGACTAATTAAAAGTTTTAACATTATGATAAAAACGATTACCTACAGTAATTAGCATTGATCCCGAAGCAAGAAATCTTAAAGTCGGCAATAATTTTGTTGCTGGCTGAATTGCTGCATTTCTTGGCGACCTCGAAGCAATGCGATGTCGTATTTGTCCCAATAATCTCTGACAGGTTTGTTTTTCCAAACGAAATCAAGTGAAGAATTCTACAACCATTGTATTCTTCGAAATGGTCAACTCTGGAATAGTTTTGTATTAGATATTGGTTATAAATTAGTAGGTATAGGTATCCTTTATTTACTTACCGGGCACGTATTTTCCTAGGATTTCTCATTCTTTGTAAGACGTCAATTTCATCATCAGATGATGATTTGACAACTGCCACATCAATCAACTCTATTTCACAACTAATAACAATTATTATGATTCTGTCACGGTTGTGATTCTGTCACGGAATAATAAAGACGCAAACAAAAAGTTAGGTTATCCCGAGGATAGCTAGCTTATCCAGCGCTGAAACTGCCGGATAAGCTATCCCTGCATTTATTCCAAAGTTTATCCTATTCCAGACTTATACCATCCTGGTAAAACGCTTGCGTACAGGTTATTCTCAGTATAGCGCTATACGGCGTTTATACCGTGTTGGTAAAACCGGCCCTTACACTTATAAAAATGACGCACGTCAGCCTGTAGTTTAATATTAATTTAACTTAACTTTTATTAGGTAATAATCAGGCCAAAAAACAACAAAAATCACTGCACGTCTGACGTTTCGGTTCTTTTTCGAATGAATCCTTTATTGTGTCTCCGGAGAGGGTTCGGAGAAGAATCGAAGCGTCAGACGTGTAGTAATTTTTCTTGCTTTTTTGGCCTGATTGTTACCCAATAAAAGTTAAGTTAAATTAACCTCATATATTATTAAACAATCGAAATTGAATACCTATACCTCTCTTGTGTACAGCGAAATATAATGTACGGAAAAGTATTCTAACAATTTAGTCTAAAATCTCATAGATTCTTAAGATAATATTACTTCTGTCGCCTGTAGTTTAATATTAACTTAACTTAACTTTCATTAGGTAATAATCAGGCCAAAAAACAACAAAAATCACTGCACGTCTGACGTTTCGGTTCTTTTTCGAATGAATCCTTCATTGTGTCTCCGGAGAGGGTTCGGAGAGGAATCGAAGCGTCAGACGTGTTGTGATTTTTGTTGCTTTTGGCCTGATTATTACCTAATAAAAGTTAAGTTAAATTAACCTGATATATTATTAGATAATCGAAATTGTATACCTATACCTTTCTTGTACAGCGAAATATAATGTACGGAAAAGCATTCCACCAATTTAGTCTAAAATCTCATAGATTCTTAAGATAATATTACTTCCGTTGCCTGTAGTTTAATATAAATTTAACTTAACTTTTATTAGGTAATAACGAGGGCAAAAAACAACAAAAATCACTGCATGTCTGACGTTTCGGTTCTTCTTCGAACGAGTCCTTCATTGTGTCTCCGGAGAGGGTTCGAAGAGGAACCGAAACGTCAGATGTGTAGTGATTTTTGTTGGTTTTTGGCCTAATTATTACTTAATAAAAGTTAAGTTGAATATATATATTAAACTACAGGCAACAGAAGTAATATTATCTTAAGAATCTATGAGATTTTACACTAAATTTTAGGGAACCCTGTCAATTTGACGGATGACTTATTCAATTTCGATTATGTAGTAATCTATGAGGTTTCAGACTAAATTGGTTAATGACACTGGAGAAAACATGCACATTCCTCTCAAATGGAACCAGATATCGCTGTCGAGGAATCTTCGGGAGATGTGGAGCCAAATCTTCAGTGACGACTGGATTGCTCTGCATGGTCCTACGACGTAGCCTGTAGAGCACCGGATCTTATGCTCCTTCCTCTGATCTGAAATACGAATTCGATATAATACTCCTTATAAAAGATATTAATTTCTTTTTCGCTGCCTACTGTTAATCTCAGGGACGTTACTTACTCGATAGCTGAGCTGCCGCACTGATCAATGCCTGCGGTCCCCTTTCCATGTTACTTTGCCTCCGAGTCGATGGAATCTCTGGCCTTCCTGAACCTCGCGTACCTTCTCCGGGCAATTTTTCCATCCTAGCTGCATCGATAACGCTGGATCTGCAACTCTATGAAAGACAAGCATATGAGATAATAAAGAAACTTATTCATCTATCTGCCTCTTGCAAATAATTTCATGAAATTAGCTACTAATACTTACCCTTCTATGCAGGAAGCTGGATAATACTTATTTTCTGCTCGTAGGTCCTTATTCCAAAGATCTTGCCCCGAATGTTTTAACCCATTCCGTGTAAACGTTGGTCATTTGTGTCCACGCGATTTTTAACCATTTGCGTGATGCAGTACACACATTCGTTATGGTTAATTATATCGTTATTTAAATAATTCGATACTGTTTGCTGTTTTAGTATTTTTTTTCTAGAGGAATCCTTTTGACATTTTTTGGAACGTATTTAAGAGAGTAAGGCTGGACACGAATAACCCACGTTTACACTCAACGTGCACTAAAAAAATGTTTACACTCAATGTGCACTAAAGAAACGTTTGCACGTTAACATTAAACACTGACGGCTTCTTAACCAAAAAAAAACACGTGAACCGAACTAATCACCACTGATGCTAACCTCAATCTAAGGGCTCTGACAGCTGAGATGATGCGCACGCCACGCTGCGGATTTTTATGATATCTATTCGCTAAGCGCAAGGCCGTGTCTAACGAGGGGCCATTTCGTGCCACGCACGAAGGCGCACTAGCCACGGGGCGTCGAAACTAGAAAAGGGCACTAAGCATGAAGACGTCTCACCATCTAGAGGCGGCCCTGATTCGCTAAGCTGCCGGCACAACCTAAAGCCGCGTATACACCTAGCGAATCTGTTCGGCCGAACACCAGCGAACGCGTGCATTCGCCAAGTGTGTACGCTTCAGCGAACGTGCGCGAACAAATTTGTGCGTGTTCGTCGCGTACACACCAAGCGAATCTGTTCGGCCAAACACCAGCGAACGCGTGCATTCGCCAAGTGTGTACGTTTCAGCGAACGCTCGCAAACGTTCGGGAATGCATTCGTTCGCGATCGCCAATGTTCGCCGGTCTGGCGGTAAACCAGCGAACGTCAAAGGATATTTGCTCGAAATTCAAGGTCTAGAGGACCCTGAAAGGTACTAACTGCCGCCCATTGTCGGCGGCCACGGAAAGTTATGTGCTCTACACTGCCGTTCTAAAGACAGATGCCGTATCTACTGAGAGCGCTAAGCGGAGAAAATTGGGTTTAAAGTTATTAGAATACGAATTTTTCAGATACGGCTAATTATTATGTTTCCGAAATATCAAAAATCCAACATAATAATTAGCCGTATCTGAAAAATGCGTATTCTAATAACTTTAAACCCAATTTTCTCTGCTTGGCGCTCTCAGTAGATACGGCAACTGTTTTTAGGAGGGCAGTATAGTACTCATTACTTTCCATGTGAGGCATTACTTTACTATTCTGTGTGTAAAATAGCAAGCTGCTCTAACCATTCTATTATATGATTAGTAACAGTCAACAGCGTGCCTATAATACAATATGTAGATAGGCTACGGAAAAGAAATTTGTATATTTGCTTCTATCGCAAATTTTTTGAATGTTTTAATCTTAATAATAATAAAAGCGGTTAGGACGCTAATCATCCCTGAACGCCACCGAAAACTTAATAGTTTTATTGTAGCCCCGCTGTGATTAGGGGTGTATCTTAGATTTGCATCTTGGCCTTTTTGGCCAGTCCACATATCCATTCCACTCCTAGCTCTCTAGCCCTTTCCAGGCTAGGAAAAGCCTCGCCTATCAGACGGTGTCTATAAGCCCCTAGTGCTGGACATTCCAGCAGCAGGTGCTGGGCATCTTCCCTCTCCACTTTGCAGTATCGACATCTATCCGTCTCCGATAGACCTAGTCTCCTGCAGTGTGAGTTGATTTTCCGTGACCAGTTAATAGTCTGATTGTAATGCTCAGGCTTATCCTGTTCATGTTCACTAGTAATCTGGCTCTCTTTTGTGCTAAGCGAGGTATTAGATTCCTCGCCTGTCTGCCCGTTCCTAGATTAGTCCACCGGTGAAAATGCACCCTGTGGAATTTCCTCTTAATCTCTAACCTGCCCATGGCAAAGGGGACTCCCACTGGTATGAGGTTCTCCTTTCTGGTGCCCTCTTTCGCCAGTACGTCCGCTATCTCGTTACCATGGACTCCTGTGTGTCCGGGGACCCAAGCAAGAGTAATCTTGTTGGTTTTCCCTAGAATCTCTAGCACTTCCATAGTCTCCCACATAATCTGTGAATTTGTGCTTGTCCTGTGGAGTGCTTTTATAGCAGCTTGACTGTCAGACCAAATATAAATATACTTGTTCGCAGTGCGCTGCTCTACAAGTAGTTCCAGGCAGTGTTTTATTGCCAAGACTTCCGCCTGGAACACTATGGCTTTGTCTCCCAGGGCGATATTTACCCTGAGGTCTTCTTGAGGTCCAAAGACTCCCGCCCCAAAGCGACCCCCGTACCCCGACCCATCGGTGTACCAGTGCCTGATTGTGGGACCCGGAGTCCTCTTACTAATTTCCCAGTGATTCCTCTCAGGCAGGTAGACCACAAAAGCCTTCCTGATCTGGTATTTCCTGGCTATCTTATCCTGTCTCAAGGACATAGATCCTTGATCAAGCACGCCTAGTCTGGTGTGTGCTGTCCTTGCCCTGGTCCACTCCCCAAGGCAGTTCATCCTGTATGCAGAGAGTTCCGCTCTTTCTCTTATCAAAAGGTCAAGAGGCAGCACATCAAGTGCCACCTCTATGGCCTCAGTTGGTGTGGATCTCATCGCCCCTGTTGCAGCCCTCAGGAACACGCCCTGAAGGGCTTTCAACCGGTTTCTTGATTTGATCCTCCCTACTCTTGGCCACCAAATCACTGCTGCATACAGTAATCTTGGCAGTAACACCATTTTGTACAGCCACAGACAGACCCTGGGACTAAAGCCCCAGTTTCTGCCCATTGCTCTTCTGCATGCCCATAGCGAGGCATATACCTTCGCGATCTGGCATGTGATATGTTCTTTCCAATGCAACTTGGTGTCTAAGACGACACCCAAGTATTTTTGTGTTCTGACATACTCGATGTTTGTCCCCCTGAACCTTAATGGTTCCGGGTACTCCACCTTGTATTTTCTAGTGAATATCATGGCAGACACTTTCTCCGGGTTCACCGAGAGATTGGTCTTTTTACACCATTCATCCACTGTTAGTACGGCACAGTTCATTCTGTCCCTTAGTACACTAAGGAAGTTGCCCCTGACCACAACCGCAGCATCATCTGCATAGCCATGGACCAGGAATCCTTCCCTCCTCAGTAGTTCTAAGAGTTCGTCCACTACGAGGCACCACAGTAGAGGTGATAAAACCCCTCCCTCTCTGCGGACATCCTCCCGATGGTCGCCCCCTTACCTCTATATCATCTTTCTTGGCGATCACCAATCTGTTCGCCAACATGTTCCGAGTCAAGTCTATTAGTGTTTCTGGTATCCCTCTACTAGACATGGCCTCGGTTATTACATTGTATCCGGTGCGATCAAACGCTCCTTCAATGTCTATGAAGAGTGCCATAGCATACCCCCTTCCTCTATCTGTTCCCCCACCCTTGCCACAAGGTGGTGTAGGGCAGTCTCTGTGGATCTGCCCTCCCTATAGGCATATTGTGCAGGGGATAGAGGTCGTTCGGCTATGTATGAACTCTTAATGTGTCTATCCATAAGCCTTTCCAAGGTTTTCAACACAAAGGAAGTTAGGCTTATGGGTCTGAAGTCTCTTGGCTTAATATAGCCGTTTTTTCCGGGTTTGGGTATGAAGGCAATCCTTGCCTCTCCCCAGACCCTTGGAACTGTACCAAGAGCAACACTAGCTCTAAGCAGTTTAGTTAATAGTCCAATTATGACTTCTAGACCCCTTTGAAGCATTAGGGGGTAGATGCCATCTGGACCTGGTGACTTCAGTGGTTTGAATGTACTAACAGCCCATTCAACCGCCTGAGGGTATACAATTTTAGCAGTAAGAGCCCAGTTTGGTGCTTTTTGCCCATACCTGCTCTCTTGCCTCCATTCTCTCGTTCTTTCAAAGCCCGGAAAGTGCTCCTCAAGCAGGAGCTCCAGAGTTTCCTCCGTGCTCCAAGTATATTGTCCGTCTGGTTTGATTAAACAACCCACATTTGCGTTGTTCTTTCCCCCCAGTACTTTAACTAGTCTGGAGGCCTCAGCATACTCCTCAATGCTGCTGCTGAATTTCCTCCAGCCTGTTTTCCTAGCATGTGCCAGTTCTTTATTATATTTTCTCTGAAGAGATCTTCTCTCCTCCAGTGCTTTTTCTTTCTTGGTTAGGTCTTTAGCGTTCTTGACCTTATTCCAAGCTTTCCTTAACAGGCTTCTAGTTGAGGCCAGCTTGTTATTCCACCAGTTGACCTTTTTGGTTCCCTTGGGGATATTTTCTACACTGCAAGCCTCGTATGACAGTCTCAGCGCCTCTGCGAAACGTCCGCCCGTCACCTCGAGCTGATTCTTATTGCAGAACCGGGTAGGTACGTCCTGGATCCTCTGTTTTAGTTCCTTCACGTACCTATCCCAGTCTGTCTTTTTAGGGTTCCTTTTAGAGGCCCCCTCCCGATGCCCTTTTATCATAAGGAGCACCTGGCTGTGGTCTGATCCTGAAGATTCTTTGGAAACCCTCCAGTCCCCCACCCAATCCAGTACTCCCGCAGAACATAGGGTAATATCCAGCACTTCATGTCTCCTTCGGTCCATGAAGGTAGGTTCATTTCCCCTGTTCAGTACAGACAGATCTGATGCCAGGATGTATTCGTGAAGGGATTCTCCCCTAGCATTGGTGTTAGTGCTCCCCCATCCTACATGATGGGAGTTCGCGTCGCACCCCACCAGGAGTTCACCCTTCCTTTTCCTCACCTCTTTTACTAGGTGTTTGAGTTCCCTTGTAGGTGGAGGTTCTGCTGAGTCATAGGGCAAGTACGCTGACCCTATGATAAACTCTAGTTTGCTTCCACTCCTGTCTGCCAAGTTTACCCTAGCTACCGCCAGATCTCCGCAGCTCAGTTATGGAATGAAAACCGTCTGCACTCCCTTTACAAGAATGCAGGCTCTCATCTTATCCTCAGAGTTCGTGAAGAGTAAGCTCCCGCTTCCTCCAAGTCCTCTTATAGCACCATTTACCACCCACGGTTCTTGTATTAGTGCTATGCCTGTGTGCATCTTCGCTAGCTCCTTGACCAATATGGCCGAGGCGCTTTTGCTATGATGCAAGTTAATTTGTACAACATTGAGTATCGAGTGAGCCATATCTGGGTTCACCCGTCCTTCTCAATTTTGTCCTAATCCCCACCCCGGTTCTTCTCAAGCAACTTCACAGTTGCTCTCTGAGTCCCGCAGTGAGGTTTGAAGTTACAGGCTTCTAAGACCCGTAACGCCTTATCATTGACGAGTGCAGCGAAGTGGGCGCTAGTAGCTCCCTTGCTTTCACTGCCCTTGACAATCGTCCAGTCCTCTTTGACCAGTCCCGTACTCTGTTTTGCCAGAAACTGTACTGCCTCCGAGGCTGTCATTTCCTCATCCTCAACGTGGACCACTACCCTGTGTCGCTTCGGGAGCTCCTCGGTCGAGACCACGTTGTGGATGAGGTTTCCTATCTTGTTCTCTGGGAATAGGCTTTTCAGCCACATCCCAGTCTCTTCGTCGGTGCACCCTATTACGGCCGCACCGTCTCTTTCCCACATCCCCTCGAAGATGGGTATCTTTGTGCCGTCGGGTATTGACAGGATCTGGGCTTTAAGCAGCCTCTTGATCGCTGTCAGTTCGTCCGTCGTCAGTCGTCTATCAGGGTACCCTTCTGGTACAAGGGCCCACCTGAACATTCTTGTCGCCTTTTGTGCGTATGTCTCAGTTCGAGTCTTTTTCTCAGTCTGTGTCGTGCTGGGGCTAGGCGTATGGTGTTCGGGGTTAAATCTCTTAGTCCCCCTCCCGCTTCCGTCTCTAGCCCCATCTGTCGCCATCCCAGGGGTTGTGCGGACTTGTTCAGTCCTTACCCCCCCTTGCGTCTGTTTATTCAGTCGTCGCCTCGCAGCTCCACTCAACCTCTGCTTGACGACCCTGTGTCTTCCGTCCGTTTCTCCGTCCCCCATCTGGTTCGTTTCCGCCCCAGATGGTTATTCCGTAGTTTCGTTTCTTTTTTTATTCAGGTCCATTTTTGTCCCACGAGTGTCAGACATAAGCGGTATCACCTGGGGAGAGGTCCGTTCACCCAGGGCTTGGCTATTTACTCCCAGAGGGCGCCCGGTATCTGGGAGGCACCGTTTGGGAACGCATCTTACCCCCTGCGCCAACAGGGTAGCTCACACTCAGGGTAGCTACAACATCTCAACACGGTAGCTCACACCTTATGTTTGGGGGGAGCTTTTGGTCCACGACGAGAGCCTTCACTCTCCCGTTGGTGGGTTTATGCACCATTGGAAGTGCTTATCTCTCCCGTTAACCGATCCTTTCGCGCCACTGGGGCGTTGATCAGATCGGCCATTCCCCTTATCCGCCATCTAGGGACGCGCCCGGCAGGGGAAGCTCAACCCACCCTCACACCCGTCAATTGGGCTTTGTAAGTGAGGTGCACGGGTTGAATGTTTTACTTACAATTCAAATGTAGTCGGACGACTGTCGCAGTCCTAATGAAAAGTTTAGCGTCAACCACGCTCGAGATTTCTATGAGTGCCGCAAAACACGTTTTCGCGACTTACGCTGCCATGCAGTACATCCACTCTCGTGGAAAACTTTTTCGTACCGAAAGGGTTACGTATACGGATTTGCGAACATTCCTCCTAACATTCGGACTTCGACAGTAAATGAAGGACTCTATTTTTGCGACGTCTTCATAATAATGTTGGTGTGTTTGTTGATACATTGATTCCTGTTTTGACAAACGCGTGCTGCAAATGCGCTCGCGACCACAGAATTTTCAGCAAGGGTAACGCACCTTTCTCGGAAGACTATTTACCGGACCGGAATTTAATATAGTGAGTGCAGTGTTAAGTTAATACATTAAGGGCAGTGTTAGGTTAAGTTATTACATAAATGTAATAATGGAGCACGTATTTTTTCGCAAACTGAGGGATGTAAACAGCAAGTAGTTCGTAGTCGCTTTTTCTCGGCATTTCAGCAGTGTTATCTTTTTAATCGTTACCTATTTTTTTTCAATCAATTACTGTAGGATTCCTGGTAAAATTATTTTCGCTCAAAATTCAACTACCTCTGTATTTTTATTTTTGCCTGTCCGGAAGGGACAATTTATTACTTTATGGCTCTTTCTCGAAGGTACAGAAAACGGGGAAAAACGTTCTTACCGGGTTTTCGAGTGAAAGTTTTTTCCGAACATGTGATAACCAGACAGTCGAGGCGATGGCTCATGGGGTGGCCGCCACACTGATCCCCAGGTATACATGTAGTCGCCAATCGTCTATTTTTTAATACTAGTTTTCGACAGACCTCTGTGCTGAGAACACCTTCTAAGTGCAGTATAGTGAAGAGTTCTAATAAAAGGAAAAGTGAAGTTAGACCTTGTACTTGAATCTTGTACTAAACCGGTGTAACATTGATCGCACGGCGCCCGAACAATTCCGATTTATTATTAAATTATGATGGAGTGGAGTAACCCTTGTCGAAAACCACTACAGCGGACTGAACACTACAGTGGTCAGTAGTGGTTTCTACAATAGTGGTCAGTAGTGGTATAAAGTGGTGAATAGTGGTCAGTAGTGGTATACAGTGGCGAATAGTGGCATACAGTGGTAAGAAGTGGTAAGTAGTGCACATGTAATGGTTATACTATTTTTTTTTATTGAATCATATAAAAAGGGTACAAAATTTAAATTATACGATGGATGTATCACTTCTGCTCCCGAAAACTCTGCAATCACGCGAATTGAAGAAAGGTATAATACCTACCTAGATAAATTTAAATGTTACTTATAGAAGACAATGCAATGATAGATGACTTCTTTAGTTGATATTATTGGATACCGTTGAGATTCTCGCGATTGTAGACCTGCGTGCTTAAATTTTAAATTTAAACTTGCATTTTCTAGTAAAAGAGCGAAGGGAAAACAAAATTTTCTCGACGTTTCTATGAGCTTCTATCCTCCTATTAAAAAAGAACTATAATCTAAAATGTGTCGCGCGAAATTACCTAGCAGGGAAAGACTCATTTATAAAAAAAGAGAGATCTATTAATTTTGATTCTCTCCAGAGCTCTGACTCAGATAAAATTATAATCATATGATTCAATCTCACGCGTGGAAAGCAAGGCTACAATAGCCGTTCCTCGGAGCACCGTCCGACGCGAATGCTGCGACCCAGAGAAATTGAGCATCATCGAGTTCCAGTCCGGCGATTGCATTGCGATATATGGTTTCCGTAAGATCTCTTGAAGGTCGTTGCAAGGGATATTTTCGCGTTTGGCTCGCAAAGGTCTCTCACCCGGCGATCTGAAAAACACGTTTAAAAGCCCACTGTGAACAAAATCAATCCTTCGCAGCCACGACATTCTGACAATGCGAAACTCCTCTTTGTTCCTGGCGAATTAAAAGTTTACCGTGATAAAATTGTTTAGTCATACCTTGCGACGCGAGTTTCAATTTAACTTTCTGGGAGATCAGTGGCGGTTTATGCCGATCGACGAACTTGTAGTCTTGTAAACTAGCTCTCCTTGCGATGTGAGGAGTCGTCGGAGGTGGCAGAGGTGGCGGCATATAATAATAACTAATTAAAAGTTTTAATATTACGATCAAAACGATTACTTACAGTAATTATCATTGATCCCAAAGCAAGAAATCTTAAAGTTGGCAATAATTTCGTTGCTGGCTGAATTGCTGCTTTTCTTTGCGACCTCGGTGCAATGCGATGTCGTATTTGTCCCAATAATCTCTGGCCGGTTTTGTTTTTCCAAACGAAATCGAGTGAAGAATTCTACATCATTGTAAGTATTCTTCGAAATAGTCAACTCTGGAATAGTTTTGTATTAGATATTGATTATAAATTAATAGGTATAGGTATCTTTTATTTACTTACCGGGCACGTATTTTCTTCGGATTTCTCATTCTTGGTAATACGTCAATATCGTCATCAAATGATGATTCAAAAACTGGTTTATCAAATAACTCCATTTCAAAATTAATAACAATTTACCACAACGATCAGGTTATGACTATGTCACGGAAGAATATAGACACAAACAAAAAGTTAGGTTATACTGAGGATAGCTAGCTTATCCCACGATGAAACTGCCGGATAAGTTATGTCTGCATTTATACCAAAGTTCATCCTATTCCAGACTTATACCATACTTGTAAAATGCTTACGTACTGGTTATTCTCAGTATAGCGCTATACCGCGTTTATACCGTGTTGGTAAAACCGGCCCTAAATATCACTTTTGGATCACTGCTCACCACCATTGAACCACTACTGACCATCATTGAACCACTGCTCACCACTGTTGTGCCACTACTCAGGTTTTCAGTAGTGGTTGAAAATATTCTGTAGTGTTCTGTAGTGGTTTTCGACACGGGAATGACCGTGCGTTGGAACTGATTAATGTATATCGAGAACACGAGTGTCTATGGAACTCCGTTCATACGGATTATAAAAATGAGATAAAGAGAAGGGACGCGTGGAAAGAAATCGGTTTAAAATTCGACTCCAATGACACAGAAATGAAAAAAATGGAATCGTTACTTATTGTTAGTTCGTTTCGATGCGAGCGCCAAAAAGAAGGAAAAACAAAAGGAACTGGCACGGGAGCGGACTCTGTATATAAATCCACGTGGTTTGCGTTCAAGAGCATGTTCTTTTTAATGGATAAATATGTTCCGCATAAAACAATAAATACAGAGGTAAGTAATTCTTATTGCCTAAATATAATACATATGTCACAAATTAACAGTTTATGGAAACAAAAAAACTAATCGAAAATTGATAGTATCGTGTATTCATAAACTAATGCTATTCATCCTTGAGGGGTTTATAAAAATTTGCTTTTAAGGTATTCCTAGCGCGAAATGAAAAATGTCTGATAATGCTAATTTTTTTGTACAATGGACATTACTATCGTAAGATTATTTTTGAAAAGTATCAGGTCTTGTCACCAGGCATTTAAGGATGTTTCACCCCTATTATCAAAAATATAGGAAGTTACTCAAATTTTTTCCCAACATTCTTTAATATCTTTGAAAGCCGTATGCAAAATTTAACGTCTCTTGACACACTTGGCACACAAATTTCAATTTGTTTGACACACTTTAAGGATACAAATAATAAAGTAAAGTTAGAGGAAAATAATGGCTCGACTGATATCATGAAATATAACTTCAAAGAGGTTATTAAAGAATCTTTTTTTTTTAACTGAACGTTTATTTCGGTACTAATCAGGCCTTTTAAATATCGTCTCTGAAGAGGGTTCGAAGAGGAACCGAAACGTCAGACGTGTAGTTAAAGATATTTAAAAGGCCTGATTAGTACCGAAATAAATGTTCAGTTAAATTTAAACTACAGGCAATAGAAGTATCATCTTAAGAATTGCCATTTTTTTTGTTCAGGGATTGGAACACAGATGAAAATCGTATTGTTCCCTTCCACCTCTCCTTCTGCAATAGGGGCGAAACATCCTTAACCCTCCGTTAGTCTGCTAGGATTACCGAACACATTTAGTCTCCTGGGGTCTAGTAGACCCCATCAAATTAAAAGTATTAAAAATCCCAATCTTTTCCATATTTCTTCTCAAAATATAGAAATAAGTGTAAAAATCCGAAAAATAATAAAAAATTAAACAAAAAGATAATATTAGCTAAGTAGATAGTTATTTATTTATTCTGCGTTCGGCTCGTTTGCTCTTATACAGTTTACATAGAACAGATGAAAAATAATAGAATATGTGACATAACCTAATAGTAAACTCTAGTAGCTATAATATTAGCTAAGTGATATAAATTATATTTTACCAAAAATGCCACATAATAATTCATTCTAAAACATACAATATAACTTACCTATGAAAAAAATGTATTTTTGCACCATTTTTACATTATTTACAATTAACTTCTAGTTGAACTTTCGTGTATCTCCATAAGAGCCGATGTTAAAACGCAGTTTTCAAATAATTTATGATTAGCAAATGGGCAAGCAAAAAGTCTAAAAAAACATGGAGTCTTAATGTACACTAAAGGTCATTTTCTCAAAATTTCATGGCGATAGCACTATTTTCGAAATCATCCTAAACATCCTTAAGCATATTCATCTTGCCAGGGTACACTGCCATTATCTGCAAAATATTGCGCAAATTCGTCTCTAACAGCTTCACAAGCTGCAGCACTTTTCCTACCAACTCTTACCAATGGCAGAAAAGAATCAGTACCTTTTGGTTAGTATTATGCCAACTGCCTGGGATGATTTCTCCGTCGTTCTCCTTATCAAAAGTTCCCGGTGGAGTGTAAATATTTCGAGAAAGTTTACTCCTTCTCAAAAAATTGTGCAAATAAATACATGTGCATACAAATACAAATACACACAAAACCATTACAGAACACTACAGAATATTTTCAAGCACTACTGAAAACCTGAGTAGTGGCACAATAGTGGTGAGCAGTGGTTCAATGATGGTCAGTAGTGGTTCAATGGTGGTGAGCAGTGATCCAAAAAGTGATATTTAGGGCCGGTTTTACCAACACGGTATAAACGCGGTATAGCGCTATACTGAGAATATAACCAGTACGCAAGCGTTTTACAAGTATGATATAAGTCTGGAATAGGATAAACTTTGGAATAAATGCAGACATAACTTATCTGGCAGTTTCATCGTGGGATAAGCTAGCTATCCTCAGTATAACCTAACTTTTTGTTTGCGTCTTTATTCTTCCGTGACAGAATCATAATAATTGTTATTAGTTGTGAAATGGAGTTGATTGATGTTCCAGTTTTCGAATCATCATCTAATGATGAAATTGACGTCTTACAAAGAATGAGAAATCCTAGGAAAATACGTGCCCGGTAAGTAAATAAAGGATACATATACCTACTAATTTATAACCAAATCTAATACAAAACTATTCCAGAGTTGACTATTTCGAAGAATACAATGATGTAGAATTCTTCACTTGATTTCGTCTGGAAAAACAAACCTGTCAGAGATTATTGGGACAAATACGACATCGCATTGCACCGAGGTCGCAAAGAAATGCAGCAATCAGGAATATGCATGAAATTTTAATATGCATGAAACACAGCAGACATAATAGTTAAAGTTATTCAAAACACAGTACCAATAGTAAAAAGTTGATAAGAAAAACTCCTACCCCAAAAACATTACTTTAAAAGTAGTACGGCTACGCCTCCCGGTGACGTATATCAAAACGCTCCGTTGTGGGAGGCGCTGGTTCGTGACGTCACTATGCACGGAACCGGCCCGCCAGTACACCTTCTAGTCTGTTTCTCAATGCCTTGCGTATCGGAAGAGTACAAGTGAAGTGGAAGTTTGTTTATTTTTTGTGACTATTTTTGTTTGACGTTTGATAGTAGAATGTCGAAGAAGGAAGGAAGAAGGATTTATAAATATTGTATAGTGCCGAGATATACAAACACATCTGTTGTAACACCGGAAAAAATATTTTTTTCCGTTCCAAAAAATTAGGATATTCGGAAGAAGTGGTGTACGGCAATGAAGAGGGATAAGAAAAAGAACCGCCACTTTCTCTAAAGACCTCGCTATACTGTTGTGAGGACCATTTTAATGTAAGTTATAGGTACAGAGTTATATACCTATATTTGCACATTGTTGTAACTGTATTGTACTGTATATTGTACATATTTTATTAATGGCATATTTCCAAAAATTTACATTAAGATAACATAAATTTAAAGAAAGTTACCAACAACATAGTTCAAAAACAGCAGAGTGTACTTATACAAATTTAAAGTACTTATAACAACAAAGTAGTATCTATTGAATGAAATAATACCACTTATAAATATCTAATACCAATCATATATTAAAAACAAATATTATTGTAAACAACTACATAAAGATCTACGAAAAATCACCGTTATACTGTTCTTCTATCGTTAAAAATAACCGAAATATAAGGCCATGAAGGAAATGGCAAAAAATGAAAAACACCCTGTATCTCAATACTGGATCTAGTTAGCCGTGAGATTTTGACAGCATTAAATTTGTTTTCAAAATCGGCCCCGAGGATGTGTAACTGGATTTTTTCTATAACGTTTTTCCCAAAACTCCGTAGGTACATCGAAAAGGCGACACCGCATATATTTACAAATTACATATAGGCAGACTGCTATTTATTTTATTTTGAGGTATACAATCTGACTTATTCATACCGTATCTTTAAATCTTACCTTATTGCTTTAATATTTCGCGTTTCTGCACCAATGAAATCTTGGTTTGATCCAAGAAAAGCGAACACTGACAACGCATCGATTTGCGGCAAATTGTCAGATTTCCCTTGCACAAATCAACTGTCCATTTTCACAGCACAATACAAGCTTCGTACTCGAAACAGTTAAACAGCCCTCAAAACGAAGAACTATAACACACGCTTACGATTCTGCAGACGCCGTCAACACGAATGCGATATCCGAGAGTGCATAGTGACGTCACGACCCGGCGTGCCGCTCGACCAGCCGTTTCAAGTGGGCGGAGCTTAGCGCAAACTTTATTAATTTCTTACGGCTTAATCCATTTTTGATGTAAAAAAAATAGGTGCATATTCCTGATTCAGCAGCAACGAAATTATTGCCAACTTTACGATTTCTTGCTTTGGGATCAATGCTAATTACTGTAAGTAATCGTTCTGATCGTAATGTTAAAATTTTTAATTAGTTATTATTATATGTCGCCACCTCTGCCACCTCCGACGACTCCTCACATAGCGAGGAGAGCTAGTTTACAAGACTACAAGTTCGTCGAACGGCATAAACCGCCACTGATCTCCCAGAAATTAATGGGCGATATACTGAAAGACATCGACAGTCAAATTGAAACTCATCGCAAGGTATGATTAAACAATTTTATCTCGGTAAACTTTTAATTCGCCAGGAACAAAGACGAGTTTCGCATTGTCAGAATGTCGTGGCTGCGAAGGATTGATTTTGTTCACAGTGGGCTTTTAAACGTGTTTTTCAGATCGCCGGGTGACAGACTTTTGCGAGCCAAACGCGAAAGTAGCCCTTGCAACGACCTTCAAGAGATCTTACGGAAACGATATCGCAATGCAATCGCCGGACAGTAGAAATTCCACCGCGACGTGTTGACGCTCGATGATTCGTTCTAGATTAAGAACTCGATGATGCTCAATTTCTCTGGGTCGCAGCATTCGCGTCAGACGGTGCTCCGAGGAACTGCTATTATAGCCTTGCTTTTCACGCGTGAGATTGAATCATGATTATAATTTTATCTGAGTCAAAGCTCTGGAGAATCAAAATTAATAGATCTCTCTTCTTTTTTTATAAGTGAGTCTTTACCTGCTAGGTAATTTCGCGCGACACATTTTAGATCATAGTTCTTTTTTAATAGGAGGATAGAAGCTCATAGAAACGTCGGGAAAATTTTGTTCTCCCTTCGCTCTTTTACTAGGAAATGCAAGTTTAAATTTAAAATTTAAGCACACGGGTCTACAATCGCGAGAACCTCAACGGTATCCAATAATATCAACCAAAGAAGTCATCTACCATTGCATTGTCTCCTATAAGTAACATTTAAATTTATCTAGGTACGTATTATACCTTTCTTCAATTCGCGTGATTGCAGTTTTCGGGAGCAGAAGTGATACATCCGTCGTATAATTTAAATTTTGTACCCTTTTTGTATGATTCAATAAAAAAAAATAGTATAACCATTACATGTACACTACTTAGCACTTCTTACCACTACGTACCACTGCATGCCACTATTCACCACTGTATACCACTACTGACCACTATTCACCACTGTATACCACTACTGACCACTGTTGTAGAAACCGCTACTGACCACTGTAGTGTTCAGTCCACTGTAGTGGTTTTCGACAAGGGAAAGAACGGAATGCTTGAAAACCCCTCCGTCAGATATTCTCCCTTGGCAGCCGACATCCGCAAAGAGAAAACAATAATCGGCATCTGCGACACCCAATAACACAATACTAAAGTACTGTTTATAGTTAAAGTAGTCACTGCCGCTGTGTACTGGTGCCTGAATCACACAGTGCTTTCCATCCACTGCGCCGCAACAGTGTGGAAAGTTCCATTGCAGTTCGAACTGCTCTGCTATTTGCAACCACTCTTCTTCCGTTGCAGGCATCTAGAAAAATAAGCAATGAAATTTCTTTAAACTCCCTTCCCACTGCGTTTCATATTACAACTCGAATAGTCTTAGTAATAATAACGCGAGAGAAAGTAACTCTTATGAACACTGTGAATATTTTTGCAGGACTTGTCACAGGGAAAGAATGAAAACGAAATTGATCGAGAGGAGATTATTCTGGATGTTAGTAATGAGGAGAATGACCGTGATCCGTGTCCTAGTGAAGAAAGAGAAGCAGTGGAACCAAGGCAAAAGCTTTTCCGATCTCCTACGACGCGAAAAAAAAGCTAAGTCTCACACCAACAGGGGTGATGAGGCTTTCAGTATACCCCAGGATGCAGTGCAGAAACGAAATTTACCAAAAGATGACAGTACAACATATGGAGAACATATTGCGGCAAAGCACAGAAAATACAACCCATACACGAGAAGTGTGATTGAACACTTGATTGGAGATATTCTTTTCAACGCTGACATGGGGCGTTATGAACCAAATACACGCCATCGCGTATCTGTGGCCCCTTCACCTCCATCAAGTCATGTTTCTTCACCCTCGTTTGTAGTAGCCGACATACATACTCCAGACACAACTCCTCTCCCATCACCTTCACCATCTGATTCGCGCTCTTCTCATGTTCCATCATTACAGCTCACTGAAGTCAACTCTGCAGCTGCAGTACATACTTTTGAAGAACACAATATCCCTACTTCTGTAGCGTCCCCACTAGCACATTCCATTCCTGCCACCCGCTCAACTGACACCAATCATGCACTCACCAACTTAACGCAATACATCTCCACTTTTCGTAATGAGTAGATGAAAGTGCTTTGCACAGAATGTTAGAATTATGATATTGTAAAAGAGGAAAAATTACGTTTTTTTATTTTTAGGTGGTAAACATGCACAATAAGTAGATGACTATATATTATCAGGCTCCTAATCATAAGATGTAACTGTAAATTCAACGAATCTATATATATAAAAATGAATGTTTGTCTGTCTGTCTGTCTCTTATGCCTTCCTAAACCGTTCATCCGATTGCGATGAAATTTTGGGAAATGGTTGGACGCATGCCCGCGATGGTTTCTGAGTTAGTAAATCTTATACAGGGTGTTCAAAAAGTCCCGGTACGGCCGATTATCTCAGCGGGAAAACATTTTAGAGAAAAATGTTTAATACAAAACTTTAAGGATTTTCCCTTGGCTACCCAGTGGTCGTATTGGATTTGACCTTGACCGTGACCTTTAAGGTAATATCAAATGCCTTCCTAAACCGTTCATCCGATTGCGATGAAACTTTGAGGAATGGTTGGACGCATGCCCGCGAAGGTTTCTGAGTTAGTAAATCTTATACAGGGTATTCAAAAAGTACCGGTACGGATGATTATTATGCCTTCCTAAACCGTTCATCCGATTGCGATAAAACTTTGGGGAATTTTTGGACGCATGCCCGCGAAGGTTTCTGAGTTAGTAAATCTTATAAAAGGTGTTCAAAAAGTACCGGTACTGATGATTATTATGCCTTCCTAAACCGTTCATCCGATTGCGATGAAAAGTTGGGGAATGGTTGGACGCATGCCCGCGAAGGTTTCTGAGTTAGTAAATCATATACAGGGTGTTCAAAAAGTACCGGTACTGATGATTATTATGCCTTCCTAAACCGTTCATCCGATTGCGATGAAACTTTGGGGAATGGTTGAACGCATGCCCGCTAAGGTTTCTAAGTTAGTAAATCGTTTACAGGGTGTTCGAAAAGTACCGGTACGGATGATTATTATGCCTTCCTAAACCGTTCATCCGATTGCGATAAAACTTTGGGGAATTTTTGGACGCATCCCCGCGAAGGTTTCTGAGTTAGTAAATCTTATACAGGGTGTTCAAAAAGTCCAGGCACAGCTGATTATCTCAGCGGGAAATCATTTTAGAGAAAAAAGTTAATATAAAACTTTTAGGATTTTTCCCTGGCTACCCAATGGTCATATTGGATTTGACATTGACAATGACCTTCTAGGTAAAATTGATTTTTTAAAATCCGAACCTCTATTTTATATACCGGAAATGGAAAGAGCGGGAAATTTCACGTTCAAATATGTCCTTGACCATTATTTCCATGTGACCTTTATGGTCAGCGGAGGTCAAATTGAGGTCAAATACAGTTCGGCTTCGTACCATGAAAGCTATGGGCCCTATACAAATTCTTTTTGATAGTAGAATTTAGGATTTTTTAGTGGCTGTACAATGGTGATATTGTATTTGACCTTGACCATGACCTTCATTTAGAATCTCCTACATCTGACATAATATTCCAAATCAGTTACACGAAAAACCCCTTAGTGCCAACCAAATTTAATCGAGGTAACAATCATCACTGGCAAATTCAAAGGCGAAGACGTCCTCATTCACGCATACCTATGATTTCCAACGATTTAACATTCGAATTCAAGCGGCTCCAGTTCCCTTTGCGTCTTGCTTTTGCTATTACCATCAACAAATCACAAGGTCAATCGTTGACTATTGCTGGCTTAAATTTGAAAAATTCATGTTTTTCACACGGCCAATTGTATGTGGCTTGCTCCAGAGTTGGCACACCGAAAAATTTACACGTTTTTACTCCAAATAAAAAAATAAAAAACATTGTCTATCCGCTGGCCTTAAAATAAATTAATAAAAGAAATATACTTTCCAATTTAAATTAAATACATGTGTTTTTTTAGCGGAGCATGGCTCCCTACCTATGAGTACAGATATCTGCTAAAAATTCATTAAATGACGACCAAAATCAATCCACAATCTACCCGTGCGAAGCCGGGACGGGCTGCTAGTAAAGAAATAAATTTCGTTCTACAATTTGTATACTCACCTTTACATGGTCTTTTAGGTTTTTAATTAGAGCAGCGCAGACTTCAGGTACAATTCTTGAAATAAGTTGTTTTGATATTTTGAAGGTATACATCAAACTTGCGTACGAATCTCCAGTAGCCAAATATCTTAAAGTAACCAGTAGTCTTTCTGCTGCAGGTATACTTTCTCTGTAGAACGTATTTGTTTCCGAATTTGCGGCCCAATTAAATTTAGTAAATATTCGAAATCAGTTGACTTCATTCGGGAAAAGTTTTGGAAAAGCCCGTAGTCTGCATCCCGTTTGAGGTCGTGCATTAAGTTAGTTCCGCTGTACTGTCTCCTGCTTTTGAAGAGGGACGTAATCCACCAACGCCGTGGTCTTCTTCTTTTTCGTAGATTTTCCTCTTCATCGATTACCACACATGCTGCACTCGCAATAATTATTAACTCGTCATCACCAGACATGTTCTTCAATTTACTTGCCGGCGGAAAAGAAAGAGATTTCGAGCGAACCTCGTTGAACGAATGACGAACACCGAATGCATTCCGAACGCATTTGCTGGTATTCGGCCGAACGCAATCCGCGTTCGCTGGTGTTCGGCCGGACGCATTCGCTAGGTGTGTACGCGGCTTTAGGTTTGTTCCAACCGACGATTCCTGTACGGTTCTGGAACTGTCACGGAACTGGTGGGATCGGTTTAATGCGCAGGCGCGATGTTTGCACTGCTGGTAACTGGCAAGAGCAGTTGAAACGGTTTTGGGATCGTTCGTGAATCGGTCAGTCGTGTCTAACCCACGACGCGGTGAGCACGGTGTTCTCTTGCTTATATCACGCTATTTCAGTTGACATTTTCTGTAATTTGCAAGTTGCGTGAAGTCTCAACATCTTTTACGATAATTTCGAAAGCACTTAGAAAGTGGGGCCTCCCATAGACATTCTTTAATTAATTTTTTTACTCATTTGAAATGTCAGAATGGGCTTTATTCATGCTATCTTAGAATAGATGTTTTCTAAGCGAGTTCGGTTCTCAGCGAGAATCGAATACTAATGCAATATACTACCATAAACATACTAAAGCATCAGACATTTTTAGATACTTAAAAAAGGCCCATATTTATAGGATTACATATTTCATAATTCGATCTGTCATATTAATAACAAATGTACAATTTTATAAAATCATGTATTGGAATTACATTTTAACAGGGCAAAAAAAATCCATTATAAGCTAGCATGAATGAAGATAATTCTGACATTTCAAATCACTAAAAAATTCACTAACAAATGTGTATGGGAGGCCCCACTTTCTAAATGCTCTCGAAATTACCGTAAAGGATGTTGAAATGTAGGGTAAAAAAATCATGAAAATTGGAAATGTCGGTTTTGAGATACAACACTTTTTATTTCCATTTTCAATAAAAAAAACGCAATATAAAGAAATAAATTTTTTTTCAAAATCACCAAAAAAAATACAAATATTTCATATGGATCATTTCTTCCATATTTTGTTAATTGAAGCCGTAAATCGTGATGAAAAAACAATAATAACAGCTCAACGAATTATGGAATCGTTCTGAAAATTTAGGCCAGTTTTTATATTGATTAAAGATACTTGGAAAAAAATGAGCAACTAAATCGGAGACCCAAAAGTTTCTACTACTAAAAGTTGACATGGAATGCCCCATAAGTTTAAGTATTTTAAGAGTATTTTACCAACTACTATGAAAATAAATATAATTTGTACGCTTCCATTCGTCATGAAATTAAAGAAACATCAATTTGCACACGCAAGTCTGTTGGTATGCCACGTTAATCTCCCTCGTCCTCGACTTCCAAGTTCTCCTGCAGTGCTGGTTGTCAAGCCCACATGCTCTTCCTATTAACAAAGACAATAGATGTCACGATCATTCAATCGGTATAGGTTGGTATTGCGGCATTCTCATTTCATAAATGTCTTACCTGAATCGAGAAATATTCTTTCCTTTCATGTATGTCTCAAGCTGGATCTCCTTCTGGCCTGCTCATTTCTATATGCCTTCCTTCCATCAATTGCCAATTGGAATTTTTTTTCTTCTGATCACCAACCGCCTGCATCTGAAGTAAATTACGCAATTTTAACAAAAACGAAATAGCTTTTACATTCATTCAGTCGGTATAAATTGGTATTGCTGCAATCTCATTTCATAAATGTCTTACCTCAATCGAGAAATATCTTTTTTTCCATGTATGTCTCAGTCTGGATCTCCTTCTGGCATGCCCATTTCGATATGTCTTCCTTCCATCAATTGCCAATTTGAATTTTTTTCTTCTGATCACCAACCGCCTGCATCTGAAATAAATTACGCAGTTTTAACAAAGATGAAATAGGTTTTACAATTTTTCAGTAGGTATAAATTGGTATTGCTGTTATTTCATTTCATTAATTCCCCCTACGCGTTGCCTACTTAGTCCATTTCATTTCCTTCCTGATGCCCATGGGAGACCGAATGCATCTTCAAAGCTGGAGCTCTTCTTCTTCGTTACCTTCCTACGAACCGTTGCATCTCGCATCCTTTGCTCCATCCTTCCCATGGAGCCTCTCGCGTTTATTCCGGTTCTCGTTTAATACCTACAGGCTTTTGTTAGCTCTCGCGTCGTGTTACTTACTTGGTCGGTTACATGCTTATCTCTTATTCCTTCCACCTTTTCCTCGCTATTGTTCCAGCTCCCATTCCAGTCCGTGAACTTTAATTCCTTCGATTCTCTCCTCGAGGTATTCTTCCTTTATATCAGGTACGCACAGCATGGCGTCTCCCAGAGCAATCTATCGTCCTGGTCTTGTGTTGTGTCTGTGTTAAGTATAACTGGTTAAATTAGCACGACTTACCTTTAAATTGATATCGTATCCCCTGGTTGATTATTTCTTCCGCCTTATTCCTTTATCAGCATCTTCCTCTTTGCCAGTACCTTGGGAGTCTTATAATTACCGTAATAGCTGCTGATTACAGCCGCCGATTACCTCTACTTTTCTTTTAATAAGATTCCGGTTCCTCATTGGGTATCCCTTGCATTGCTCGCGCGCGACTGGTACGCGGGTGGACTTGTTAGTATGTCTGACGAGGGGCTGGTCGTTCCGGCTTCCACCTCCTTCTCGCTATTGTTCCGGAGCCCTTTTTAGTTGTTTTACTTTCTTCGATTCCTTGGAGAATTCTTCCTTTTCAGCAGATACGCTCGGTATGACGTTTCCGGAGCAAAATCTCACGTCTTCTGGTTGCGCTCCTTACCTAGTTGGATTAGTACGACCTACCTTTATACTGATATCTTGTTCCATATTTGGTTTTCCCTTTTGGTTGCTCGTAAGCGTTCCCCTCCTTGCCGGTGAGTTCAGCAAAGCTTCCGATCTGACACTCTCGTCCCTTAGTTGGTTGCTTCTTTCTTATTCCTTCCAGAATACATTCCTTTAGCTTCTGTTTCCCCTTCTCGGCTTGTTTCTCCCTTTCAGAGCCTTCTTCCTCTTTTGTCGGCACGCGGGTGAACTGGCAGAGAACTTATAGAAAACCTAACCTTAAATGTCAAACTGGATGAACCAACCTTGTTAGTGTGCCTGGCGGGGGACTAATCGCACCGGCTTCCACCACCTCGCTATTGTTCCGTCTCCCTTTTTTCCGTTCCTTTATTTTGTTTCCTTCGATTCCTCGGGGGATTCTTCCTTCTTGGCAGGTAATGCTCGACATGGCGACTCCCGGAGCATAATTTTGTGCAGAAATTTCTCTCATTAAGTCAAATTTAATCCACCTTCGTTATACCTAGTCTTTCAATCAAATTGAATGATTTTCTATCAAAATTTTCCAACAAAGATGTGGTAAACTTAACCTCAACCTGTCACTTACCTAAATAATCCTGGTTTCTAACCCTATTTTCGTATAATTCGATATCATCGTCACTTGTGTCGGACATATCCGATATATCCGACACACCACTATCTTCTTTGTCAGACATCATTTTAATAACTTGCAAAAAAAATACAGAGATAGAAAACGTCAATTCTCAAAAGTATTTAAATAATCGCGCCAGGCAAACTAATCGCCGTAGTGCGCATGTCAGTCCACACAGTTCACGCTCAGGACCAAGCATCGGATGGACGGTACATGAACCGTTCCACGCACGATCCCAGCGGTGGTTAGAACGCCGCACAACACCGCACAGGGACCGTCCAGTGTACGCGATTGGAACAGAATTTCTCTACTGCGCATGCCCGGTACCGTTTATGTACGGTTTTCTGCTCGGTTGGAACAAACCTCTTGTATTCGCCTTGTTTTCACCTTGTCGCGCGAACCTAGTATCTCTCTGTTATTGCAAGCTTTAAACAGGCTAACGGTAGAGGGCAGTGGTCAGTTTCGGCTATGCAAGGAACAGACAGGCTTGCAGCAACCCTGTTTTAACCTTGCAGCGTAACCTTGCAAAACGTACCTTGTAACAAGATTCAACCTTGCACAACCTGGACAGATTTCTACCTGGGCTGTGGTACTAAGTTAAAACCCGATCCCGTGTGGAAATGTTCATTGGGCCCCAATTGGGGCCCAATTGGGCTGCCCAATTACTAGTTGGGCGCCAATTGGGCAGCCCAATCAATGCCCAATTGGGCTTTCGTTGGGCTTGTAACGCTCCGCCCAACCTATACCCAATTTGGGCCGCCCAATTGGGCAACCTTATTTATGCCCAATCAACCTGAAATGTTACTTTTAATGAATAATAAGATTAATAATAATTAATAAGATTTTATATTTTCTCATAAAATGTACAAAAGTAAAATATAAACGTATTCAAGCGGAACAATGATTGATACAAATCATACGCGCGGGTTTCCTTAGTTTTTGATAAGTACAATTTAAGAATTTTCTATTTTCATATTTTATAGATTTATATGCAAGGAGGATTAGGGTGCGATTAATAATGTAAAAGGCTAAGGCCATACAGTAATAAATAATAATAATATAAACGTATTCTTCAGTTTTTAGGGCTCTATCATACACTATATACACTACACTACATACACTATATTTATTTAAATATACAGGGTGTTACTTAATGATAGGCTGTAATTGCAAGGGCACATTACTGAATCTATTTCCAGTAGAAAAGTTCATATTAACATGTGTCCTAAAATGTCTGATTTTCAAGATACAGGACGTCAAAATTTAAAAAAATCGGTTTTAAAATAATATCTCAAAGATCCTTGTGCCGATTTTGTTGACATTTGGCACTGTTGTTTATTGTAATAAGATGCTAAGTTAACACTAACTAGAAGATAATTATGAGTTCCAGTGGCGTCCCGGGGGACAGTCTCACGAATAATATTTTTTTTCCTCAAAAACGAAGTGAGGTACGAAATAATGTCAAGAGACAAAAAAGTTGTATTTTTAGCTGCTTAATCTGAAAAAAATATAAAATTTTTTAAAAAGTCAGTGGTGTACACGTTTTTTGTCAATATGCTTCGTGAGATTGTCCCCCGGGACGCCACTGGAACTCATAATTATCTTCTAGTTAGTGGTAAGTTAGCGTTATTGTAATAATACAATAAACACAACAGTGACAAATGTCAACAAAATCGGCACAAAGATCGTTGAGATATTAAAAAACCGATTTTTTTGAAACTTTGACATCCTGTATCTTGAAAACCAGACATTTTAGGACACATGTTAATATGAATTTTTCTACTGGAAGTTGATTCAGTAATGTGCCCTTGCAATTACGGCCTATCATTAAGTAACACCCTGTATATACACTATGCAAAAAAAACAAGCTCGAAGTCGTGAGCAGACCGGGCAAGCTAAAAATGGCGCGTTTTGCCACGAGTCGACTCAAGTCGACCGATTTGGTAGTTCGACCGTAGTTGACTTAAAATTTCTTTGTTATGAGTCGAATCGCATGAAGTCGCAAGACGAGCTACTTCATTCGATTCGACTAATAACAAAGAAATTTTAAGTCGACTATATACGGTCGAACTACCAAGTCGTTCAACTTGAGTCGACTCGTGGCAACGCGCTTTAAGAGACTAAAAACTACTCGCTGCAGCTACTCGTTCTCGCGCCGTCGTCTGTCGTATTCTCGCCCCCGGCGTTGCCACCTCGGCTTCACGGATGCCACGCTCCGCGTTGGACTTCCCTGCCTTCTCGTCGTCCTCCGTCCCAGTCCCCTACGTAAGCCAAAGCCGATCCAATGGCCTCGATGGCTGCCTTCTCTGAAAAAGGGGCTTCCTTGCTGCTCCTTCGAGTTACGGCATCTGACAAAAAACATTACAAAATGATGTATTGCAATCATTACTTTGAAAGGTTTTTACTGCGTAAATATATTTCAAAAACAATAATTTACATGAAAAAATATTAATCACTCTCACCTTGGAGCCTGAACTCTTTAAGGAGAAACTTGCTAGACGCTTCGTGGGCGTTCGTGAATTTAACAGCCAGATCTTTTGTTAAATATTTCTTCATGGTGTTCACCACGCTTTTGGAAATATTTTCTTCTACATCCATGAGCGAGTTGAGAGAAGAAATCTGCAAGTAAAGTTAAATTTGTAATATATGGACGTGCGTCACTTTAAATGGATGAAAATTTTCATCCTTCAACATCCTCCCAACCGTGGACTTGCTGATTCTGACCTCTGTTGCCACAGCTCGAATACTCGTTCGATGGTTATTCCTTATTCTTTCTAGCACAGAGAGCATCGATATTTTGCTGCACCTGTATTCTTCTGGGACTTCCTAAAATAATTATAAAAACCCTATACCGCATGTCCTATGGCCAACCGCGCAGGTGAGCTGCGACCTGAATTCTTGACTTCGGAAGTATTTATGGTACAGTTAGAGTGGGCTTCAGACGAGTGCGCTGCATAAGAACGAAAAGTGTCGACTGCTCTTCTAATAGCTGTCAATTCGGGATATCGAAGCATTTCGTGTAACCTCAAAATTGTAAAGTTTTGAATTAGTAGTGAATAATTTGTAGAAGTGATGAGAAATAATCATAAATAATCTTCCGAATTGTGACAGCCATCGGGAAACCAGACGACGCTTTTCGCTCTTACGCTGCGTTCTTACGAAAAGTGTGAAACGTCTGATCTCCCGATGGCTATCAATTCGGGAGATCGAAATCTAAGCTCGAAATCGTGAATCTTTGAATAAATGGTAAGTAATGTTCAGAAGTGAGAGTTAACAATCATTCGGGTTTTTTCGATGTCCAACCGAATTACACGCCTCATGCCTATTTGTTTTAGAAATTATTTCCGCGCTAGCACCGCGCGTGTCTAGGAAGTAGTTTTACGAAGTGGCGTGAGCGATACCTAAGGGGTCAATTCGGAAGATTATTTATGATTATTTCTCATCACTTCTACAAATTATTCACTACTAATTCAAAAATTTACGATTTTGAGGTTACACGAAACGCTTCGATCTCCCGAATTGACAGCTATTAGAAGAGCAGTCGACACTTTTCGTTTTTATGCAGTGCACTCGTCTGAAGCCCACTCTAACTGTACCATAAATACTGCCGAAGTCAAGAATTCAGGTCGCAGCTCACCTGCGCGGTTGGCCATAGGACATGCGGTATAAATCAGCCCTGACAAATACAATGTTATCGCGCTATACCTTATCAAGGAGATCTTTCGACGTGATGATACCGAAACGTTTTTATCGAGAAATATTTATATATTTCTAACATACGGTAGGGTTCACGAATATTGTAAACTCTCGCAGGAATGTTACAGAAAAGTTACTTGCAAAAACGTGCTTTGTGGGGTGTAAATGATGATATTTTGTAATTTCCATCGTTATACCAGAGGCGAAGGAGAGATGAAATAGAAATGAGGTACAGTGAAACTTCGATAATTCGAACTTCTATAATTCGAATTTTCGATTATTCGAACTTTTGTTTCGGCCCCGGCTGAAATTTGATGTTTTTCATGTTAAAATTTCTCGATAATTGGAATTTCGATAATTCGAATTTCTCGATAATTCGAAGAATATTTCTTGCTTCATTTTAATGACAACCTCTATAATTCGAAGTTCAACAGTCAAACGCACGTCAAAAGGTTTGTTCCAACCGAGCCGTGAACCGTACATGAACGGTACACGTCATTCGCAGTAGAGAAACGGTCATGCGCAGTCGCCTAACTCGCCTGGTGGGGGAAGACACATAGTGGGGGAACATAGCTCCGAGCTTTCCCGAAGATCACTCTCTCGTCAGTACGACAATAATTGTTGAACAGAACTTAGACCTCAACGCTGCAACAGTATGGAAAAGAAAAATTACAAGACACTATCTTTGAATGAGAAAGTGAAGCTCATTCAGTGTGTCGAGAAAGGAGTTAAAAGGAAGAAGGATATTGCTGCGGATTTCGGAATACCTGCCAACTCTCTAACATCCATTCTCAAGAACAAGGAGATAATTTTGGCTTCTGTTGAGAATTCTTATTTCCAACCGGATCGGAAGCGCATGAGGACATCTCGCTTCCCAAACTTGGAAACTTCGATGGTGGTGGAGGTCTGTTCGAAGCAAGAACATTCCTTTATCTGGTACCATAGTGAAGGAGAAAGCTGAGTTTTTTGCAGCTCAGTTAGGATACGAAGATTTCAAAGCTAGCACTGGATGGCTAGATAAGTTCAAGGCTCGGAATGGATTTGTGCACAGGATATTAAGTGGCGAAAGTGCTTCTGTTTCGGAAGAAGACTGCGGAAAATTTCTCATTGACATATTGCCTACTTTGTTAGAAATGTATGAAATAGAAGACATCTTTAATGCAGATGAAACCGGTCTTTTTTTCAAATGTTTACCAGATAAAAGTTTGGTGTTCAAGGGAGAAACTTGTCATGGTGGAAAAAAAAGCAAAGATCGTGTTACTGTCATGGTCTGCGCTAACATGTGCGGTAAAGAAAAACTGCAGTTATTGGTTATAGGCAGATCAAAGAAACCACGATGTTTCAAGCGAGTGAAGTCTTTACCAGTGCTTTACGAGAGCAATCAAAAATCTTGGATGACGAATTCAATTTATGTGAAGACTGGCTTCATAAAATCGACCGCAAATTTCAATCAGAAAATCGGAAAATTCTTCTTTTTGTCGATAATTGTCCAGCTCACCCGCAAGTTTTGATTCAAACTCTGAAAGCCGTGAAAGTGGTTCACTTACCACCAAATTTGACTGCGAAATTGCAACCAATGGATCAAGGGATCATCAAGAACCTTAAAACTAATTATCGAAAGAGAGTCTTGAAAAGATTGCTCAAGGCTTTGGACGAAAATTCGCAGGTCCCTGATATTAATTTGTTGGATGCCATTTACGACTTGAACAAAGCTTGGACTGATGTCACTAGTGAAACAATCGCGAATTGCTATCGAAAGGCTGGATTCGTGAAAACTGTGGTGGAAAATGCTGCATTAGAAGAACAGCAGGAACATTTTGCAGGTGGTACTTCTGAAGACTGGGCTGATCTACAAAGAAGATTAGGATTCACAGATGTAAGCTTTGAAGATTTTATTGACGTGGATTCCAATCTAATCATTGCTAAAGAACCTACAGATGGTGAGATATTGGATAGCGTGATGGGACAGGAGCTTCTAAAATCAGATGATGAGAATGATACCGAGGACCAGGATGTAACACCACCAACAAAACTCCGGGATGCTCTATCTGCTTTGGTAACAACCCGTAAATTTGTTTCTGAGTAAAGTGATGTACCAGAAACTATCTTTGCTGCTCTTGATTTGATTGATAACTTCTGTGAGGGAAAAAGTTGCATCAGACAGAAGAAAATTACCGACTTCTTTTAACTTCAATTAATCAACTAGCAACATACCAATCGGCCCTTTTCAGGGCCACCAATTCTATTTTACGAAGGAGTACTTTTAGTTCATCTCATATACCTTTATTCTTTATCCATTTCTTATTTGTTTTTCTCTATGCTGCAATAAAACAGACACCTCCATTCTCTTGACCATACGTGAATAGCCTGCAAAAAGAATTTTCAAAAGAAAACTCATATGTCATGATACATTTCATAAGACATTTAAACTTTTATTCTCGATAATTCGAATTCTCGATAATTCGAAGTTTTTATCGGCCCCGAAGCACTTCGAATTATCGAAGTTTCACTGTACATGTACACTTCACGTTTGACAGGTCGGTATATAAATTGGAACTTGTGATGTATAATACGAAAGAGGAAATATATCGATAAAGAAAAAATAATAATAAAGAGTAGTTACTCCATTATTGTAATCCAATTCCATTGTGTATCCCTTATTTTTCTGCCACGACTTTGATTGTTGATAGTGAAGAAAAATCAAATTTATTGGTTGATCCATCCACTATCAACAATTAAAGTCGTGGCAGAAAAATAAGGGATACAATGGAATTAGATTACAATAATGGATTAACTATTTTATTATTATTTTTTCTTTATCGATATATTTCCTCTTTCGTATTATACTATCACAAGTTCCAATTTATATACCGACCTATCAAACGTGAAGTGTACATGTACCTCACTTCTATTTCATCTCTTCTTCGCCTCTAGTGTAACGATGGAAATTACAATATATCATCATTTACACCCCACAAAGCACGTTTTTGCAAGTAACTTTTCTGTAACATTCCTGCGATATTTTACAATATTCGTGAACTATGTTAGAAATATATATTCCTCGATAAAAATGTTTCGGAATCATTATGTCGAAAGATCTCCACGATAAGGTACAGTTCGATAAGATTGTACTTGCTCGGGCTGAATTATATGGGGTTTTTATAATTATTTTAGGAAGTCCCAGAAGAATACAGGTGCAGCAAAATATCGATGCTGTGATAGAAAGAATAAGGAATAACCCTCGAACCCTAATCGGTATCAGTGATTCCTCATTGACCGTCGTTACACCAGAGACGAAGAAGAGATGAAATAGAAGTGAGGTACATGTACACTTAAGGTTTGACAGGTCGTGTATAAATTGGAACTTGTGATTGTACGAAAGAGGAAATATATCGATAGAGAAAAAATAATGATAAAGTAATTACTTGATTATTGTGATCCAATTCCATTGCATCTCCTATTTTTCTGCCACGGCTTGTTGATGGAGAAGAAAAACCATTGATTCGTCCCGTGCTGGCATGACGCTGAAAACAAAAAATAGAATATCCACAAAGATATATGTCCTTCATAGGCAATCAAAGTGAGGTTAGAATGGTCAGATTGTAAGTAACTTATCTGATGGCAATTCTTCTGAGATGCTGCCGTCTCCTTTCCTGCTCTTTATGTACAGGCATCCAGAGAAAAGTAGCACTGCATCCGTTCACTATCACGATTCACGATTATTGAAAAAAAATACAAACGATTAGCAAACTACAAAGAGCGTCTGTCACATTCACCACTATTCGCCAGGGCCGTCCCGAAAAAAGGGGACGTTTTCAGCCTCTCTCCAGGGCCGTACTCTTTTCCCGGGACGGCCCTTGCGAATTTCTAAACACAAAAATAGCCGTAGCGCCTAAACTAAAATAGCTAGAAAAAAAAAGTCATGAAGCAAAGATTAGAATATTATTATCTACAACTTTTATTAAGGTCATTTTGTCGAAAAAAATAATAATAATAAAATAATAAAAAAGCCTTTTGATTCGGTACTTTGGAGACTACCCTTAAACAACCCTGAAAAAATCACGCTACCCTCGTCGATTTGTTTGCGGCATAGGTAAAAATGGATAAGTGCCTTGGACTAAGTGATTAGGTACCTCAGTTGGGGCCTGATTGGGGTATCCAATGTAGCCCCAACTAAACGCTAATACTATATCGTATCACCTGACCCAAATTTCAGTCACTAAAAGTTCGGAATAGATTTCAATTTTATATATTCTGTAATAGAAATGGCCAATTTATCATTATATGTATCTTACTCCACTCAATTTGAAAAATGCTGTAAAGATTATTAAAAACGCAATTATCAAAGAATGACATATATTATATATTTATTACCAATGTCATCATAATAAAGTTAGTAACGTTTTTGAGGCGATGCTATCAACATTAAAACATAAAAATTATACAATATTTCTTGCTAGGGTAGTGATTAGGTACCTTAGTTGGGGCCAGATTGGGGTGCCCAACGTAGCCCCAACTAGTACCTTAGTTGGGGCCTGATTGGGCTGCCCAACGTAGCCCCAACTAAACGCTAATACTACATCGTATCACCTGACCCAAATTCCAGTCACTAAAAGTTCGGAATAAGTTCTAAATGTCCAGATTTATTTTTACTTCCGGTACATAAATAAAACAAACAATTGTATCTATTCGATTTATTATATTTTATTCAAACTGGGCCGCCCAATTGGGGCCTAATTGGCGCCCAATTACTGATTGGGCCAACTTGGGCAGATTTCCACACGGGTATATGTTAAGAAAGTTGATTTTTCAGAAGACGCTTCAAACCACCAACCAATTCAATGGGCGTAGAGCGTAATCGGAATATTATTTTATTAACCTACAAGTTGTAGGTGATTTGGAGCCACATCGGGTTTTGCCATCATATTCTTCATTGCTGACTGTATATATTGACATTAAAAACAAAAAATCGCTTTTTTTTTATATACCTATCGGGCTTTGACTTAGTACCACAGAAGTATTTGTTCGTAGACTTGCGATAAAAAGTGATCAGAGTAGACAAGTCGGGGGAAACAAGCTACCTACGTCATTTTTTCATATCGTGGAAAGGGAAAATTTTTGGACCAAGTCGCAAATAAGGTAATATTGCCATAAAAACCTGTTATAGCATATTATTTTCAGAGCCAGATTTGCGTATTTCGCAAAATAACTTAAAATTTTTATTAATTTCCAGCAAAGTTTTTTTTAACCATTTTTACACTTAAATATAGATCATAAGAAAATTTGCTCACGGATAAATAAAAAATATAAAAACGTAAAATAAAAAGTATCACATTGAGCGGTAAATTTATATTCTCTAATTGGTGGGAAAAAAATAATCCTTGAGGTTAGTAATAATTTCAGTACAGGTTAGTATATTTTACCGTACCGGTGCAGCAGTTTCTACCCCGAGAACAGTAAAACCTTTCTCATTGTTTGACACTTTCAATCTATTTCAGCCATAATTTTCATCTATTCCAATCACATTTTTTATTTGATACAGAGGTCACATTTTACTTTCGAGAACATGAAAAACTCTTTGAATGCATGATATTTTTTACCTTACTGACCAAATGCAACACGATTACCGTACTAGTTGGGTATTTTTTCCCTGAATTTCAGGCAAATAGTACTGACGATTTCTCTCCGTGTAGGTACTGTTTGATTCATCATCAATTACTAGAGATGACATATCGAATGATTATCTCGATACTAATAGGGAAGGTACAGCGCGATCACCGACTTGATCGTTTAATTGAAGTAATTAGAATGACTATAACACACACACACACACACACACACACAAAAGCCTAATGCGTAATGTCACACTATATCCAAGCTCAACGATTAGAATCAGACTAACTAAGCCAGAACATGAAGAGGTAGACGAACGCTTTGATGTGACTTATAGGTACAAAAAATGTAAACAGAGCGCATATTCGGGTAAATCGAGAGAGGTCCGACGGTACACAAAGGAACATAGTATTATTCGTCTAGAAATATATGGATATAACTCACATTCCTCTACGAAAAAAAAAGCATATAACCGCAATTCACGGAAACCCTTGGTTACGATGTAGATTCTTTCAGTATATATTGTAATATAAAATTATCCAAATGCCAGACTATCACACTCACTGACCTGGTGCACCTAGACACGAAAAACTGCAAGGAAAATCTGTCATTTCCCGTGACCGTCGACCTGGTGCACTTGGTCACGATAAGCTATAGGAAGTACCTCGTATTTACCTTGATCATCCACCCAGTGAAACAATCAAGTTAGAATGCCGGAATAATTAATGAAAATTTATTCGTCATTCAAAATTACTTGAATGATGAATGAAAATTTATTCGTTATTCAAAGTTATTTGAATGATGAATGAAAATATATTCGTTATTCAAAATTATTTGAATGACGAATGAAAATTTATTCATTATTCAAAATTATTTGAACGATGTATGAAAATGTATTCGTTATTAAAAATTATTTGAATGATGAATGAAAATTTATTCATTATTCAACATTATTTGAATGATGAACGAATATGTATTCATTATTCAAAATTATTTGAATGATGAATGAAAATTTATTCGTTATTCAAAATTATTTGAATGATGAATAAACATTTATTCGTTATTCAAAAAATTTTTAATGAATGAAAATTTAATCTTATTTATTAGTCATTCAATTATTCATTTTTCTTATAACGCCCATACCTGATGGGTCTAATTGTTTTGAATTTTCAAAGTCTGACTGTTGACTGAACAGGTAAAAGAATGTATTTTCTGGACTAGGATGGGAAATAAAATTTTCCGACTCAAGTAATCTCATAAAATGGTACTTTCCCAGGTAGCACACTGACGTTAGAATAACGTCTCAGACGTCATTTTTTGGTCAGTATAGGGTTTTAGACGTCAGTTGTCGTAATATTAACGTCGCAGGGACGTCATATTTACGACGTACCTTGGACGTCAAAATTCAACGTCTTTTTGACGGAACTTTTCCGTCATTTTTAATGACGAACAAGACTTAGAAAAATTTCCGTTTCCTGCATATATAGGGACTTTAAAATTTATTTGTGAATAAATGGACAAAAATTGTAATTTGTTCAATTATTAAATCAATAAATTATTTCATTTAGTCTCCAGAGTATGTTGAGCAAGTTATAAACTATACTGTTTATTAAAAAGCACAGATTATCAAAGTAAATGAAAGACAATTAATGTAGGATGAATAAACATTCATATAATTATTTATTTATTTATATTTATTTATTATTTATTTCTTGCATAGACGCAAATTGATATTAGTATCAATTTGCGTCTATGCAAGAATATTTATCAAAAGACAATCATAAATTAGGAAAATGTTGAGAAAAGAATAATACAATTATAAAATCTTATTTTTTCACGCTCTTTCTTATTGAAAAGTAATATACATTTATTCATCAAACTTTATATGATCACTAATACATAGTAATAATATTCTTAACCACAGGAGCGTGCAGCAGATGAGGACTCGGACACCGACCGATCAACGAAGTTAAGCAGCGAAAAGTGCGGACACTAGCTGGATGGGTGACCGCTCACGATGAAAAGATATACACTCGGTGTCTCGGATTCTGTCGCTGGTGACTTTTTTTAAATGTTATTTTTAAACGTACTAACCAATGGATTAATCAATTCTCATGCTTTTATTAACGAGAGTAGACACTACCGTAGCTAATGAGGGCATGAGAATTAATTGTTCATTGGTTAGTACGTTTAAAAATAACATTAAAAAAAAAGTCACCAGCGACATAATCCAAGACGCCGGGTGTACGTCAGACCTAACCTTTTAGAACCGTCATTTTTTTCGTCTTCACAACGTACGGTAGAACGTCATTATTACGTGATTTGTCTGACGTCGTGTGGATGTGCAATTAAGCCGTCTTGGCGACGTTAAAATGATGTCATATTTTTCGTCATCTGACGTCAGAACTGACCTTCAAAAAACGTCATTTCGACGTTAGTGTGCTACCTGGGTTCCCATCAACAAAATTTTGCAAAGGGCAGCATTTGAAGGGAACAGGAAACTCCTACTTCCACGTCGTTGTTTCTGGGATATGCTAAAAGTAGTATATTTGCCAGATTTCTAAACGTCTGGCAACAAAAGTTTTACTGTAAAATCAAATTTGCAAAACTAAATTAAATTTTTAACAAAAATATCAAGTATGAGAATAAAAAATGTAAATTTCTATCGCAATTGTATTGCAGAATCGAATAAATCGACTCAATTGCAAAAACCGAAAAAATTGAATTTCGTCGATTATAGCGCCATCTGCCACGAATCGAAAAAAATGTTTCAAATAAAAGTTATGTAGTTTTTAATGTAGAATGCGAATATGCAATGAAGAGTGGGGGTTCCTATTTAAGATTTTGAAGCTTCCCCCTGCCCCACCCACAGGGGTTGGTGTGTGGGATCAATCTTGGTATCACTTGATAGTTTTTTAAAAAATATTAGATACCTGTTTTTCCGTTTCCCGATCTGAAGCGTACTTTTCGAGATATTCAACCGTTTCCATACTTTTTTCACACCCTGTATAACACAGCTCCACAAAAAAATCGAAAAAATGCTTCCTCTGACCAGAACAGTATATCTTTATGTTTTTGGGATCGCTGAATCCGAATCCGGTATCCGTTTGTCTCCATCACGTCACATTTTTTTTTAATCTCAAAAAACCATCAATAGATCATAATTTTCAAAAAGTTAATGGACTTAAACCAAATTCGCTATAGGGGGTTTTTTGGGTCGCTGATCACGAATCTGAAATCGGATTTCAAAAATTCAAGATGGCGGATCCAATATGGAGGACGAGATTTTCGAAAATCGACGGATTCATACCAAATTTGGTACAGTGGGGTTTTTTCGATCGCTGATGATGAATATGAAGTTATATTTACAAAAATTCAACATTTTCGAAAATCTCGTCCTTCATATTGGATTCGCCATCTTGAATTTTTTTATCTGACTTCGGATTCATGATCAGCTACCCAAAAAACCCCCTTATACCAAATTCGGCATGAATCCGACGATTTTCAAAAATCTCGTCCGCCATATTTGATCCGCCATCTTGAATTTTTGAAATCCGATTTCAGATTCGTGTACAGCGACCCAAAAAACCCCCTATAGCGAATTTGGTTTAAGTCCATTAACTTTTTGAAAATCATGATCTATTGATGGTTTTTTGAGATTAAAAAAAAATGCGACGTGAAGGAGACAAACGGACACCGGATTCGGATTCAGCGACCCTAAAACATAAAGATATACTGGTCTGGTCAGATGAAGCATTTTTTCGATTTTTTTTCTGGAGCTGTGTAATTATATCTGAACATACATGAATCCATATATGAGGGGCTTGGAGTGAAAAGTGACAATATCCAAGAAAGCGATTTTTCAGGAAAAGGAAAAAATCGAAAACACAAAAGTTTCACACTGAAACTTCTCGTCTATTGCACCAAGTGTTGGGAACGCGACCCGATAGACGACTCCGGGCGATGTCTGAATCAGTCGGCGCGCATGCGCGTAGATTTGATTATGATAAACTGCATTCAAGGTGGATATTGTCACTTTTCACTCCAAGCCGATGTTTTCTTTCCGTTTTCGCCCAGTTTGATCAGCTGTGATGATGTAAAATCGAGTGTAATTCATACTAAACACTGAAGTTAACGTTGAGAAAGAATTTTACGGCAAAATAGTAATGTATTCGCAAAAATCTTGATTTTTTTATTTCGAAAAAAAAAATGAAAAATTTAACAAACATGGTTGAAAATACTTGGGAAAAAAATAGATAAGAGTACAATAGTTTCGATTACTTCTTACGCTAAACGATTAAATCAACCGACTCGTTGAGTGGGACACAATCAGGGTCGTCTACATTTTCAGCTTCCAGATCCATATCTTCGATTTCAACTGTCTCATCCAAAACCGTTCTGTAAAATTGGAGCCGATTGTCTGTTCTCCAATCATCGCCGAAGTGCTTTTTTAATAACTTCTCAACATCGCTTTTTTTTTCTTTTTTAAGGCTGTTTCCTTCGGCAAGTGTAGTAAGGCGAATATCCCTCGGCGTTTTCTTACGAATACAAACAGAACCATAATTTGAAACATCGTGGTAGTAATGCGGCTCTCCTTTTATTTCGATCATGGCAGGATTTGTTGGTTTTTTTTTCAACATTATTCGTTTAACCTTGGAAATTTGAAATGGCCATGTTTGTGTATGCTTGATAACACCCTTCATACCGCTTTTGAAATCGTATATCTTTACTGACGGCGACACTTCGATAACTTCACCAACATTCCCAATAATCGTGAGCAGCTCCTTCGGATCCGTAATCATCTCGTATCTCTTTAATTCACGTTCAATTTTTCCGAATACGCGGTCCGGGGGTATGAAACTATGACCAGTTACTGGAAAAATTAGGCATACGTCTTCGATATTAGCTGGAGCATACTTTGAAAACCAATACATCACCATAGAAACGAAAATCGTGTTCTTATTTTGCCCGCCGCAGCCATCAGCCATCAAACGAACTCGTTTATAATTTTTCAAATCAACGGATTGCAGCAAATGGAAAATACAAGATGCGATGAGATTGGCGTTCTTTTGGTACTGATTTTCAAACCAACAGAAGCTTTTTACATTTTCTTTAGTTAGAGTTGATTTCGAATGCCCGATGACTGCAGTAAAATTGTATAAGTATAGCTGGCGCGAATAATATGCAGCGCTGTCCTGCACCTTTGGAAGAGGCTGGTTTTTCTCACAATCAAAGGAAACCAAAAATAAATCTTTATCGGCATCTCGTAGGTACTCGAAGAAAGCAGCAGCACGTTTTTTATGAATATCCCTGGAGGCAATGAGCTCGCTTTTCTTTTCTTCATCTACAACAGATAATCATTCGAAATAAATAAAACGAAATGAACAAAATAACATTGAGAGTTGATTTTTATCAGTGTATTACCTTTTTCTTTATTAATTCGTTCTTTGAAGCTCAAGCACGTCGAACACACATCGCTGGCCGGCGAACCAAACCCAAAATTCATTTCAGTGTTGAAAACGAACCGAAAATACGATGATTTTACACCCTCCAGCTGCGTCCACTCCGAATACATCCGATACAGCTTCTCAATATTCAAGTCACAACTGAGATACCTTCTAACTGTCTGGCTGCGACAGTAATGTGACTCTTTTGATGGAAACTGCGACATGAATAGTTTTATATCTTCAGTTTGAAGAGCAGATCGTTCCTTGACAGATTGTGCAACACCGCCTCTTCTTTCGTTCAAATCACTATTTTCCATGTACCGTTTGGCGATATTGTTCACCCGACGACGCGAAATATGCAAAATATTTAAAAATGCGGGCTGGCATATTTGAACTAACGCATGTCTACTATCCCGTACGAAAAATTTAGTGCGGACTAAGCACGGCGAGTATTTTCTGTCTTCGTCTTTCACACGTTCTCTGATAGGAGGACTTATTTCGAGATGTTTGAGCAGAAAAAGGTTCTGAGATTTACGATCCTTGTACTTGTAGAACATTTTATGGAAATTGTAAACTTCCAACGCCGTGAGAGATGAACAACGAAAAGCCGCTTCTTTTTTTGGATGAGTGCAACGTGGCCGTACCGGTGGAAATGCTGGTAAATATCTAAAATGAGAAACGAATACAATCAACTCGAAATGAACATTATCACAGCGTGAATGAGATAAATTAGCTCTGAAGTGTATTCTGTCGTCTTACCTTAGTCTCTTCTCTTTTGCTTGCTTCCATTCCCCCGGCCGAGGTGTTTTTTTCCGAGATACACTATTTCTCTTCGAGTTACCCATTTTTAAAGTTACAAAAATGCGTGAATATCAACAATAATCCATAAACTTTTAGAATATTAACGTGATTTTTAACCAACAAAATAGCAAACTGCAGAACTGTATCAGAGAATAACTATATAGAGAAGGGAAACTTAACAGCTGTTACTTTGTTCTCGGGAAGACAACGGCGGCCATGTTTTGATTGGTACAAGTCAGAGTCGTCGTAAGAGAGAATCTGAGTTGGAAGCACAGAGTGGTATTCAGGACAACTTGCGATATATTGGAAGACAAGATAATTATCAGTCATCGATTCTATGTATATATAAAAATGCAAGCTATAGAATGATAGATTGCAGTTATAACCTTTGTTATTGCAGTTTTTTGCTGCACACAGTCCTTGATTTTTTTTAATCAATTGTTGCTCTTCTCACAGAAATATGCAATCCGCAAACTAACGTTACCGCTACCACTGGAGAACCGAACACCACGAAATCCCGATAACAAGTGACGCCTATGGGTACCAATCAAAACATGGCCGTTTTCGGCTGCGCCGACTGGATGCGCCTGCTACCCCCCTCCACCACAAGATTCCCTTCTCTATATAGTTATTCTCTGACTGTATCGTTATCACTTGCTAAAAATTGTTACACAGCCGTAGCACATCTTACTAGTGCCTCAACTTCTGACGAAAACTATCTTGGAGTGTAAAAACTGTAAAAACGGGTATTTTCACTGGATATTGTCACTTTTCACTCCAAAGGGGTTTTTCAACGTGAATTTTTGGCATGAAGGAGTGGAATTTTTTAAAAACTAATATGCTCACGTGATAGAGCGTGACGAGTAGTATCTGAAACCAAACGTAACTCATTTTCGCCAAAAATGGATATTGTCACTTTTCACTCCAAGCCCCTCATATGATCAGACATACTACTATATCTTATCATACAATCCATTCCCCTCTATACATGCCAGCGTTGCACATTGCATATCGGTTGGCGCTATCGGATCCAAGATGGTTCCCTAATATTCGGTGACAATACCGACAGTTCGGACACGAACCAAATAGCCAGGACACGAACCAAATAGACGTTTCAGTCCGAAAAATATCGGTCATCTCAATAGTGGTGAATGTCACAGATGCTCTGATAGTTTGTGATAATCGTTTGTATTTTTTTCGAATAATCGAGATAGTCAACGGAAGCAGTGCCTTTTTTTTTCTGGTTGTGCATAAAGAGCAAAAAAGGAGACATTAGTATCTCAGAAGAAGTGCCATCAGATGTTAATTCCTAACTGACCCTCTTAACCTCATTTTGATCACTTATAAAGAACAAATATCTTTGTGGTTATTCTATTTTTTGTTTTCAGCGCCATGCGAGAACGGGACGGATTGATGGAAATTTGATTTTTCTTCGCAGTCAAAAATTAACCTAGGTAAAAAAGAATTCTCTAGAACTCTGCGGTACAATGCTACGGTAGGAATATCAGGTTCTACCGACATGAAATGCTTCGACAAGGTCTGTATCAACTTTAGCGGTATATTGGGGGCACTACACTAATCCTGTGGCACGTTTTTCTATCTGGGAAAGCATATTATTATAATAGTATAGCTGTACAGCGTTCCGATAATATACCGTCTTCCTGTACTGACAGTATACATGCATTTTTTTTACCTCCAATATGCCAGAATTAAAAATCTCTAGAACTCTGCGGTACAATGCCACAGTAGGAATATCAGGTTCTACCGACACGATGTGCTTCGACAAGGTCTGTATCAACTTTAGCGGTATACTGATGGCACTGCACTAATCCTGTGGCATATTTTTCTATCTGGGAAAGCATATTTTTATGGTAGTACAGCTGTACTGACAAGATATTTGTTCTTTATGAGTGATCAAAATGAGGTTAAGAGGGTCAGTTAGGAAGTAACTTATCTGATGTGGCACTTCTTCTGATTGTGAGACACTAATGTCTCCTTTCCTGCTCTTTATGCACAACCAGAAAAAATGGCACTGCTTCCGTTCACTATCTTGATTATTCGAAAAAAATACAAACGATTATCACAAACTATCTGTCAGAGCATCTGTCACATTCACCACTATTGAGATGACTGATGTTTTTCGGACTGAAACGTCTATTTGGTTCGTGTCCGGGATGTCGGTATTGTCACCGAATTTTAGGGAACCATCTTGGATCCGATAGCGCCAACCGATATGCAATGTGCTACGCTGGCGTGTACCGTATGTCCCACACAGAACCGCGGATCTCGCGAAACTCTATTCCATACAGAAACTTCAAACGCGTTTTTCTCGAAACAACGTTTTTAGACCTCATTGACATGATTGAAGAAAAACTATCCAACCGATCAGGCTTTAATTTTAAGGGCTTATTCTACACAAGAATGCCTATAGCCGGAACTAGCCATATAACTATTTGTTAATATTTAAACAAATTATAAGCAATTCAAGTTGAAAATATGAAGTCAAAAATTTCAAAAGTTCGCCATTTGTTTTGTTTCTATCGGAAGTATAAAATCCTAGTTCAGGCTATAGAGGGAACTCTATACTTCAAGAATCGACTTGAATTTCTGCTTTCAGACATTCCAAAGTCAAGATATCAACATGTCAACTAGATATAAACAGGAGTATGTTTAGGCGACTTTACCAAGAAATAAAATCATCGAAGAACCAAGAAAAAAATTTTTTCTGTCAGTCTAAGACCTCTAATAATATGTGCGAAAAAAATTAAAATTATAAGAAAATATGTACCATGAAAAACAAATTCTTAAAAAAAGACTTCGTTTCAGAAGACTACACCCTTAATATACGAAGACAATTGGTTCTTTGATGTCAAAAAACCCGCTTTAATATACGAAACACAGTGTCTGTGTAGTCCGTCTACCACGTGTCTTTAAGAAAGAAAAGGAAGAAAAGAGACATAATAAATATTAGCAATAATTTTTTGTTATTGCCTTTTTCAGTTTGTCAGAGGGTAATCTATATAAAGGTATTTTCCTCACTCATGCCCATTTTGAGGTCTTTTTCAGCCTATTTTTGGACCGTAAGATGGCGTTTTTCCCGCGTGACACTGACCAGGAGTCCGCAGGCTGTTAAGATTGCTTAGTCCGAAGTGGGTCCTCGAGTGGGTCCTTTTTCCAAACTGATAAACGCAACGTGAAATGAGCCATGTATACTTATGTTTGTTTTGCTTTGAGAAATGGGCATTGGTGAGAAAAAATAGTACAGTACACTCCCGCAAACTGTCCGTGGCAGGGGCTGTAGGGGAAAAAATTCGCTTCCCCCACTTTTCAGTTTTGCGCTTGGAGGAGAAATAGTTCGGGAATCCCGCATTTTGTCCTACCCGAAGGAGTCCTCGCAATCTGCATTGTTTTGGTTTTTAAGTGATATTATACACTTTAACGTTTCATATCCCAATGTGCAATTATTACATAAATAAAATAAAATCCAATGAATATGAATAAAAGTGGTAAGTATAATACATAATACGGACTTAACCCTTTGAAGCACACATTTTCCTGATATCCTTATTTTCATAAACATAGTTGCTCCTCAGGTTTTTGGGGTCGCTGATTTCAAATTTGCTATCAGATTTTCAAAATTCAAAATGGCGGATCTAATATGGCGGACCAAATTTGTAAAACTGACTTCGATCATGGTGAAAATTGGTATACATGGGTTTCTGGGGTCGCTGATTTCAAACTTGCTATCAGATTTTCAAAATTCAAAATGGCGGATCCAATATGGCGGATCCAATATCCGCCATTTTGAATTTTGAAAATCTGACCATGTATTCGTAATCAGCGATCCCAAAAACTTCACGGTGGCGACTTTGGTACTAAAACTTCGAAAACTTTCGAAGATAATGAATTTTATCTAGAAAAATTGCGATTTGTCAAGGTTTGTTTATCCACATTAACAAAATCATGCATGATTTCAAATTATTGCACATCAATTCTTATTCTTGAATATATTCGGACTATAACTAATGCCAAAACACCAAAAAAAATTCGAAAATTCGGTGAAAATTACTCAGAAAATGGTTATAAAGAAGGTGGCACTCTCAGAGTGCCACCATGCCGCAAAGGGTTAAAACAAAATATTAACGTACTAAATTCAGAGATTTCAAGCAATTGACAACCTAACCTTAAATTATTTGTTTAATTAATCATAAAATCTGTTTTTAATATTTAACTTAACATTTTTCCAACTCAACATTACATTTCATTACAGAACAAATGAAAAAGCGAAGTTTGTCTATCAGCACGGATGACAATAGTGATTTTAAGAGAATCTCTGCTCCTCTCACTCCTATGAAGAGCAAGAAAAAAAGTTTGAAGCACAATTTTAGTTTTAATGAAAAAAAAATATTCTAAAAGGAGTAGAAAATTCAACTGTTGATTTAATTTGTGACAAATATCACATTAGGGGAGAGGCTGGAACAGTGGCCGTGCAGGTACAGTGGCCACTTGCAGTTTTCATGCAAAATTTTCGACCAATAACACCGCCATCTCGTGAGAGGCTGCCAATGGAGCTCATGTATTATATAGGTATACGTATTTAATGTAGTATGTATATGTATATGTATAGGTATGTTATTGGTATAATTTGTTTTTTGTTTAATTCGTATAATTGGTTATTTGTATATGTATATGGTAGGTATGTTATTGGTCGAAAATTTTGCATGAAAACTGCAAGTGGCCACTGTATCTGCATGGCCACTGTTCGAGCCTCTCCTCTAGTGGCCACTGCATCTCATCCTTGTGACCACTGTACCATACCAGTAGGGTACAGTGGCCATATTATAGAAAAATATAGAAATCAATTTTTTTTTGTTTATTTATATTTCGTTTCATACATCGAACTGGTATTACAACACACTCATATTGAAGTTTCATTTATGATATAACGAATTTGAATAATCCCTTTTATTTATATTTTATTAACAATCTACTGAAAAGGTGGCCACTGTACCAGCCTCTCCCCTACTCCAAGGACAATCAAAATATGGAAAAAATTGAAAGCAGAAATTGTTGAAAATTCTCAAAAAAGTATTTTGCAAGATTTCAAGAAGAAGAGTCTTCCTCAAAACCTTAATTTGGACAATGTTTTGTACAATTGGTTTTTGGAAGCAAGAGCCAAGGGCATACCAATTTCTGGACCAGTAATAAAAGCCAAAGCATTGGAACTAAATAGAGCTTTAGGAGGTCCAAGTGATTTTGTCGCTAGTGACGGCTTTTTAAGCAGATGGAAGCATCGAAAAGGAGTACGTTCGTTAAGAATTACCGGAGAACGTCTTTCTGCAGATATAGAAGCAGCTGAAGATTACAAAAAAAAGTTTGCAAAATCTATTGAGGAAGAAGATCTATCTCAAGCTCAAGTGTTTAATATGGATGAAACCGCTTTTTATTTTCGAAGTTTACCTAATAAGACGCTAGTTCACCAAAATGAAAAAAATGCTCCAGGTCACAAGACATCAAAACAACAGTTGACAGTAGCCCCTTGTTGCAATGCTGATGGTAGTTTCAAATTGCCACTTATTGTTATTGATCAATCTGCCAAACCCAGAGCTCTTAAAAATCTTTCTCCAGATTCATTACCAGTTTTTTACACGCATTAGACAAATGCTTAGGTATATGAACACAGAGATTTTTGAAAATTGGTTCAAACACAAATTTGTTCCTTTAGTTTGAATATTTTTGAAGGAAAAAAAATTATCTCAGCGAACAATACTCGTCATGGATCATTTTTCATCACACAAATCGCTCGAAATGGACGGTATTTCTGTGTGGTTTTTACCTCCGAACGTAACTTCACTTATAACAGCCACTGTGGATCAGGGCATTCTTGTGACGTTAAAAAATCTTTATAAGCATCTGCTGCTCAAAAAATATGTAAAATCACTAGATGAAGTTAACACGTTGCAAGATTACGTTAAAAGCATTACAATACGAGATGCAATCACGTGGATCGCTGATGCCTGAGTAAAGAAAATACTCCTCTTGTGGACAACAACACTTCTGATACTATTGAATTTAATGATATTAATTTTTTAACAGAAAGTTTTAACATTCTTTACCCAGAAAATGACGAGTAGCCATTTCGAAAAAGAATTATTTATGTTAACAAAACATTTATTACCTACTTCGTTGTTCTTGCCATTTTTTAATAATTGTTTAATTTAAATTAATAATATGCATTATGGAGTAAAAAACAAAAATACGTATATAAAAAATGGACAAAATTTCGCATTTTTATTTCTGGACAGTATGCGGGATTGTTTCCAAATTCACTCGGGACGGTTATCGATGGTCGGTAGTGGGGGAACGCTCCAAAGTCCGCGGACATTATGCGAGCGGACAGTTTGCGGGAGTGTACTATACCGTATGTCCCACTCTGTACGGGCCACCAGTTTGAATTTACCTTCGGGGAAGCTTGGTCGGTACTTGAGTGATTTAATACCGGTAGAATTCGAGTCGGTAGTTAGAGTTGGTGTCAATTCGGGAGATCGAAGCGTCTAACCTCGAAATTATGGATTTAAATGGAATGGAAATTACTCACCATTATTCAAAAATTCATAATTTCGAGGTTAGACGCTTCGATCTCCCGAATTGATACCAACTCTAACTACCGACTCGATTTCTACCGGTGTTAAATCATTCAAGTACCGACCAAGCCTCCCCGAAGGTAACTTCAAACTGGCCCGTACAGAGTGGGACATACGGTATATGTCATTCGGCTGAAAAATCCTCGGATTTTTATGACTGTGTTTAGGTCGTAGCACGAGACATGGTGAGGGGACGAGGCTCGCCTTCGGCGTCCCACCATACCTCGTGTTATGACCTAATTAAACACAGTCCGAAAAAACCTCGGGTTTCCGCCTAATGACATAAGATACTATTTCGTATTATTACAAATAGTAACTCAATACAATTTTGTAAACAATAAGAAAATTACTCTTTAATTAAAAATCCTAAACTCAAATTTTCTACAACAGTTAAAAACTATTAGAAATAGCTAAAATAAGAGTTAGAAATAGTTTGAACAGGTTAATATACAATGTGCATTGGCTTCTTATGCTAAAAGGCATTAGGCGAGAATCTATGAAATCCGGATTAAATACGACCGTATAAGATACAAAATTCCCTCGGTCCCTTAGTTTGTATTTTATGTAAATGAGTTTCACTGTAAGTCGAATTCATCAAACCTAACCTACTAGGATAATCGAGTAAAACGTTCAAGGATTTATTTAGGAATTTTTAGGGCTGAGTTACGGAACACCTAGTAGTGGATGTAAACTCATTATAGCTCCGACGATAAAATCGATCATTACAGTGCGACGATTCGGTGTCGGTTATCTGAGAGGGAAAGGGGCAGGCGTACGCATCTAACTATCCGCGCGCGAGTCAAAATTTTCCAATATATTCGTACTGGTAGTTACGTTCATGACGACGTTACTTTTGTCCTCGGTCTCCCCTATTTAAGAAACGAAAGGAAGCAAGGAAGAAGAGATACCGGTATCAGCACACGTTCTGAATGCTCGGACATTCCAGAGTTTTTGGTTTCTTGACACTCTGGCAGAAGCACGTGCGATAGCAGAGAGTGGGAAACCCGATGCTCTCTTCCACGCTGAGCCTGCGAAATTTCTACTAACCTGCTCCCATCTTCCATTCATGCCTCTCCTTATTTATGAATTAACGTCACTCGCGAATCGTACTGGAGAGAGCGCGCCCCGTGCGCGATTAAGAAGAGCGCGCTTTAGTTTTTGTTTCTTCGCGAATCGTCGTCGGATGCATTTAACAGATATACGTATGCACATATGAAGTGCGCATGTGAAGTGACACTTGTAACAATTTATAGTTTATGTAGAGTTTTTAATGTGTTTAAAGAGTGAAAGTGAGAGTGTTTGCTTTTTATATACTTCGCGATTACTCACGACAGGGAGACTTCGGCGCAAATATAAGCACACCGCGTTCAAGATATTTTGCAGAATACATCCACACGAAATGCTACGAGTATTGTTGATCTTGGAAGATTTCGTATGTCCGCAGTGTACTCGTGGAATATAACATCATTTTATTTATGAATTATCAAGTGAGATTGTAAGGCGAATTACACGGAGAAAGCAGAGTAGGTACTGAAAGCTTAAATAGGTGCTAGAATTTTAGTGATATATATATATATATATATATATATATATATATATATATATATATCGGTAGATGTAGTAATCTCTGTAATTCGTACAGCCCTATCTAGTAATGTTCCGCGGATATCTTATTGCTCGCGATATTCGTAGAAAAATTGCGTTATTGAGTAGTGCAAAATAATGAATACATTAATTACACTACTAATAATGAACACTTTTACATTGCTTCAACGTCCTACTATACACAATTCTACAAAAACCTAATTTGGAACTTCCTTTAATCGACCTCCAGTAAAAGGTATTAGATTTCGAGCTCTTCTTTATCTCCGTGTATCGTTTGAATACAAATAATCTTCGTTCAATTACAAGTGAGTAGGAATATTCGAACACAGGCACCTCTTTTACTACTAGGAATCCGGGAAGCTCTTGATTTGTTGAAGTGGACAGAACCTGCACAGATCACTTCGATTTATTTTCTGCCGTTCGTATCGCAGCGAAAGCATTATCGTTATTTCGGCGCGAGTCCAACGACGTTTAGAAAAATCGACGTCGAGCTCGGACCGTCCGCATAAAACCGTGTCCGCGTTACGGCAGTCGGTGCAATTGCTTTTTACCAGCCATGTCGCGTGTCCTGCTCTTCCACGTAGGAATCCTTCTGCAATTCGCACCGGGTATAATATTCACGCAATCGGGTGAGTATAATCCACAGGGAATAACGAAGGAATTCCCATGTTCCTTTGATCCGATCTGGTTTGCTCCTCCGTAGTCGAAGAAAATGAGAGAGAAAAAAAAGATGATCTATAATTCGCAGTGAGAAATCGCTGGGGCGATTTAGATATTTCCACGAGCGAGTATCTTTGTGTCAACTTTGATGCGGCCGATCTCGAGGACTACCTTTCCCGCTTTAATTTGACGACGGTGCCGACGGTGGAGACGATGATCGCCGGTTACAAGTGCCCCGTGTCCGCTCTGCCTTTCGGCGCTTTAAAGTCTGATTGGTCCAGGCTTTTGCTACTGCACGCTGCGCAACCAAAAGGCTCTATATTGGGGGCGAAACTGGGGCGTCTATACAGACTCCTCGTGCTCGCTTACTTTCGGATGCAAGAGGAGTCGTTGCTGTCCAAGAATGACGGACTCGCTGGGAAGTAAGTCGTACCGCAGGTGTTTGTATACGGGGTCTTTGCGTCTGATATTGACATAGGAATCATGCGAGTTAGAACATCGATTAATCCTGGTGAACGTATAAGAGCCTCTTTGTCGTACATTCTCCGTCCTTCTCGAACTTGTCCAGTTGGAGTGTGCGACAGAGAAACTCTTATGGGTTCACCAGGGTTAATCCGCGTTCCCATTCGCACTCGCAAGATTTCTCTGTCAATATCAGACGGAAAGATTCCGTAGAAGTACATGTATCAAGTTGACATTAGACTTGAATAATACATAATTTGCGCTAATAAATGGATGTCCATGCGACGCCGAAGCGTGAGTATATTATCGACGCTTACGGCACGTCAATTGAGCCACCGCAGTGCCGGTGCACTGCAATTTAGCATTGAGTATGACCAGTACTAGCTAGAATTAAATAATATAGGACTCACTATTGGCTGGCGTTAGCCATATCGCCACGGACCCAGTTTTCGATCAGCTAAGGTTTTCACGGCATTCTTTTTACTATATACATAAGTATAATAAATTAATAAATCAAAAACTTTTGATTTTGTAATTGATAAATTGATTATTATTAAAGTTGAACTTGGCACAAACAAATATACCAAAGTCTCGAAAATTAAATAATTAATTACGTGTTTATGAAAACATACGAGAGGGGGCGTTTTCAATCACGCATAAGCCCAGTTTTCGATCAGGGATTCTAATACGTACAAAATGAAGCAGAATTATTGAAATAGATATTTTGTAACTTATTTATTGAAATTAATATTCGAATAATAATGTATTATATAATTTATGCAAGTAACAAATAATTATTATGTAAAAAATTTAAAAAATTAACTTTTAACGGTTGCCTATTTTTTAAACTTCTGAAGCTTTTAGAACCTTTCTTGCTACTTCTCCTTTTAATTTTCTCTTCTTTTTCTTCTCATCTTTCTCAATTTTAATTCTCATTTTTTCTAGTCTAGCATTTTTCCTGAACTGCTTTTCTTCTTCTACTTTCCGTTTCTTTTCAAGAACTTGTTGATGATACACTCTCCACTAAAATAATTTCACTATTCTGAATACTAGAAAGTATTTTTAATCTGAAATATGTGTGGTTAGAAACGTGATCGAAAACTACGGTGAAGTATGAAAACCGGGAGCAGTCATAGATCATTACATCATTTTACTACAAATAAGACAAAGTAACTAACATTTTATAAATTATTACTAATTAAAATATTACATAATGAAAATACGTAATTATTATAATACCTAGCTCATAAGCTCCAAAACACGAAGGAGGCGGAGCTGTTTTCAGTAGCGTTACTTCTACCAGATTGTAGTAAGACCACAGCTTACACAGCTAGCCAACTCCCACGCCGGACCTTTAAAACTGGACGCATGCTATCTCTCTCTCGCTCAGGAAAGAATTCAGGGCCGTACTTTGTAAAATGAAACAACTACTTATAGTATCGACCCTGACTTCTTTCCCGAGCGAGTCGGAGACTACCGCAGTTCGGCCCTGATCTTCCCCGAAACAGAAAGAGACAGCACGACTCAAGGTCAACGGATCGGCGTTTCTAACTTCAAAGGTGCCGCGTGGGAGTTGGCTAGCTGTGTAAGCTGTGGTAAGACTATGGCAAATGTGCCATCTAGCCGAACTCGTTACTAGTGCAGCATTTATTTTTATTGAAATAAGTATTTCTAAAACTTCTGAATATGGACAACAGATTTCGGAATAGTCGTTTAATTTTATATTTTCGTCTTTGTATGAAATATTTTTACTATAAATTTAATATAAGGGTTTAAATAGAAAAGTGATCGAAAACTGGGTCTCGATCGAAAATTGGGTCCGTGACGGTACTTGGTAGCTAAATTAACATGCCGTATGCGTATGCATATACTCGTACTATATCGTGAACAATTTAGTTATCAGTCTCGTGAATATAATTTTGTGTGGTTAACCATTTAAAAAAATGATAATTAATATGTATAATTAAAGTTCATAACGGTTTTTTCATCTCGGAAATACAGGGTTATTACAAAAGAAAATAGCTTTTGTGGCTTCGTTCGCTCCGCCGACTCTAACCTAACCTAACCCAGTATAACGCATTGAAATATAACTAAATTAGATTTGATAAGATTAGGTTAGGCTAGAATCGGCGGAGCGAGCGAAGCGAGCGGAGCCACAAAAGTTATTTGCCTAGGCAAAAGTTATTTGTCTGAAATGACCATTTGCCTACGACAAGATACTATTTGCCTAACAACGGTACCAGCATATACTATTTGCCTAGGCAAATGGTGTTTAACCAGAAATTAGCATAATAAAACCTTTTGCCCAGGCAGTTGGTATTTGCCTAAGCAAAAGCTATAATATTTCGTCACCTCAATATAGGTTTGTTCAATATCCACTTTTTGGGGATATTGAGTTATACACATCAAAACTCAAGTTAAAATTTGTTTGTTCAATGAACAACAACAGAATGAGGTATATTTAGACTAAATAAAACTTTTACAGTATTTTTTTGTTCAATGTCCTGTAGAAAAATTAAAATACAGTGTAGAAATATCCAATATCCGGATATTGAACTGTACTATACTTAGCATTTAACGGGCACTCAGCCCTTTTTGGACCATTTTACCCGAGCCACACTTGGGGCCACTCAGCAGAGAGGAGTCCCCCTCCGCCCACGACCCCCGGTGAGCCAAGGGCCTCCATGCAGATGGCATGCAGGAGTCCCCTAGCCCTCCCAGGTGTCCCAACCTGAGGGTGGGCCCCTCCCTGTCCTCACTCACTGGGGAAGGGGGTCCTCCGTGCAGAAGCCCCCCCTCCCCACCCCGAGTACAGCCGGTCTTAGCTCGATCCCCGGATCCCGGAAAAATTATGTAGGATCAGATTCACCAGTCGAATTATTTTGAAACGTTGTCTTTATTTTAACAGACATAAAAGAATAGCTTAATTGACAGAAAAAAGGTACATCGTCTTTACTCCTCGACACTTCACTCCGAACTGCCTCATTCTCGCCCTTGGCCTTCCCGTCAAGCCCGCTCTTTCTCTCCTTCTCTTACTCCCATTTACTTACTCTTTCTTTTTACGCATTTTCTCTTGTTTCGTTCATTCCATCCCCATGCATTCCTCGAACATTACGCATCCACGCCAACCGTCTTCGGACCCGAGCAACCCTAGCTCCCTGGTCTCAGGCCCGCCCGTCGACCGCCTCGCTACCTGACACTCGCATCCATTTCCCCCAGTCATGAATAGCACTCGAAACGTCATTATCGCACTTACTCATTCACACTTACACACTCGCACTCTTCTTTCCTTTTCCCCGATCCTACAATCGGCCGCCCTGATCTTGGGTCTCGTCCTCGAGGCCACTCATAATATCGTCGTCCGTTTCGTCCGGGCCGGTTAGAAAATTGGAAACGTCTGCCCACGGCTTCATGAAATCGGCAGCCGAGCTGGTGTGGTTTGGCCCCTCCTGCTCGCCGACTTTCTCTACCATGTAGCGGTTGTTTTTCAGCACTCTCGTAATTCGGTAGGGACCTAGGTAAGGCGTGTGTATCTTCAACCCTGGTCCGAATTGCGTCCTCTTGATAGCGACTAGATCTTGTTCGCGATAAGGCCTTGGTGCCTTCCTTTTCCTATTAAAAGTGCGTTTATTTTCTTCCTGCACCTTTAACAATTTCTCCTTGGCCTCTTCTCTGGTTTTACAGCGATTCTCCTCAAACGCTGCAACAATTTCGTCATCAATTAGCTTCCGTAATTTCAAGTCGTCCTTTAATTTCATTCGAATGCCAATTAACAATTCGAATGGTGTCTTACTTGTGCTGCGATTCTTCGTAGCGTTGACCGCCTGCTGGACTTTGTCAACATGCTTATACCACTCCAGTGGTTTCGGCATAGACAATTTGGTGAGCACAGGTATAATGGTGCGGTTCACCCTCTCTACCTGCCCGTTTCCTCTCGGTACCCCTGTCGTGATCAACGCGTGCTCGATGTTTTCGTCCTGACAGTACTGTCCAAACGCTTTCGAGGTGAAAGCAGTGCCTCGGTCCGAGACAATCCTCCTTGGATTCCCGAACGTTACCGCTTGCTTTCTCAACCGTTTTACAACCTCGTCCGCCGTCGTACACCTCGTCGGATATAGCCAAATGAATTTTGTAAAAGCGTCGACTACAGCAAAGAGATGGCAATAACTCTTCTTTGTCGAAGGCATCGGTCCCAAATGGTCGATGTGGTACGTGTCCAAGGGTACATCACCCTTCTCGATGGGGTTGAGGAATCCTTCGATCTTTCCCTTTTTCTTCTCCGCTAATATACACTGTATGCAGTTCCTGATGACTTTATTTATTTTCTCCCTCATCCGTGGAAACCAAAACTGCTGCTTAAGTGAATGTTCCACTTTATCCCATGCAAAATGTCCTCTCTCGTGAGCCACTTTGATTACCTCCTGCTGCATGCTGGCTGGTACCACTAATAACTCCTCTCCGTCTTGATTGTAATACAAAATATTATGGAGGGACAACTTGAACTTGTCGTCAGGTTTCATTCGTATTGTTTCCACAATTTTTCTCACTTCCGGATCCTCTCGTTGAGCTCTTTGAATTTCTTCTATCAAACCGCCTCGGCCTACCTGCAGACACATCACTTGTACGGGATTCCGGCTCAAAGCGTCCACGTGACGCATCGCTGTCCCTGCTCGATGTTCGATCGTGTATTGATAGTGTTCGAGCATGAGCGCCCAGTGCGCTACTCTCAAACACATGTCCTTCTTCTTCATAGTCTGAACGAAGGCTTGGCAGTCTGTTGCAATCTTGAATGGTATCCCCAGCAGGTATACCCGGAATCGTTTGAGGGCTTTTATGATGGCCAACACCTCGAGCTCGAAACTGGTATACCTTTCTTCCGTCGGCGTCGTTTTCCAGCTTGCAAAATACACAGAATGGAACTTTCCATCCTCCGAGTCCTTTTGCATCAACGCTGCACCTAGTCCTCCTTTGCTAGCATCGGTATGTAGTTCCGTTTCCGCTTCGGTCCGATATAATTTTAAAATCGGCTGTTCTATCAACGCATTTTTTAACATCTCAAATGCTTCTTCTTGCTCCGGTCCAAAATTAAATTTAACTCCGTCTCTTAGTAAATTTGACAATGGACGAGCAACTACGGCATACTGGGAAATGAATTTACGGAAATAACCGGTCAACCCTAAGAAACTCTGAATCTGCTTTACTGTTTTGGGCTTTGGAAACTTTGCAACCGCTCTAGTCTTTTCGGCCGAGGGACGGATGCGCCCCTTCTCTACAATGTACCCTAGGTAGTCGACTTGAGTCACAAGTAGTTTGCATTTCCCCCAATTGATGACTAATCCATACCTGCTCGCAGTTTCCAAGACTTTCCTCAATTTTTCCAAACCTTCGGCTTCGGTTCTCGCTGGGATAATCAGGTCGTCCAGGTACGTCAATACAACACCACCGGCAATTAATGTTTTGAAAACGGCTCTAACGTACCTCTGGAATACGGCCGGCGAATTGCACAGTCCAAACGGTACCTTCAAAAATTCGTACTGACCGTCGGGTGTTACAAACGCTGTATACTTGATGCTGAAGTCGTCGACAGGCACGTGGAAGAATCCGTCTTTCAAATCCAACGTGCAAAAATACTCAGCATCCTGCAGTCTGTCCAACTGATCCTCTATCAAGGGCAGAGGATTCCTATCTCGCAGCATTTTCCTGTTTATCATCCGGTAGTCTACGCACAGTCTCCATTGTGCATTCTTCTTCTGTACCAGTACAATAGGGCTGGCGTATTCTGATGAACTCGCTCTTACGATACCGTCTCTTATCCATCCTTCCACGATGTCGTTCACAATTTTCCTCTGATCAGCTGACAATCTTCGAGGATTTTGAAACACTGGCACTTCGTCTTTCATCACAATTTTCATCTTTACATTCGTCTCTTCGGTTTTTCTTGGCTCATAGTCTTCTACTAAACTTTTCACTTCCTCTCTGATAGCTTCATCTTTAATATGTTTCGTCGTTACGTCAGCTTCGTATTCTGTCTCTTCTTGCACATTGATGTTTAGAATGGCTGCCCCTTCTTCATCTTCCGCCTCTGTTGTTATTTCGGGATCTTCCGTGCGAGTGAGAGTTGCGCATCTATTTCTCAAACGGACTTCTGCATAATCAGACAATTCCCCGCCAATCAACAAGTCATGACCGACATAGTCATCCGGCACAACATCAATGTTAAAATGGAATTTTATGCCATCGATTTCTACTTCCGCTGAGAAACGTCCGAGCGTACGGACATTGGCCGATCCAACTCCGGCGAAGGCAATCGTCTTTGTCTGCAACGGTGGGGCGCCCAGTCGAACGTACAGACTAGCTCTTGCGACGTGCAGGTCGCTACCTGAATCGATGACGGCGTTTATCGTGTGACCCAAGATATTTACCTCCTTGTACGTCTTTTTGTCTGATGCCCCAAGCGCGTCCACTCTTGCTTTCGTCTTCGGTTTACCTGAGTCGGCCTTTGCATCTTTCTTCGGACATTCGGAAGACACATGCCCAAATTCTCGGCAAATGAAACATTTCTTCCCCTTCGCCTTGTCCGGGCAGTCTTTACTTAAATGTTCTTTGCTGCCGCAATTAAAACAGTGCTTTGCCTTCCTATCTTCTGTTTTGCCGTCTGCTGTAGATTTCTTCTGTTGATCACTACTAGAGCTCTTCCCAGTTGATCGATGTTTTGCACTGTTGCTCTTCTGAATTTCGTACAGTTGAAACCTCTTACGTAGCTCCTTGATCGTCGTTGCTCCGTATAACACTGATTTATTTGCTTCGTCGTCCTTGATGCCATCTATAATGTATTGAACGGTCGCTTCCGTCTCGATCTCAGTGTGGCTAGCAATCTCTAACATACGGTAAACGTATGCCTGATAATTTTCATCTTTCTTCTTCTCTGCCTGTGCCAATTGTTTATGCACGTGTCTACTATTTGTCGTCTTTGCGAACTCAGCGATCAGTAATTTTTTCAACTTACTCCACGTCTTTGCGTGACATTCGTAGTTGGCAAACAGCTTTGCTGACCCTTTTAACAGCTTCTTCGAAAAAATGACTTTTTGAGCATCGGACCACCCAGCCGTCTCAGCCGTTTCCTCGAAAGATAGGAGCCAGCGACGGATATTCTCACCGGCATCACCACTAAATGTCTCTAACGAATCTTCAACGTCTTTAAAAGTTATTATCTGTCCTTTCACAAATGTCACATGTTTTACGTTTCGGTGTCGGGCCGCGGCATCACGGATCACTTGATCATCTTCACTTTCACTGTCACTACTTTCTTCGCTTGATTCATCGTCATTTTTTAGCGCTTTCCGCAATCTTCTGCGGAGCAGGACTTTTCCTCCCTTTACTTCGAGTCCGCGTTTAGTCAATTCCTTTCTTAGCTCTGCAGTGCGCATCTCGTCTATGTCACTGTCGCGTATTTCCTCTTCGCTTTCGTCGTCCTCACTATCCTCCAGGGCCTGCCTGAGCCTTTCTTTTAATTCCGCCTTTGAGCCTTTCGTTCTGAGTCCCCGTTTAACTAACTCAGCTCTTAACTCATCCACGAGCATCTTTTCTATGTTGAGAGAGTATCTTCCGTCGTCTAGGGCCCCGTCTGGGCGCGTCTTGTTACCTTCGTTATTTCTCTGTACCCGCTGCGTCGCGTTACTCAATCTTTCGACTAATGTGGCCTTAATACCCGTAGTTGGAAGTCTCAGTTCTTCTAGTCGCTGCCGTAGCTCTCCATCGTCTAAACTCTCGATGTCTGCTACCGACGTTGACCCCCCTGGACAATCCGTCATCTTGAATCGGGTCACCACAACACTGCACTACGCGTAATGATATCGTCGATTGGCCGTCTGCCTATTACGCGCTGCTTAGTTATCGTCTTAACAGTCACTCATCAAAATGTTACTCATTTAACAATCACCACGTTCACCAATAATCGAATAACTGGCATGATCCCGGACGAGCCCCCAATTTGTAGGATCAGATTCACCAGTCGAATTATTTTGAAACGTTGTCTTTATTTTAACAGACATAAAAGAATAGCTTAATTGACAGAAAAAAGGTACATCGTCTTTACTCCTCGACGCTTCACTCCGAACTGCCTCATTCTCGCCCTTGGCCTTCCCGTCAAGCCCGCTCTTTCTCTCCTTCTCTTACTCCCATTTACTTACTCTTTCTTTCTACGCATTTTCTCTTGTTTCGTTCATTCCATCCCCATGCATTCCTCGAACATTACGCATCCACGCCAACCGTCTTCGGACCCGAGCAACCCTAGCTCCCTGGTCTCAGGCCCGCCCGTCGACCGCCTCGCTACCTGACACTCGCATCCATTTCCCCCAGGCATGAATAGCACTCGAAACGTCATTATCGCACTTACTCATTCACACTTACACACTCGCACTCTTCTTTCCTTTTCCCCGATCCTACAATTATTTTTCCGCAACCCGGGATTCGAACCCTAGACCTATCGCCCGAGCAGTCTTCGAGAGGCCAGCATTTAGACCACTCGGCTACTGCCGGCGACTCGGATATTGAACACTCCAATATAAATAGACAGGGAAAATAACGAGGAGAGTGTAGCAGTTTTGACCTTTGATTTAGAAAATGTTTTTTTATTACCGAAATCTGAAGTATCAATCTTCTATTACAAATCTAAATTATGCGTTTTTAATTTAACGGCTCACTGCAATAAAAATAAAATGATCTATTGCTCCATTTGGCAAGAATTCTTAGCGGGCGGCGATTCTAATGCAATTGCTAGTGCAGTGGTACGAATTTTGAACGCACTGGCTAAAGAATTACCGAATTTAGAAAGAGTAATCCTCTGGTCAGATAGCTGTGTTCCACAAAATAAAAATAGCATTATGAGCTCAGCTTTGATACATTTTATTCAACAAACCAAAAGTAATATCAAAGTTATCGAGCAGAAACTTACAAGAAGTTGATGCTGCGCATCACTAATAGAACAGAATATTAAAAATATCGATATTTATAGCCCTCTAGGATTTATAAGGATGTTGCTAAATATTCGTTCAACGAAGAATAAGTTCCAAATCCTGCAAATACCAAAAATGGATTTTTTGAATTATAAGTCAAGAAGCTTGCAATTTAAGTTTCATAATATTCCATACAGTAAAATCAAACACATAATATACGATGAATCATTAAAAGTAAATTTCAAAAATAGATTTTCGCAGGAGTTTTCAGAAATAACATTACTCAGATAAAGAACTCTATGCACTACAAAAAAAAAAGAAATGGTTATACATCAGCCGAAACTCCAAGGCAGGTTGCATTACAGGTAGTACCAGTCTTAAACGAAGAACGTATTACGACAGCAAGGAAAGCAAAAGATCTCAAAGAAATGATGAAATATATGGATGAGGGATCAGATAAGCAATTTTACACCTCTGTGATAAAGACGATGAAAATGAAGAATTAGTTTAAGATTTATATTTTGTTTAATATTATAGAAAAAGAATTGATGTTTCCTTTGTAATGATAAAATAATAAAGATACTACTACTCAGTTGTTAGAATTGGATTGTTCAATATCCGTAAGTCTTGTTCAATATCCAGTTTAGTAGGGGAATTCAAAGTCTAAGCACTTATTTTATTCAATATCCAAATAAAAAATATATGCTATTTTATTTTAGATATATGAATGGATGAAACAAAGTAGCAAAAAAGGCTCCGAATGATTGAAAATGTGTATGAAAAATTCATTTCAGCTTATAATTCATGCCAGTACCTACCGATATTTAGTATCACAGTGCTCTCCTCAAAAATAGCAAAAGCGGACATTGAACAAACCTATATTGGGGTGACGATTTGCCTAAAGTTACTATTTGCCTGCGACATATATACAGATTTCAAAAAGTATTACCGATATAATAGTAAATGACATGTCAATAGAAAGGTAAAATATTCAAGTTTTTGAGCATATCATCACAAATGTTCGATGTGGGCTCCACGCGTCACACGACATACGTCCAAACGATAGTCCAGTTCGGTCCATACACGCTGCAATGTAAGTCGATCGACACTTTTAACAGCAGTAATCTGGTCGACTATTTAAGAAATTTGCATAGATAATATACCGGGTGATTCTTTAATATTGCGACAAACTTCAAGGATGGGTTCCTTGGATGAAAATAAGAAAAAAGTTCCTATGAACATGGGTCCGGAAACGCTGAGTTTCGGAGAAACAGGGTTTTGAATTTTTATACAAATTCTCTTCCATCAACAAATAGTACAAAGTTCTTTAATTTAATTGGAAATAAATACTGTATGTTTATTTGTAATAATAGATAATACAAGCTAAGAAAAATGCACAGTAAAGCAGGAAAATAAATTATAAAGAAAATTTGTATAAAAATGAACACCCTGTTTCTCCGAAGCTCAGCGTTTTCGGACCCATGTTTATAGGAACTTTTTTTCTTATTTTCATCCAAGGAACCCACCCTTGAAGTTTGTCGCAATATGAAAGAATTACCCGGTATATGGTTAAAACAAGTTTACCTATATAATTTGAAGGCGATTGTATATCTTATTAGAAAGCTATAAACGTTGTAATTATTAAATAAAAAGTTATTCGTTAATCAAATTTTATTTAATTTACACGGGCTCTTATGGAAAAACGTTAAATCGATAGATATTGGACAGTGAAGTAGACCGATAACTCTTTATTAATTTAATTTATTAAACAGTAATTTATTAAACTTAATTTATTAAAACAGTATCTATAAAATTTGAAGTCAATTCTCTATCTCATCAAAAAGTTATGTACTAATGAATTTTAGTAATTTTACATGGGCTTTTATCAAGAAATATTTATGGGACTGTAAAATACATCGAATTTTTTACTTAGAAAAATTCTTAACATTTTTTTGGTTTACGAACAGGTTACAGGTTATTAAAGATGTAAAATTATTAAAAATAAAAAATGAATGAGATTTTGCATGGTGATGATGATGATGATTAACCCTTAATCTTAAAGATTCTTGACATTTTTGTGGCTTACGAAGAGATTAGGGGTTAATGACCATGCAAAATCTCATTCATTTTTTATTTTTAATAATTTTACATCTTTAATAACCTGTAACCTGTTCCTAAACCAAAAAAATGTTAAGAATTTTTCTAAGTAATTCGATGTATTTTACTGCCCCATAAATATTTCTTGATGAGAACTCATGTAAAATTACTAAAATTCATTAGTACATAACTTTATGATGAGATGGAGAATTGACTTCAAATTTTACAGATACTGTTTTAATCATTATATTGTAGATTACCTGTGTAAATTTTTAAAATTTGTGTTAGAATTTTAATATACAGGGTGAGTTTTCTAAGGCCCAAGTCTTGTTTATTTTCGTTATTTATTATTAGATGTACGAATAAGTTTTAGGACACTTCCATTCCGTGTTATAAAAGTAATTCAAAGTTACCGCTCACATATCGCTCATGGGCTGCAACAGTGGGTGCATTCAGCAGATCATACCGCTTCGCAACAGTTGTAGAGCAGCTCAGCAAAAATCTGCCGAACGCGCATGCTACCGAGGGCGCTCCAAGTTTTATAGCGAAGAAAAGTTACGTTCCAGCGCGCTGCCGCTCACTTCCATCGGAAGAAGTTTTGGCGCATTTTATGAATGGTGTCGAGCGGTGTAAACCGATGTGTCGAATTCCGTCAGTCGTGCGACGGAACATCTTATATTTTATGTATTATTACGAAAAAATTACATTTTCTTGCCACCGGCAATCGTAAAACAATCTGTTACCATATCAGTACCTCAGAGCTAAACAGTATTAACACCATTTTTTTCGAAACCCGTTTTATTTCTTCATTCTGCTATTTTCAATGTAAAATAGCAGAATGAGGAAATAATACGGGTTTTGAAAAAAATTGTGTTAATACTGTTTAGCTCTGAGGTATTGATATAAACAACACAACATTTTGTAACCAGAGATAACACTGGACAATAGTGATTTTGTTACTCGAACTAGACCAGGTGATTCTTATAGATTTATGTGCACTAAAAACGAATCTGACTCTCAAATTGATTGTTCCTAAACAATTTTATAAAACCAAATTTCAGTACGACAAGTCGATCGTTTAAGTTCACCGCGCCACGCGCCTAAATGTATCGAAGGCTACGGCCGAAACTTGTTGTCAGCAGAACAGAGAGCGCTACTTCTGAGCGTACTGAGCGGTAGCGGTTTATACTCGATCTGCTGAACGCAACCAGTGGCATAACTCAAAATTGGAATTTTTTCCCAAGAGACGACTTTAAAAGTTGAATTATTATATTATACGCGAGCGTTGACCATTTGCTGCCAGATTATGATAATTATCATGAAAATTCTCTGATAATTATGATAATTATCAGAGAATTTTCATGATAATTATCATAATCTGGCAGCAAATGGTCAACGCTCGCGTATAATATAATAATTCAACTTTTAAAGTTGTCTCTTGGGAAAATTCCAATTTTGAGTTATGCCACTGTTGCAGCTCATGAACGATATGATATGGTGGAACTTGTTATGTAGTATCGAAACATAAGGAAGTCATACATATAACTTAAATTCTGTGAATAAAATATGCAGACCGATAAGCTCTTTAAACACTGCATTCGCTATAAATCCCACCAAGGAAAAAGTGTTAGGAAAGCATGTGAATTGATCTGTTCTATTCTTGGGGACGACATTCGGGTATAAGAGATTTAAAGATGGTGATTTTTTGATGCTAGTGACTATGAACAAACCAGGGCCCCTGCAAAGGTGGACGACCAGGAACTGTAAGCGTTGCTGGATGAAAACTCTTGCCAGACGGAAAAACAACTTTCAGAATAGCTAGGAGTAACTCAACAAAACTATTTCCTATCGCTTTGAAGCAATGGGAAAGATTCGAAAAGGAACAAAGTTGGTGCCACACTCTTTGAAACAAGCAAATAAAAATAACCGTCTTTTCACATATGTTTGAATCTTTATAACAAGCAACAAAGAAAGTCTTTTTTGTGGAAAATTGTGACCGGCGATAAAAAGTGGATTTATTTTGATAATCCGAAACGCTGATATCATTGGGTTGACCCCGGCGAGTCAACGACATAGACTCCAAAGCGCAATATTCACTGTAACAAAGTCATGCTGTGTATATGGTAGGATATGAAAGGCGTACTCCATTATGAACTTCTGAAACCTGGCCAGACAGTTACTGCTGATCGCTATCGTCAACAATTAATACGATTGAACCGAGAAATTGAAATTGACCAAAAGCGTCCATTTACTGGCAAAGGAAAGCGTCCAGTAAAACTGCTCCATGACAACGCCAAGCCTCATGTGGGTAGACCGGTCAAGGATACGTTAATGGCTCTTGGATGGGAAGTTGTACTTCACCCGGCGTATTCACCAGACTTAGCTCCAACTGATTTTCACTTGTTTCATAAAATGCAAAATGAATTGTCTAACGTGCGATTCAAAACATTTGAAGAAGTCCAAAAATGGGTCGGTAACTTCCTCGTCTCGCAAGATGAAACTTTCTTTGCGGTAGGCATCCGTGGATTGCCTAAAAGATGGCTGAAGGTCATTGAAAGTGAAAGGGATTATTTTGATGAATAAATGTATCTTACTTTTTTCAAAAATTGAATTTTTGCAAAAGTTTTCTAAAACTTATAATATTTGTATACTTAGGTGTACAAATACATTACGAAAAAGTTTTTTTTTAATAAAAGTTGTTTTTGGTGTCAAGGATGACCTTTTGCATGTATCATACCCAGATAGCACATGAGCATAAAATTATCGCACTAAATGCTCCCTAGAAATAGACGTGCTCAAAACGTTCTTGCAAGGACGTTAGTAGCATCTAGTTGGCAAGTAATCAGTGTAATTTTCCTATCTTTCCGTGGAAAAAATTTGAAAGTCTTGAAAGAAGGTTTATTTCGTCTAAAGTTAGTGTCTCCCTTTGGCACATTTCAGGGTATTAGAAAAAGGTTTTAAAAGTATGTCTATTTCGTTACGAGTTTTCTGTCCACTTTCATACTTTAAATGCACGTTCTTAGTTATGTTAATGTTATGGAAGAACGTTATTTCGTTTTGCGTTATTTACCTACTTTTACGTTTCAGTTGCACGCCTTTACCACGTTTTAGAAGGACATTATTTAGTGCTGAGTTTTCTGTCTGTTTTCACACTTTACTAGCAAGTCCACACACAGGCCCGAAGTTAGCTTGTGGACTCGTCAGTAAGGCTAGGCCGACTTCTGCCTTAGCCGCTCTATTATCTTGCGTGAGTGTTGAACAGCCGCGGTCTTATATGCCGGAGTTGTGCTCGACCACTTGTGAGAAAGCAGCTCCTGGTGATAGGCCGCCACAAGTATTGTATTATCTATTATTTTTTGCTACAGTAGCTCGAATATAGTTACAAAATACCATCCTTTTATCGTAAACTTTTGATACGTGCTTTGTTGCGCCTAATGTACTACGTAAAATGATCGTATACATATAAGAACCTCCTTTTAGAACTTGTCTATTTCGATCATTTTTGATACTTCCTTTACTTGCAAGAAATTGTCCATCATTTCCTGGTTGCTCAAAAATAGCTACAAACTATTATTTTTTTCCTGTATACTCCCGATGCGTACTTTTTATGCCTAATGTAGAACGTAAAATAATGATATGCATGTAGGAACCTCCTTTTAGGGCCGGTTTTACCATCACGGTATAAACGCCGTATAGCGCTATACTGAGAATAATCAGTACGCAAGCGTTTTACCACGATGGTATAAGTCTGGAATAGGATAAACTTTGGAATAAATGCAGGGATAGCTTATCCGGCAGTTTCAGCGCTGGATAAGCTAGCTATCCTCGGTATAACCTAACTTTTTGTTTGCGTCTTTATTCTTCCGTGACAGAATCAGAACCGTGACAGAATCATAATAACTGTTATTAGTTGTGAAATGGAGTTGATTGATGTACCAGTTTTCGAATCATCTGATGATGAAATTGACGTCTTACAAAGAATGAGAAATCCTAGGAAAATACGTGCCCGGTAAGTAAATAAAGGATACCTATACCTATTAATTTATAACAATATCTAATACAAAACTATTTCAGAGTTGACTATTTCGAAGAATACAATGATGTAGAATTCTTCACTTGATTCCGTCTGGAAAAACAAACCTGTCAGAGATTATTGGGACAAATACGACATTGCATTGCACCGAGGTCGGAAAGAAATGCAGCAATTCAGCCAGCAACGAAATTATTGCCAACTTTAAGATTTCTTGCTTCGTGATCAATGCTAATTACTGTAGGTAATCGTTTTTATCATAATGTTAAAACTTTTAATTAGTTATTATTATATGCCGTCACCTCTGCAACCTCCGACGACTCCTAACATCACGAGGAGAGTTAGTTTACAGGACTAGAAGTTCGTCGATCGGCATAAACCGCTACTGATCTCCCAGAAATCAATGGGCGACATACTGAAAAACATCGACAAAGTCAAATTGAAACTCGTCACAAGGTACGATTAAACAATTTTATCGCGGTAAACTTTTAATTCGCCAGGAAGAAAGAGGAGTTTCGCATTGTCAGAATGTCGTGGCTGCGAAGGATTGATTTTGTTCACAGTGGGCTTTTAAACGTGTTTTTCAGATCGCCGGGTGGGAGACCTTTGCGAGCCAAACGAGAAAATAGCTCTTGCAACAACGATATATCGCAATGCAATCGCTGGACAGTAGAACCTCCACCGCGACGTTGACGTTCGATGATTCGTTCTAGATGAACTCGATGATGCTCAAGTTCTCTAGGTCGCAGCATTTTCGCGTTGGACGGTGCTCCGAGGAACGGCTATTGTAGCCTTCCTTTCCACGCGTGAGATTGAATCATGATTATAATTTTATCTGAGTCAGAGCTCTGGAGAATCAAAATTAATAGATCTCTCTTCTTTTTTTTATAAATGAGTCTTTACCTGCGAGCACTGAAAAAAATATTTAGCTAATCCAGCTATATTTCTGGCTGCCTCAGACATTATTTGGTGACAACTAGAAAAACATTGCTAGCGCAGCAAGAATTCTTGCTATTGCGAAGAAAATTATCACTGCAATTACTATAATTTTCTAGTTGTGGCCAAATTTTTTTGAGTGAGGTAATTTCGCGCGACACATTTTAGATTATAGTTCTTTTTTAATAGGAGGATAGAAGCTCATAGAAACGTCGGGAAATTTTTGTTTTCTCTCTTCGCTCTTTTACTCAGAAAATGCAAGTTTAAATTTAAAATTTACGCACGCGGGTCTCTAATCGCGAGAATCCCAACGGTATCCAATAATATCAAAAAAGAAGTCATCTACCATTGCATTGTCTTCTATAAGTAACATTTACATTTATCTAGGTAGACATTATACCTTTCTTCAATTCGCGTGATTGCAAAGTTTTCAGGAACAGAAGTGATACATCCGTCGTACGATGTAGAATATGAAAAAATGTTAGATTTGCATTGATACACTTTTGTTAGATACCTCGGCACTAGACATCAAGTCGTACAACGTTCTTTGTATACTTTTTAGATAGGGTCGCGTATACTTAAAAAAACGATAGCATTGTACCGCTCTGTGTAATCTCCAAGTAATGTCACCGTGTGATAAATCTTAAGTTGTAGCGATTTAAAAATTTATAGATTTTAGAATATATTTTGTCCGATACGAGATTTTGATCAAATGGTGCAATTTTACGTTGTAATTACTATTATTGACGATTCTCATAGCTTTTTTTGAGACTGAACACATTCTTGTTGGTGAGATATCGAATGTTTGGACGTGTTTTGTACCTGATGCTTTTATCGACGACTCGAAAATAAAAGTTATTGTTACGAAAATATAGATATATTGTTATAGATCTTTTATTTACTGGGCACGTATTTTCTTCGGATTTCTGATTCTTGGTAATACGTCAATGTCATCATCAGATAATGATTTAAAAACTGGTACTTACATCAATCAACTCTACTTCAAAATTAATAACAATTTACCAACACCATCAGGTTGTGATTATGTCGTGAAAGAATAAAGATGTCAAACAAAAAGTTAGGTTATACTGACAAGGAAAGTATCCGAGGCCGCCGCTTCTGATCTTCATGAAACTCCGTAAATTAAAAGTTTATCGAAAAATAAGAGACCCCTATTTTTTTATAGCGGCCCAATTTTAGTTTAAGGGGGTGAAATGGACCCCTGAACTTTCACCCCCTCGAGCTATCTCCGAAACGAAGCGAGATAGATGAAAAGTGTAAACGTACGTTTTATTTGGTTTTTTCAATGTAATAAAATGCCTGAAACAGATTTTAGATAAACGCATTATTTAAAAAAAATTCTTTTAAATCTGATTTTTCGAAATATCATTTTGGTCATATGGACAAAAATATAGGAAATTTTATTACAAATTCAACCATATATGATAAAATATATTTCTCTCCTACACTTTTCCAAATTTCTAACTTTTATGTTTGAGCGGGCTACCAATGGCAGTGACGGGATAGGTCGGGGGTTATTACTTCTATGTATTTTAGAGTGCCACTTTTCTTTCATTTAATGAAGTTCAACTTTCTATGACTCATAATTATGACAATAATTGTACTCCGTGAAAAAATGTTTTATACAAAGTTATTTCTTACACCAAGCACACGTAATAACGGTAACATCGCCACATATGTAGCATCGTAATTCCGAGTCCTGTGCATAACAAAATTCTACAAGATGTTCAAATCTAGGAGGTCTCGTGTCTACATATCCACTCTTGTACCACGAATATTTAATGAAGTTAGTAAACCATGGCGAAGAAAACTGATTATGAGTAAGGGATTGAAATTTTAGAATATTATTTCTCAAATGCTATCTCCGAAACGAAGCGAGATATAATAGATGAAAAGTTTAAACGTACGCGTTGTTTGGTTTTTTCAGTGTAATAAAATGCCCTAAATAGATTCTAAATAAACGCATTATTTTTCAAAAAAAGAAAATGTTTTAAATCTAATTTTCCGTTTGTGTGTAGGTAATTAATTATGTATATTTTTTGAAAGAGCAAGATAACACACGTTAGATTAGATTGCTGAATTTTTATACTTTTTCGTTAGAATTATTTTCTTTTTCGCGTACTGTTTCCTCCAGTACTCCTCACATTTTTGCAAATCTCGTTCTACTTCGGCCATGGATGGTCCTATCGTGCGGAATCAGCTCCAGCGGTTTCTCGAGAGACGGCAATGGTATGCGCCCGCTAGCAAGATTCTCTATGATCTTCTCAAAAGTCGGTAACTTATTTGAACTCATCACTTGATGAGTTAAAGAAGAAAATAATTCTAACGTAAAAGTATAAAAATTCAGCGATCTAATCTAACGTGTGAGTTATCTTGCTCTTTCAAAAATTATACATAATTAATTACCTACACACAAACGGAAAATTAGATTTAAAAAATTTTCTTTTTTTGAAAACTAATGCGTTTATTTAAAATCTGTTTAGGGCATTTTATACACTGAAAAAACCAAACAACGCGTACGTTTAAACTTTTCATCTATTATATCTCGCTTCCTTTCGGAGATAGCATTTGAGAAATAATATTCTAAAATTTCAATCCCCTACTCATAATCAGTTTTCTTCGCCATGGTTTACTAACTTCATTAAATATTCGTGGTACAAGAGTGGATATGTAGACACGAGACCTCCTAGATTTGAACATCTTGTAGAATTTTGTTATGCACAGGACTCGGAATTACGATGCTACATATGTGGCGATGTTACCGTTATTACGTGTGCTTAGTGTAAGAAACAACTTTGTATGAAACATTTTTTCACGGAGTACCATTATTGTCATAATTATGAGCTATAGAAAGTTGAACTTCATTAAATGAAAGAAAAGTGGCACTAAAATACATAGAAGTAATAACCCCCGACCTATATCCCGTCACTATAGTATATAGGTATACCTTTGGTAGCCCGCTCAAATATAAAAGTTAGAAATTTGGAAAACTGTAGGAGGGAGATATATCTTATCATACATGGTTGAATTTGTAATAAAATTTCCTATATTTTTGTCCATATGACCAATCCGATATTTCGAAAAATTAGATTTAAAAAAAAATTTTGTTTGAAAAATAATGCGTTTATCCACAATCTGTTTAAGGCATTTTATTACATTAAAAAAACCAAATAAAACGTATGTTTACACTTTTCATCTATCTCGCTTCGTTTCGGAGATAGCTCGAGAGGGGTGAAAGTTCAGGGGTCCATTTCACCCCCTTAAACTAAAATTGGGCTGCTATAAAAAAATAGGGGTCTCTTATTTTTCGATAAACTTTAAATTTACGGAGTTTCATCAAGATCGGAAGTGGCGGCCTCGGATACTTTCCTTGTGAGAATTGTGACGTGGAGAATCGTTCTGCGTCACAAAAAGGGTGCAATCGGCCCCTTCGGACGAATCGGCTACCGGAAGGGCCGCGCAAAACGTCACGAGCGCGATCGTGGCGAGAAGGCGAGCGAGTTGGAGCGGTCAGTTTTGCGATAACGTTCAGCAAGCGAGCCTCGTAGAGAGTGTCACGTTAGAGCTTATCGAGAGAAACCGAAGCCTTCGATACCGTATCGAATAGCGAACCTCGTGGGAAGCCGGCGAAAGAGTTCCGTTGCCGGATAGCGCCGAGAAACGCGACACCGCGAGAGTTAGTTTCTTTTCCGGCACGCGTGCGATCGCGAGTGCAGTTCCTGTCTTTCTTGAGTTCCGCACGAGCCGAACGATATCGAACGAGACGAGATCGGAGCCACGAACCGGAGTCAGAGGAGCACCCCAATTACCGGTACGCTCCCCCCTCCTTTTTACGCCTGACCCCCGACTCGCCTCCGCGTCGTTATCGTATAATAAGTCCGATCGATTTCGCGCGAGCGTTTCGCCTCGTGGCGAATCGGGTGGCGTTCGCTGCGTCGTGCGGCACCGCTCCGGCAATTTTTGTTCGTCGTTGAGATCGTGAGAGTCGTTCGAGGACCGCCGTTCGGTCCCCGTCGAAATAAAGTGACCGTTGTGTCGTTTCGTCTGCGAACGAATTCGCCTTTTCTTTTTCGCGAACCCGTCCGCGAATCCGTCCTCCCGGGTCCCAGCCATCGTCCACCGAACCGCCCCTCTACCATTTGCTGTGGTAGCTGGGCCCGTTCGAGATCGGATCGTTACCGATCTCGCGATTTCCGTGCGTTATCGGGGAGCTCGTTCATCTCCCCTCGCGGTGCATTCGTAGTGCACCTGGCGCCCATCGTCTTTCCCGTTTTGCGCGCGGCATCGAGCCGCTAGATTGTGAGTAGTGGAGGGCACCGAGGGCCCTCAACGAAACGCTACGTCATAGAATAAACAACCCCGAATTCCATTTATCGCGTCGGAACAGCTGTCAAAACGACCAAATGTCATGCGCAATACGTATTTCTTACTACCAACCTAAAAATAATTTTGTATGGCCAACGCTTATACCTGGAATAGTTATCTCAGGCAAACTTGGAGCTGGTAAAATGCCTGCGCTCTCTCTCTCTTTCTCTCTCGAGCGATTATGCTATTCTGTACAGTCAGAGATATTCATAAATGTTAGTACAATACATGTTAAAAATTAAGGGGTAAGGCCACCATGTGCGTCAAGAAAGAAGGACGATTTTGTGCATTTTTTTTTAGGAGTAGTGTAAAAGCTATAGAATTTTCTTATAAAGTACTTTGTCAAGTATCTTCAAAGCTACTAAAAAATATTTTGTTTTTAATTTTTGGTTAAGAAATGGCCGTTCCAGGGTCCGGTTTCTATGATGAATTTTTTGTGGAGGTCCAAAACGGGCGAACCGGCTGTACCCACAAGCGTGAACCTAGAACAAAAATCCAAAGATTTTTCTTTAATATATATCATAAACTAATAGACCACGTAGGGGATTTTGAAAATATTGATTTTTCGAGAAATGGTGAGTAGGGGAAGGTGGGGTAAGATGGGGTACTTAAAGTTCAATTGCTTCTAGAAAATTAATTTTCCCAGGAAATTGAATGAACAATTGCACTTCGTATTGTTCAATAAGTTGTTGACTATATTCGATATACAGAAGAGCGACTAAAAGTGATTATGAACATTAAGACGAATTATAATGAAAACATCTAAAAGTCCCCATCTTGCCCCACCTACGGGGCAAGATGGGGTACCATATATACGTATGGAACTAATTACGGAATACGCAAACGTGCGCCACATCGTTATTTTTCTCCTCTTCTCCAGCACAGGAGTAATGTGCTGGAGCTTCCGATATTCACTCAGGCTTTCTAAATGTGATGAACTTGAATTTCTTTTAAAAATCAACCACAACCATTCTTTTCCAGCTTCAGTTTTATCGAAGTTAAAAGGGTGTTCTTTGTTTTTTCGAATCACCAACTGATATGCTAACTTTTTCAAGTCAGAAGTAGAAAGACCAAAAAGTCGACCTTCCATAGACGCCCCCATCTTGCCCCGTATATATGTCCCCATCTTACCCCTACATGACATTTTGAGATTAAATGTGTTCAAATTGCTTACACTTTAAACAAAATTATATTAACTATACATGATATTAATCATAAAGAAGCAAATATTAAGCAAAGGCATGCAGTTTATATTAAAATGGCACTGTACTTACGATAACTGCACTGAAATCAGCTTCGAATAAAATAGCAATCTCTTAGGACATATAGCACGACATATATATTCTATGACAACATGAGAATAACTGGCGCTAGCGTCGCCAGACTTACAGCAAACACTAATAGGCGTATTCCGAAGCCATTTTTGAGGTAGTTCGAAAGATGGCACCACTATTAACATAAATAATAACGGGTACCCCATCTTACCCCATGGCCCCATCTTGCCCCACCTTCCCCTATATAAAAGAAAAGTTCACGTTTTCGCATAAGAATTTCATACATAATCGTTTATAAAACAAAAAGTTTACAACTTATCGAAAAACCCCTACGTGGTCTATTAGATTATATAGGTATAAAGATACCCTCAAAATTGCAAGGCAATCGATAAAGATTTGTAGCCGCTATCGGTTCGCCCGATTTGAAATTTCGTGTTCTGAGAAAAACGCGTTTAAAGTTTTAAGTAACATTTTACGGTCGAAAATTATAGTATACCTTTAATCCGCGATGCCTGCACCATATAGTTGGCCTTCTATGTTAATGTTGAGTTCTTCTTCTTCTTTTCTGGCTGATTTTGCGGCAATTCGAGCTGTTTTTGCAGCCTCAGTCAGCGATCGGTTCGAAAAATCGACGCGGAGTTCGTCCGCCTCAACGCAGAAATTGTAGCAATTCCTTCCAACTGTCATGTCCAACTGTCGTATAACTTGCATTATACTACAAATTCCATCGTTGAAAGTGCACACGGCAAAATTCCCAGCAATATCCAGTACGGTTTTTCCGCTTGACGTAGATTTTGGGGACATTGACCACACCGTTGCGTTGAAACTTTCATTGCTATTTTGCGTAAAACCACCTAAGCATCGATTTAGAAGGTCGTCGCTGCTCAACTCTTCGTAGATTGGTTTAGTTGCGTCGAAAACTGTTTTCGATAGAGCCGGCTTGTGTAAAAAAGTACTAATTGATGTATTGGTGGCTTTTGCCTTTTGCCACGAACACCATGAATTTTCACCAGCTGGACACTTGCTGTGTTGAGGATTTTCATTCGTTGACAGCTTGTGATATAACGTCGCCCAAATTTCATTTCTCATTTTTTCCACAGAGTCGTGATTTCTGCGAATAGCCAAACCATAATAAATTGAGAGCTCGTCGACAAGTTTATTTGTTAATTTTCCTTTTCCGCCGAGACCGCGTACGTTCTTTTTTAAATTTCTTAGTCTAGTGCCCATTCTTTTCTGCACGTGATCGATGCATTCTTTTTTATGTATAGCAAAGCTTTCATATGGTTCAGACTTCAAAAGACCTGTAAAGGTTTTACTATCGCCATCTCCAATGTAACTGCCGTATTTTACTTGATATAAAGTTTCAGAGCGCTGAAACATTTCGATAACTGCATCTACCTCCATTTTACCAGCCGACCCCGTGTGATTTATTGGACAATCATTTTGATGTATTTCAAGCCACTCATCATACTCTGCAGTATCACTTATTTTTCTCCAATATTCGCACGCCTTGCAGTAACTGGATTTTATAATTATATCGATTACTTTCCCAGTATTCCATCCGATCAAAGACACCAAACCGAACAATGATGAAAATCCCCGCTTTCTCCACGAACCGTCTCCTGATACTATCAATTCATTTGGTAAACCTTTTCTTGCATTTTCTTCTTTTTCTATTTTTACTGCATTTTCCATGCTAGCCTTGGAAACGCGTTCAGTAGCATCACAAATAATGTTGACTACTTTATCATAAAATGAGTGAAATATTGGCCGAGGAAGTTCCATAAAAGCACAGAACTTCTTCATTCCGTGTAAACCTACTCCAAGCAGTCGCATGGCTATAATAATTCTTCTATTGATGTCATATGCTTTGTTATTGATGAGTGGACAATTTGGAATTTCAGTTTTCGCACACTTTTCACAAGATAGAACTATTTTAAAACCAAGTCCGCGTATACTACTTTCAGTAAATGTGACGCCTGAGTCGCATATTTTACACTTCACTACTGACGAAATTGTTGAAAAAACAGCCACAAAATTGATGAAACGATAACCGAACGATGCATCAACTTCGATATTACGAGCATCGCCACTTAGCTTCAATTTCCTAGCGGACGTGCCGACGCTTTCGGAGGAATCGAGTGCCTCCGCTTCATAACGGTTTGCAGGTCGCTTTCGTGACATAGACGGCTTTTTAAACAAACTTCTTCCACCTCGTTTAGCTTTATAGCCACCATATTTCGATTTATCACACATTTTATTCACTAATTTCAGTAACTCGTAGTAAAAAGATAAACTGATGAAACACGAAGCAAAATCACGCACGCGGCGTCCGTCTGACAGCTAGAATGACTTTACATAAAATAAATGGCCGAATAGTACTGCTAATGACACGAGCCTCAACTCCGATAATACGTCTCAACATGCATTTAATTAACATTTAGCCCACTAATCGGGGAAATCTCCCTATTCAATGTAGTTTGGCTCGCCCGAGCGCGGTGGAAATCGTATAGTTGGCTATGGCGCTAAGTGTTAATGCGCCGCGCGGCGTCTCTGTAAATTGACGTAAACGACCGATTCGAAATTTTTTTTGACTACGAAACCTTTTTTTTCTTATTCTTGAGGGTTTAAGGAAGGTTTTAAGCTAATAAAAAAAAAATCGATTTTTGAAAAGTTCCATGGTGGCCTTACCCCTTAATGCTATTGGCGGCGTATAGAATAGATTATTATTTATATTAAAATTCATCGTATCCATATTATATTCATACAGTGTGTGTCAAAACTTTATACACGTCCTAGCTTTTGGTATTGTAGCATTCTTTCCTTAGTGAATATTTCTATATACTAGGTCTTACCGTCTGATGTTGACATAGGATGACATGGTACGTAGCGGTTTGTAGACTGTAGGATGTATACTAATCCGAAATTAAAGGTGTGCCAAAACTAACTAGACGACAGACAATTTTACAGTCATTACAAGGGTCATTTAAAAAGTTTCCGGCCTTATTGACAAGCAGTCATGATAGAATTTAATTCTTGCTATCGCCTCACAGATGGCATTGATACATGTATTCCATGAAAATTTCAAGTCATGCTGATCAGTACTTTGTTTATGGCACTTCTATAAAGTTGATAGATGTTTTTTGTCGACAATGGAGAAAATCGAGTATCGCGTAGTAATCAAGTTTCTTTATTTGAAATAAAAAAAAAACTCAGGAAATAAAAGACGAGTTAGACTCAGTAGGTATACGGTGAGTGCCCCCTTCGTACACAACCGTCAAACATTGGGTGGCTGAACTAAAAATGTGGCCGTACTAGCATTTTTGATGGTGTTCATCAAACGTTCATGAACGTTCGTTCTGGGCGCCCAAAAACTGTTTCAGCTGACGAAATTATGGACTTAGGGGCCTATTTCATGGATCCGACACGTCGGATTGTCGTATACGACAAGTCACTCCGATTGGCTGTGAAAAAATCGGGTGGGGGTCCATCGCAGATATCTTGTCGGATCCATGAAATAGGGTCGATTAACGAGATTTTTGTTTGTCGCTGCGACGGTCTTACAATGGCGCACAGTACTGGAAATATTAAAATAAAATTCGACGTTTTTCGTCCTCTGAAAAATAGAAGGAAGGAAAAAGGAATGCTAAACAACAGATTTCGAATCATCGATATATATGTAATTTTTTAATAAACAATTCATTGTTGTATTTAACGGATTGAAATGCGCGCGGAAAAGTCTAAGTGGTAAAGAAATCTTTACTCATCGAAAAGAATTTAAATATTGAAATTTGTTCCATTTTTTAAAAATATAATAAAATTCACTTTTGCACCATCAGTGCCAATACAATTCGTAATGTCAATATTTCTCAGATAGCCATCGTGGCGGTGAACGTAGCTTAATGTCGCACCATCATCCGGCCATGCACGAGCCCTATTTTTGGTCGTATGAAACCGTCGCTTGAAGTTCAGCACTGCTGAACTTTCGAACGACGAAAAATACCGTCGGCCCGACAGATTTCCCCCACCACCACTTTTTGTCACAGCAAATCGGAGTGACTTGTCGGATCCATGAAATAGGCTCCTTACAATTAGTGCATGAAACTGTGATGGAAGATCGTCGATTGACCGCGAAGGAGATTGCTAAGGCTTGTAAGATATGAGATGAACGGGTGCACAAGATTTTTCACGAGGATTTGGGTATGAGAAAATTATCCCCGCGCTGGGTGCCACGTTTATTGACAATTGACCAAAAGCGCATACGACTTGACATATCGCGCGAGTGTCTTGAGCTGTATAAAAAATCCAGCTGCATTTTTGCGACGTTTGATAACTGTCGATGAAACTTGGATCCAAAATTTCTTGGCGGGAAAAAATTGGGATAAATGCCGAGGTGGAAAACGCTGTAGACCGGTATTTTTCAGGTGGACAAAAAGAATTTTCCACGTGGCGTGGAACATGTGGAGTCGGAACTCTATTTGTTCATCTGCCCTTTCTAGAATATTCTATCGGATGAAGTGATCGCGCGTAATTAAAAATTGAGTTGGAGAATAAATCATACTCAACGGTTATATATATTATTTATGAGTATAGATTAATTTTATATGTCCATGGAAATATTACATTTTCGACATTGTAGGCAATTTTTAAACCTTTCGCTACGGGCGGTTTCTCTGCCGTGATACTCCCGCTGAATATTGTTGCTACGAACGATCCCTTTTTGATTTTTTCGATTTCGAGGTTGATGTCATGGATCTTGAAGCACGTTTTAAAAAAACTTCTTTTTTTCGACAGACATGAATTCACTTTACGAATCACTACTATTACTTGGTACTGCTATCAGATTCGTCTAAACTACTACCGCGCTGTTCGATGCACAACTTGCTTGTTTGATGATCCCGTATGTCAGGGTCAAATCTTCCTAAGCTTTTTTGAGTAGAGCTTCTGCAGAATCCTGCGAAGGATATTCTACAGAACACGTTGTGAATTTGATGTTTATTTACGTTAAGTTAATACACTGATATTACACAGATGGGGTGCAGTGTGTTCGGTTGTTCCGATCTGCACTGTATTAGACTCTGTTAGACTCCGTCGGCGAGTTAAAAGATCTACCACCTGAATGTATTGAATACGATGTGCTACACTCCACTACACTACGTTGACCGACGACCAACGCGCATTTGGTTACGACTTATGTATACCCGAGTCGAAATCCGAGAACTGAAAAAGCCCTGACAGAACTGAAAGACTACTGAAAGACCACTGACAGAAGTGAAAAACCACTGAAATAGCCCTGCTACCTCTGAATATCCCCACCTCTCTCAAAACGTAGCGCTGAAATAGCACTGAAAGGCCTGACTTAGCGTTGAAAAAGATCTTAAAACCCTGAAATTGTCCCCTCCACTTAGAGTATTATAGAGAACTTCGAAAATTTTCGACCGTCGCGCCCGATGGAATTAGAAAATTTTCGACTGGCACGCTCATTAGCTATAGGTACATTAATTACTGAGATATTTGTGGTAGACAGTAATACAAAATAAACAGCCACAGATATACATGAACTAAAATTTTATATTTTTAATGAAAAAAATTACAATGAATTACAATTTATTCTAATTCTTTATCATTAGTTGGCATTGATACATATGACTGGCCACTAATCGTAATATGAAGACATGGAGCTTGTATTAGATTTATCAGGATAACTTTTATATTATTTATTGTATGACATTTGCACATAAATCCCGTCGATATGAATAAATACAGTAATCCCTCGTTATCCGCGGATTCTTTTTCCGCGGTTTCGGTTATCCGCGATTTGAAATTCCCGCGTTTTATCGTATGATTTTCACCTCCCCATAGAAAAAAGCAAGCGAAAAGTTACTCATTTAATTTTCGTTATAATTTGTGTGCTTAGAATTAGCGAGATTGACGAATTTTCACTAATTCACTAAGTATTTTATAAATGGGCTTCTAGTTTCGTTATACGCGGAATATTGTACCGTATGTCCGTTTCTGTACTGGCCAGTTTGAAAGTTACCTTCGGATAGACTTGGTCGGTACTCAAGTCATTTAATACGGTAAAAGTCGAGTCGGCAGTTAGAGTTGATATTAATTCGGGAGATCGAAGCGTCTAACCTCGAAATTGTAAATTTGTGAATAATGGAAATTACGAAAATAATTATAATTACGGTACCGTATGTCCTACTCTGTACGGGCCAGTTTGAAGTTACCTTCGGGGAGGCTTGGTCGGTACTTGAGTGATTTAATACCGGTAGAAGTCGAGTCGGTAGTTAGAGTTGGTGTCAATTCGGGTGATCGAAGCATCTAACTTCGAAATTATGAATTTGTGAATAATGGAAATTACTCACCATTGTTCACAAATTTATAATTTCGAGATTAGACGCTTCGTTCTCCCGAATTGACACCAACTCTAACTACCGACTCGACTTCTACCGGTATTAAATGTTTCGATTACCGACCAAGCCTCCCTGAAGGTAACTTTCAAACTGGCCCGTACAGAGTGGGACATACAGTATACCGTATGTCCGTCTCTGTACTGGCCAGTTTGAAAGTTACCTTCGGATAGGCTTGGTCGGTACTCGAGTCATTTAATACGGTAGAAGTTGAGTCGGCAGTTAGAATTGATGTCAATTCGGGAGATCGAGGCGTCTAACCTCGAAATTGTGAATTTGTGAATAATGGAAATTACGAAAATAATTATAATTACGGTATAAATGTCTCGATTACCGACCAAGCCTATCCGAAGGTAACTTTCAAACTGGCCAGTACAGAGACGGACATACGGTAAATGTCTCGATTACCAACCAAGCCTATCCGAAGGTAACTTCCCCGACAGCAAAGCGTGGATTTACACGCTAGCCGCACGCAGTGCTGCCACGTAGTGGCACCACTATGGTCTCACCGTGGCGTGATCGCGTGGCGTACACAAACTAAAAGCACCGTGGCTACACAGTGAACACACTGAGTGGTTCACAGCGTAAAGACAGTAGTTACACTCAGTGCAGTCAAGGTGCCTTTTTGACGTGCACACTTCGTAAATTTACCGACCATGAATGTCGGTAACTTCATTGTCTTCACAAAATTTTTAACACGTCGTTTGCTGCCGCCGGCTCCGATCGGAGCCAGTCGACACTTCGCACCTGTGCCGCCGGCTCCGATCGGAGACACATTGACGTGCACATTACACATAATTATTCAGTCTGTTACCGGCACTGAGCGCGATGCAATCAATCTAAAAGTGGCAGCGAATGTGTTAAATTAGAAAATAACAAAATTGATATAATAATAGGTTTGTTCCCAGAAAGCAATTTGTGACTAGTTACAAATTTTGATCTGCGGATGTGTGCGGTTGTAAATTTACAATTAATTGATCACACCCCGATGGAAGAATTTTTAAATTAGAAAATAACAAAATTGATATTATAATAATGTTTCAAACAGTGCAAATTGTACTGAATTATTTCATAAATAATGAATAATTAATTATCATAATCGCTACTGTTTTGAAAAAGAAAGTATCAAATTATTTTTAAAAATTTAATGATATATATATATATATATATATATATATATATATATATATATATAAACCGGCCTTTACACAATGAGACACTGAGATATCTCGGCAAAAATATTTAAAATTTAGTTTACGTTTGACATAGCTCGAAATCGGCTTTCGGCTTTATCTCACTAGTCACAGTACTGTTGCTTTCAGGTATCGATATTATATGTATAACTTAGTCGACTTCCACCACAAAGAGTCGATGGCGCAATTGGTAGAATGCGAGAAGCGTTCCCAGTCTTCTAAAGATCGCAGGTTCGAATCCTGGCCGGGTCAGGTTTGAGAAAAAAAAACCGACACTCTCTCTCTCTCTCTCTCTCCAGTAGGCGGATAAGGCAGGCGGGAAATCCTACTTTATCGCCCCCTTTTTGCAAAATTCTACTTTTACCATCGTACTTACACTGCGTGACTGCAGTGTGGCTTCACGGTGCACAGACAGATGGACACCCCAGTGCATGCACTCGAATGCACCGCGTGAAAGCAGGGTGCAGTCACTGTGGTGCCACTTTGCTATCGGGGTTTCAAACTGGCCAGTACAGAGGCGGAGATACGGTAAGAACATAACCCCCGCGGATAACGAGGGATTACTGTACTGATTTTCGTCAACTTCAAAAATGCCATCGCGGATGATTTCTCGAATAATTACCAAATGTGAATACTCACAATTGCAATTATTATGTCTACCTACACCGATTACTGATTAGTTTTAAATAATGTTCTATACGATTCCATATTTCATCTGATTATTATCAGCCATGCCAATGTATTGTATTGCAGATGAAGATGTCTGTAAAACTTTTCCATACAGTGCAGCCACATACAATTTTTTTTTTTCAGCAATCTCAAATATTTCCACATTGTATATTGTTAAACATCTAGCCCATTATCTAGTAATGCCTGTTGAACATTTTGCGGTACTTGTGGAAGAGCTCTGTAAGCGGCAACGGAATACATTTAGGGACTTACAATTAAAAAAATTTCGGTCTCCTGCATATAGGTAGAGACTTGAAAATTTATTTGTGAATTAATTCACAAGAATTGTAATTTGTTCAATTATTAAATCAATAAATTATTTGATTTCGAGTTTTCAGATTATGTTGAGCGAGTTATAAACTATAACTGCTTATTAAGAAGCACAGATTATTATAGTAAATCAGGACTTGTGGTTGCAGGAGGTTAAATGGTGAAAACGTGTGTTGGAAGTTGTGAGACGAAAAATTGTTATAAGTGCGATCAACAGAGAGTGCAAGAGTAGTATAGGGTATAGATAGAAAGCTGAGAGAGAAAGAGTTAAAGGATAGATTATAAGGGTTTGTTAGGAAAGAGAGGGTAACGATAGGAAATTAGGAAAAGCGAGGAAAAATCAAAAGTGAGGTTAAGTGAAGCGGTGTGGAGGAAGATAAGCGAGAGTCAGAATCGATAAGGTAGGTAAGCTTTAGACCGGTGGCGGAAAAGAAAGGGAAATACGTAGAAGATAAATATGAACAAGGAAAAAAGAGGCAGACCAACCAACAAAGTGGTAGTACCACATGCAGTTGCTCCAGGTAATTCACACATTTCTCATAACATGTGTGAGAAATGTGTATAATCTTTTTCTAGTATGATCGAATATACACCCGGGGACACGAAATCTATCGGTGACTTTTTTTAATTGTTATTTTTAATCGTACTAACCAATGATTAATAATCCTCATGCTTTCATTAACGAGAGTAGATGCCACCGTAGCTAACGAGGGCATGAGGATTAATTGTTCATTGGTTAGTACGTTTAAAAATAACATTTAAAAAAGTCACCAGCGACAGATTTCGTGCCCCTGGGTGTAGCCCGGTGTTTTACTTAATTTCAAACAGGCAATTTTATTCCGAACAATCGGGGACTCTATCAACGCCTTACGATGAACCTGCGCGAATAGGCAGCATGAACACGGCGGATCGAGGTAGCGAGCATCAAAACTTCCAATTGAAAGGAAGTTTTATAACAACGTCGATGGAAATACTCAATAATGGTAAATACCAAACACTCCATACTATTATGAATAAAACACTTATATTTAAATAATAAAATATAATTTTTCTTCAAAGTTTTAAGCATTATTCATTCATATATGATGTACATAATGAATAGTATATTGATAATATATTAATTACTTAAATGCAATCATGTGTATATATTTTGTATATATATTTTACTATTACATCCCCACTATTCCCAATTCCCCCTCCGTCGGAAAGAAAATTATTTTAGTATATATAGTGCTCTAATATTATATATACTCAGAGGTATCAGGGCTGTTTCGGTTGTCTTTCAGTTCTTGGATTTTGACTCGGGATACCACTGAAAAAGAACTGAAAGCACTGAAAATCATAGAACTGAAAAAGAACTGACACCCCTGAATATATTCATTTATGCAGGCCTGTCAGTGCTTTTTCAGTTGCTCCGAATTCTATGAGCGGCCCATGGCCGCGCGGCCACTTTGACGAAAATAATTCAGTTCTGTCAGAGCTTTTTCAGTTCTCGGATTTCGACTCGGGTATAGCCTATGTCTAATAGAAATTGTAAGATGGTGGGAATAGCGTGGGCTAGTGTAATGCGCCCTGATTGGCTGAGAGAAATGACGTTGAAACAAGGGATGACGCTGGATATTTTCCGCATCTGGCGCGTAACGGGCAAGAGCACCGATTGTTCGCCCCTGACCATAAAGATTAGGCCAGTCATATCGTACATAAAAAAGAGCCTAACCTTGCAATAATTAGGGTAAACCTAATTTCTTTATATGTTGTTAGGATCCACCTGGGTAGTATAAATCCAGATTTGTGTGCAACCCTGAAAAAGTTGTGCCATCTGAGATATAGCCAAAAAACCGCGATATTTTTGGACTTTTTTCAATTCCTTGCCAAAAAGACACTAAAGGGAACTTCTGGCGAAAAAATCACTCTTACCTTTTCTAAAGTAGATAAAATTTGCTACAATTTAAGCTCTAGCGGAGCTCGGTAGCTGTCGTAGTTGATCAGATACTGCTTTGCAAGGATGACAATTTTTTTCTAAAACGGGCAAACTTTAGCTTACGCTCTACTTTCGAGTGAAATATTTTCAAAAGTACTAATCCTACATAAAAACTTTGAAGAATAAAATTTTAGAAAATATAATTACCTTCCATTTAAAAATGGCCAAAAACCAAAAAAGTCACAGTGAGATATCGATAGAGGCCTAAGGCGAGGAGAGCGGGGTCGGGTAGGGGGGAAATAATTATTACATTGGACAACAGTGATTTTGTTACTCTAACCAGACCAGGTGATTCTTATAGATTTATGTACGCTAAAAACGAATCTGACTCTCAAATTTGCGACGTTGGTCAGGATTTCGAGATACTTGAGGTTAAATATACGAAAACGGACGATTTTGGCCATATTCACGGGTCTATTACAATGAAACCAAAAAAATTTTCTTAATTGCACTTACAGCATTTGAAAGTGTCGTTTTAAAACTTTTCAATACATTATTTCATTGTTTCTAAACGATTTTACAAAACTAAATTTCACTACGACAAGTCGATCATGTAGGTCCACCGCACCACGCGTCTGATACATTTAGGCTATATTCACTGCTCTATTAAAATGAAACTAAAAAATTTGTCTTAATTGCACTCACAGGATTTGAAAGTGTCATTTTTCAATTTTTCAATATATTTCTTGATTGTTCCTAAACGATTTTACAAAACCAAATTTCAGTACGAAATGTCGATCATGTAGGTCCACCGCACCACGCGTCTGATACATTTAGGCCATATTCACGGCTCTACTACAATGAAACTAAAAAATGTTTCTTAATTGCACTTAGAGCATTTGAAAGTCTCGTTTCTTAGTTTTCCAGTCCATTACTTGATGGTTTCTAAACGATTGTATAAAGCTAAGTTTCAGTACAAGTCGATCGTGTAGGTTCACCGCGCTACACGCCTAAATGAATCTGAACAATAGACTTGTCGTACTGAAATTTGGCTTTATAAAATCGTTTAGGAACAATCAAGTAATGTATTGAAAAGTTTAAAAATTACACTTTCAAATGCTGTAAGTGCAATTAAGGAAAATTTTTTAGTTTCATTGTAATAGAGCCGTGAATATGGCCTAAATATATCAGACGCGTGGTGCGGTGGACCTACATGATCGACTTGTCGTAGTGAAATTTGGCTTTGTAAAATCATTTAGGAACAATCAAGTAATATATTGAAAAGCTCAAAAACGACACTTTCAAATGCTGTAAGTAAGTGCAATGAAGAAACATTTTTTATTTTCATTGTAATAGACCCGTAAATATGGCCAAAATCGCCCGTTTTCGTATATTTAACCTCAACTATCAATCCTGACCAACGTCGCAAATTTGAAAGTCAGATTCGTTTTAGCGCACATAAATCTATAAGAATCACCTGGTCTGGTTCGAGTGACAAAATCACTGTTGTGTGTCCAATGAAATAATTATTTCCCTCCTACCTGATCCCGCTCTCCTCGCCTTAGGCTTCTATCGATATCTCACTGTGACTTTTTTGGTTTTTGGCCATTTTTAAATGGAAGGTAATTAAATTTTCTAAAATTTTATCTCTCGAAGTTTTTATGTAGGATTAGTACTTTTGAAAATATTTCACTCGAAAGTAGAGCGTAAGCTAAAGTTTGCCCGTTTTAGAAAGAAATTGTCATTTTTGCAAAGCTATATCTCATCAACTTCAAGAGCTACCGAACTCGGCTAGAGCTAAAATTGTAGCAAATTTTATCTACTTTAGAAAAGGTAAGAGTGATTTTTTTCGCCAGAAGTTCCCTTTAGTGTCTTTTTGGCAAGGAATTGAAAAAAGTCCAAAAATGTCGCGGTTTTTTGGCTATATCTCAGGTAGCACAACTTTTTCAGGGTTGCAAATCTGGATTTATACTACTCAGGTGGATCCTAACAACATATAAAAAAATTAGGTTTACCCTAATTATTGCAAGGTTGGATGTACGATATGACTGGACTAGATGGGTCGGGCTGCCCCGAGTGATGATTCGATCCCTTGTACCTGGATAAGCCAGGTGTCAGATTTTCCCGATCGGTCATTTATTAGAATTCATTTATTAAAATATTACTATTATCGAGTCTACATTTCTTGACACGATCCCTATATAATTGTACTCGTTCTTTATTCATCAAGGAAATCTTTTCCTTGGCAATTTCTCTGCTTTTTTTGACTCACGATATCGTCGATTTCTTTAACTCTTTATCAGTGCTATTTTATGATCATTTCGATCTTCATTATCGTCCCATTCACATTTTCTTTTTCTACGGGGTCTCCGCATATGTTGTGGCCATAGGACGATATGGTACGTAGCGATTTGTAGACTCTAGGTTATACGCTATTGGTCGGAGACGCAAGGACGCCAAAAGATTGGCTCTGCTATCGTCGGCAGAGGGCAATCGTCGCGAGATAAGTTCCCTAGGGCGTAGGCACCTAGCAGACGAGAAAGTATGGCGGTTAACATGTACCTAGTACGTTTGTTTACAAAGTGGAATTTTTCGGAGTAATTGTATTTTTTGGAAATAAAATGTGGTTTTCAAAGTTAATAAAATATTTCCATTTGCAAGACGATTTCCCTCGCGTTTATTTCGATCCTCGGGCGCACTTGTTAATAACAAGTAAAAATTCAGTTAAATCAGAGTAATGAAGGAAGGGTGATAATCTCGTGATAAATGTAAAATAATTGACCAGTTGTAAAGACAAGTGAACCGACGTGGAAGATTACAGTGGCTAGGCAGTTCTTAGCATTTTTGAGTAAGGTAAGTGTAAGAATAGATCGAGAGGAATTTGAAAAGGATAAGTGAAACAACAAAAATTAATTGTTTTGAAGTTATTCAATTTATTTATTATTTACAAAGGCAATAATACTACAAAAATCATTCGTAGAATCAAAGAAAGTGATGAATTGTTTGTGGAAATCACTTTGACTATGGACGAAGCAAGACGACGCTAAACGAATAGATGACGGAAGAGTTTGACAATGTGCATCAGCCTCCACAGAGAAATATGCCAAAGACGAATGACGATTAGTTCCCGCTCATGAAAAGAAATACCCCCCTCCCTCCCCCACCCCCCGGGGGAGATCCTCCCTCGTTTCACTCTGTCATTCAACAACGAGTATCAACTCCCCGGAGAACACGAAAAGCTGTAACATCAGGAAAATCGTGGAAGGTTAATAAAATTATCCAATACGATACCATGAATGTAAGCAAATCCTTTTCATATCATGACATTTTGAGGAAAACTCACCGCTGCTTCATCTTTATAGGAAACGTTCAAAATGATTCCCTTGCTCAGCCGAGCAATAATCCAAATGGTCGTGACATGCTGAGATCGCAACAACGAGCATAGACTCCCTCGGAGGAGACGAAAAGCTGTAATATCAGGAAGACCGTGAAAGGTTAATAAAATTATCTAAAACGATACCATGAATGTAAGCAAATCCTTTTCAGATCATGATATTTTGTGGAAAACTCACTATTGCTTCATCTTTACATGAGATGTTCAAAATGATTCTCTTGCTCAGCCGAGCAATAATCCAAACGTTCGTGAAATGCCATGAAGAATTCATCACTTTCTTTGATTTTACGAATGATTTCTGTAATATATTGCCTTTGTAAATAATAAATAAATTGAATGAATTCAAGACAATTAATTTTTGTTATTTCACTTATCCTTTTTAAATTCTTCTCGATTTATTGTTACACTTACCCTGCTCAAAAATGCTAGGAACTGCTTAGTCACTGTAATCTTCCACGTCGGTTCACTTGTCTCTACAACTCGTCAATTATTTTACATTTATCACGAGATTATCACCATTCTTTCATTACTCTGATTTAACTGAATTTTTACTTGTTATTAACAAGCGCGTCCGACGATCGAAATAAACGCGAGGGAAATCGTTTTGCGAATGAAAATATTTTATTAAGTTTGAAAACTACGTTTTATTTCCAAAAAATACAATTGCTCCGAAAAATTCCACTTCGTAAATAAACGTACGTGTCAACAGCCATACTTTCTCATCTGCTAGGTGCCTACGCCCTAGGGAACTTCTCTCGCGACGATTGCCATCAGCTGCCGACGATTGCGTCTCCGACCAATAGCGTACAACCTAGAGTCTACAAATCGCTACTAATTTAGTAACATCAAAAGAAGAATTGGTTGAAAAAGTATTTCCCATATTCAAACCAATTATAAGAATCACGATTGGCCGAGTGAACGAGCTATTCTTGCGTTCAAAAACAAAGACATCTACGCACTTAACAATATTATTCAGTTTAACATCCAAAGCAAGGCAGTCACATACAAGTCCATTGACACTGTTGTGGGAGCAGACGAAGCGGCTAATTATCCAACAGAATTTTTGAATTTACTCGATCTGCCAGGGATGCCACTACACGCACTGCAATTGAAAATCTGCGTACCAATTATCATGTTGCGAAATATCAACCAGCTAAAGCTTTACAACGGCACGCGGCTTGCAGTAAAAAAATTAATGAACAACGTTGTAGAAGCAACAATCTTGACAGGGCCTTTCAAAGGTGAAGATGTCCTCATTCCTTGCATTCTTATGTTTCCAACGGATGTGCCATTTCAATTTAAGAGATTGCAATTCCCAATTCGATTGGCGTTTGCAATCACCATCAACAAAGCTCAGGGCCAATCTTTAGAATTGTGCCGTTTAAATCTAGACACGGATTGCTTCTCACATGGACAATTATATGTTGCGTGTGCTAGATAGTCCAGTCAGTGGGAAATTTTGCCCTACAAAGGGTGGGGTAGTAGTAATTTTTTAATATGTTATTAAGGTCTGGGCCTTAACAAAAAATTCAAGTTTTCGACCTTGGGGAGGGACCGCTCGAGCCGCCATCTTGAGTGAGTGACAAAAAATGTTTTTTTTTTCAAAATTACTCCCCACCGGCTGATTTTGCGACAAAAATACTTAAATAAAAGTGAAAGAAGATAAAATTCCTCACATTTTTTGAATTATCGTTTTTTTTTTTATAAGCCTAATATGTTTCGAGTTACAGCGGCGGAAAGATGAACATTTTTCCCAAAAAAACAGTAACACTCGCCATTTTTGTGATTTTTTTCAGTGTTTCTTGCTATTTATAATAATTTTATCCCTGGTAGGCCTAATCCACAGCGTCGTGATCTTAGGTGGAAATGACGTTTGAGCTACGCGATTATATTATTAGCGTTTTCCTTTCTTTGATGGTTTTGGTCGATTGGTGTTGACGTCTTGAGTATAATCTGTCAATGTCATCATCATCGGTGTTTCTGAAAATACATTGGTAAATTTTGGTCATCTTCATCCTCACTGTCGATTCTAACCACCGGTACATTTTCGCATGACTGACCACTGCAGAAGCCACACACAACGGAGCATTTCAACCCAGCTTTCCTACAACCGCATGCTGCACCGCATCCTTTTCGATAAGTGCATGAAATGAATTTCAATAACGTGTCGGGTGCTGGTTGCTTTGTCATTGTGAATGAAGCAAGTCCGTTGCTATCAAGTTTCCAGCCCCAGTCTTCTGGTTTTTTCTCGATTCCATATCATTTTTGGACTTGGTGGTACGTCCTGAATGCATGATACCGCGCGGCGTCCTTCGTTGGTGGTAAAGAAGCAAGATTGGATTTACTTTTTTTGGTAGATTTAGTGAAACATTGGTAGCGGATTTCTTCCAAGGTGTCCTCTTCCATATTGCCACTATACAAAGCAACGAGAAAGCATGCTCCAGCGTCTGCGATGTGCTCTGGTGTTGCATTCTGATGTTTGAAGATGCTAATGGTGGCACAGAGTTCTGTTGTTTTCTGGAGAAGCGAACAAAATTTTATTTTTCCTTGGCTGAAGATTGACGATGTCGTGTCGCAGCTACTAAACGCATGGAGAAACAGAATGTTCTCAGCCACTTCTTCATGTTTTAAACTATTCGCGGAATATTGTTTTTCAGCAATTCTGCCTATTCCTGGTTTATGGAGGTAGATGTTACTTTGAGATAGTGCTAATGCTGTCAGCAAAATAAGAACGTCTTCACCAATTACAAAAACAGCATCAAATTTTAAGCACAAGGAAATCGCTGTTCTGACAATCAACACATCAGCATCTTCTTCCGCCTGTTTAACAGTAATAGCAGCCTGTTCCATTTTTTTGTCAGCATCGAAATTAGACGGGGTTTTATTGTTTTCGTTGGTTAAAAATACTTCTTGGGAAACTTGAACCGACATTGTTTCATCAAAGAGAGCATCCGCAGACATATGCTTGTTCGATCGGCGAAGTCTTTCTGTTGCCTCGTTTCTCGCTCGATTTGAGAAGAGCCTGCACGCCTCTCTCTTTCACAACAACTGAGTCACTTTCATTTAAACGTTTATCGCAAATGAAACACAAATTCACTTCGGGATTTGTCATCGCAAAACATGGCGTAACAACCGCCGAAACTACAAGCTACGATGAGCACACAGTCACCCGTCACTCCCGTTAGCCGTAAAGATGCGCGTCGTTATAGAGATGGCAATAAATATATCGATACTTTTATTTTATCGATATATCGCGTCGTATTTATCGATATATTATTTTTAATTTATCGAAAAATTTCGATATCTTCGCCGTAAGTGTAATTTGTTCTTAGGAAGTTTACCGTCAAAAATGGAAAGTGTTACTATTTTTTTTCGGAAAAATGTTCATCTTTCCACCGCTGTAACTCGAAACATATTACTTATAAAAAAAAGATGATGCAAAAAATGTGAGGAATTTTAACTTCTTTAACTTTTAGTTAAACACTTGTCGCAAAATCAACCGCTGGGGTGTCATTAAAAAAAAACATTTTCTGTCCCTTTCATTCAAGATGGCGGCTCGAGCGGTCCCTCCCTAAGGTCGAAAACTTGGATTTTTTGTTAATTCCCAGACCTTAACAACATATTAAAAAAATTACTACTACCCCACCTTTTGTAGGGCAAAGGCCTTTCTTGGCCCCCACTGACTGGACTACGAGTCGGCAAACCAGAAAATATCTGTATATCCAAGGAGAATGGAATACAAAATATTGTATACCCACAAGCATTGTGAAATTAAACATATTAGAAACTAGCGCTTTCTCTTTTCTTTCTTTTCCATTTAAGGTAGTACTATCGCCCGACTCACCACCTAATAGGGGCACCGGGGGGGTATAACAAAATGTTCATTTCGGCAGGAAAAAGTTTCTAAAATTTGCTCATTGAAGCTTCGTTTGAATGTTTTTGCGGGACAAAAACAGAAATAAATTTTATAGCAAAAAATATATTATATTTTCTTCACATGCACCACAACCGTACAGATTCGTACAGCCCTATCTCAATACATTCCCGTTTCGTATATACGGATACACGCACACTAGTATCGTAAGGTCCGTAGTGAAAACGTGGCAACACTGCTTCAACTGTATACTGATAAGGTTGTTGTGTTTGGTTATCTGTTGGGGGTCATCCATTAATCACGTGATGCTTTTTAGCATTTTTTAACCCCCCCTCACCCCTGGTGATACGTGGTGAGGTTTAAGACTACCACGGCCCCCCAAATCACGTGTATTTTCTTAGTACAAAAAGTATCTTCAAAATTTTAGAATATTATCTTTAATTACAAGTAAGTATAATCTAACTTAATTCTGTAAAATTAAGGACCGTGATAAAAATGTCCAGACATTAAGGTTGCAGGTTGTTTAGAAATCGCGCGTTCAACGAAAAAATAAATACACGTGATATCTCACTATAACCCTCACTCCCCCCTTGTGATATTTCGTGATTTTTGCCGAACACCCCCCACCCCCCTTCGGACCTTACGTGATTAATGGATGACCCCTTGCTACTGAATACGTCACGCGCTGTTGCCACATTCTCTCCGCTCAATTCTCCTCCTCCTACGTGATTGATAGTGTTATTAAATTATATTTTTTTACTCAATAACACTAAACGGTGGAGCTTGCCTATTTTTATACATATATTTTTATGAATATAGAACTATGTGTCTGAATTTTTAAAATAAATCGGTGGATGTTTTAGCTTCAAAATGTGAAAAATACTTCAAAGCATGCCCATTTACGTGAAGTTGAATGGAAGAAATGCACATCTCTTTAAAATTTAATATCTTTATTTTCCGACGGTAGATCGTTTTTTTTTACTAACAAAAATGTTTTATTTTGTCGAGATCTACGTCTGAAAAAAATGTCAGAATTTCTGTAGATGAATCGATATCGTGATAGTACTACCTTAAGCGTGCGGTGGAGACGTAGTCAATGACGCCCCTGAAAGATAAGCAACGCTTACCTTTGAAGAGATATATCTCTCGAGCCCGTTAATCGATTTGATTTTACATTAAAGTAAAATAAATTTATCGATCAAATCAATGATTTTGATCGATCCGCTTTGGGTGACGATACTTTTATCGAGTCAACCGTAGCTAAAAGATTCAAGTGAATGTTAGTGTTTTGGCAAAAATGCTAAATTTGATTGGCGGTTCATGGCAAAATAAGAAGATCCGCTCATTCCTTTCAACTACGGTCGACTTAATTGAAGTACCGTCACCCAAAGCGGGTCAATCAAAATCATTGATGCTAGGTGTACAAGTGGATCTTCTTGTTTTACCATAAAGTGCCAATCAAATTTAGCCTTCATGGTAAACACTAAGATTTACTTGAATCTTTCAGCTACGGTCGACTTGATAAAAAAAACCGTCACCTAACTTATACAGCACAGCAAGCTTGCATAAATATTGCAGAAATACTGCTCTGAGAGAATGGCAACATTTCAGAATTATTTCGTAATGTTTCAACAATACTCCGCAACGTTGCTTTAATATTTAAATATCCGTCCCTCTGCAATATTGCATGTAATATTGCTGCAACATTGCATTGCAATATTTCCGCGTCCGCATCAAAAGTGTAATAAATAACTTTCTTTTTTATTCATTTCATGCTTTCTATGCTTGAGTTTCTACTTCTTCCTCTATTAACACTTTTATTGGCCAACCTCCATCTTGCTCGATAATTAAAATTTGTCTGGTTATTCCGGGGTGCGACCCCGGGACTCTCTACATAATGAAGCTGGACTCTTCCCTGATAACTGCTGTAACATAATATATGTTAGCTTATAGCTACGAAACGGGGGTTCAAGCTATACAGCAGGTGATCTTATTAATATGTTTGAACAAATATTCATCACATACCATTTTTAAAATTTAATAATATTATCAATAAAAATTAATTTTAGAATTGCGAAAATTAGTGTTTTTCTACTATTACAAAAGTTGCGGTATTACGTGGCCCTGTTTGATTAACGGTAAATTTTCATGTTATTTATATAAGTTTATATTCAGTTACATATTATATTAAGTTATAAGGAAGACACTTGAAAAATTTAATTTTTAATATTGGAGCGATTTATCTAGAATATTATTTTTACAATATTGCATTTTCAATATTGTGAACTATTGCTGAAATTCTAGATATGCAATATTGCAACTCTCTAATGTGATAGCAATTTTTCTGCAATATTGCACCTGTAAATGTAATAAAGCAATATTGCTGCAATACTGTTGTAATGTTCTGTGCTATGTGGGAAACCGGGTCGATCAGAATCATTGACGCTAGGTGTACATAGATTTGATTAAGCGCTTATTCCAGATTACATTCAGAGTGTCTGACCACTTATGGACCAATCGACGTGGCTATATTTACTGTAAAATTCTGATTATTGTGCAATTTATTCGGTACCCGAACATTGTCGCGTTGCCGAAAAAAAAAAGATTAAAATTTCATTTAAGTTATGATTTTTGGACGGACTGTACAGGATTTCTTGACGCCATCTCTAGTATGACGACGACACGAGTTAAGTGACAATCAGCCCGATCATGTGGTAATAGCATCTTATATAGATAATAATTTTTATGCAGTAAAACAAATCGTAAACCATTTAGTATGGCCGACAACGCGTCGAAAACTAGTTTTAATAAAGTATTAGGACTGAAAATGTAAAGGGTTTTTTTTAGAGGCGGAGAACTTTAAATTGGCAACACTGTTTTCTGTGACAGCCGATTTGACAGTTCGTGATTCTTTTGAGGTTAGTATGGCTTGGCAATTCATCATGAATAGACTCACGCCGGAGCAACGTTTGCAGATTGTTCAAATTTATTTTAAAAGACAAGGTTCAATTAGAGAAATACATCGGGCATTACGTGAGTTTTATGGTGCTCATAATCGTCCTTCAGAGCGATTAATTCGAGAAACTATGGTTCGTTTTCGCAATACGTTTACTCTAAACGATAATACGCATCCCGTAAGACGTCGTACAGTGCGTATACAACAAACGATTCCTGGTGTGCAGCGTAGTGTTGATGATGATCGAAATGTGTCAATTCGTCATCGTGCTCAACAATTAAACTTGTGCCCATCCACTTTATGGAAAATTTTGCGTGAAGATCTTGGTTTACGTGCTTACAAGATTCAACTTGTGCAGGAATTGAAGCCACACGATCATCTTTCGCGCCGTAGATTTGTTGAATGGGCCGATGGAAACATTGCCATTGATCCACAATTTCATTCGAAAATTTTGTTCAGTGATGAAGCACATTTTTGGTTAAATGGCTATGTCAACAAACATAATTGCCGAATTTGGAGCGATGATAATCCACAAGTCATTATTGAAACACCATTACATCCAGAAAAAATGACCGTTTGATGCGCTTTATGGGCCGGTGGAATCATTGGTCCTTATGTCTTCAAAAATGCTGATGGTCAGAACGTTACAGTAAACGGTCAACGGTATAGAGACATGATTGCAAACTTTCTTGTGCCTCAATTGGCAGGTGTTAATGTTGCAGACATGTGGTTTCTGCAGGACGGCGCCACATGCCACACAGCGCGCGATACAATTAATTTACTGCAAGAAACATTTGACCAACGATTAATTTCACGAAATTGACCTGTTAATTGGTCACCTCGTTCATGCGATTTGACGCCATTATATTATTTTCTTTGGGGATACGTAAAGTCGCATGTCTACGCCGATAAACCAGAAATAATTGAGCACTTGGAAGCCAACATTAGACGCGTTATTGCTGATATACAGCCTGATTTACTGCAAAGAGTGTGTGAAAATTGGACCTCTCTAGATTACGCCATGCACGTGCCAGTCGTGGCGGCCACATGCCCGAAATCATATTCAAACATTAATGCCAAAAAAATATCTTTAAAATAAAGACAATTTCATGGATATTAAAAACATTTCTTTGTGTTTTATTTCAATTTAAAGTTCTCCGCCTCTAAAAAAACACCCTTTATTAGTGAGTTATTAAAATCTTAGACGTTTCTTACTTACCAGATTTAAAATGGATTCGACAAGAAGAGAGTCTTCTAGCTTTGTATGAATGCGAGGCAATTACCGACATTTGGTTAATTATGTATTTGTTCACGCGCGATTGACGTAGCGATGCATAATTTTTGTTAACATTTTGAAAATATTGGGTTTGAGGTTTTCCATGGAAGAGCTATAGTCATCGACTACGCGTATCTGATGTCATCGCTTTGTGCGCATTCAATTGGTTAATATGAAATATTTTACCAATCATGATCGATTATTCTTTGGGCGATTACATTTGCTTAGCAGGGTTGAAGTGCAGTTTATGTTACAGAAAATCTTTTCGAAACTGCAATATCGACGGAATAAAAAAATCTTACAGATGTAAGGATTAATGATTGACTTCTTGTACTCTTAACTTGTACAAATAAATTACAAATATAATATCTCCATTAGGACTTGAGAAAAAATGTAAAATATTTATTTCATGTCTATTTTGGGAGATCCTCGTACAATTTCTCAAAAAGACTACGAATATATTGTACCTTGCATAGAAGATCCAGGTACTGTGGAATAAGTTTCAAAATTCAGGTACAAGACATCATATTTTTCAGGCTGTATATATGTATCCCGTCATAGTTGCCTGTATACAAATAGCACTATTCAATTATAAATGAATAACTCTACATACTTTCCAAAGTAAAACTTCTACGTGATGAATATACAATCTTACCGTTACTGTTATTATTTTTCATTTTAATTTCAATGAACTCTCCCATAATACGGGCTAAATCTCATCTCATAATCATGGGAGAAGAACATTCTCCAAGACTTTTTTCAATACGCTTTCTAAAACGTTATCCCAAAGTTTACCCAAGACTTTCTCCAAGACCTTTTCCAAGACTTTATCCTAGACTTTTTTCAAGAATTTTCTCAGGACTCTCTCCCACACATTTTCCAAGACTGTTCTAAATTTTCTTCGAGAATATATCCCAACAATTTTCCAAGATTTTTCCTTAAACCTTCTTTAAGACTTCATTCCATGCTTTCTGAAAGACTGTTCCATATATTCTCCAAAACTTTCTTATAGGTTTTTTCCAAAACTTCATCCCAAACTTTTCTCATGACTTCCTCCAAGACTTTCTTCAAGACTTTCTTCAAGACTATCACATAATTTCTCTACAACTTTTTCTACGACTATCCCAGACTTTCTCTATGACGTTTTCTTCAACTTTTTTCAATACTTCTTTCAAGACATTTTCTTAAAAACTTTTAAGAACTTTCTGTTAAATTAAGCCCTCGGATACGGATACCACATTCAGAGATGAGTGATTCACGAAGAAATATTATGGTAATCGTTATCTTTTTATCTTCAAATTTGTTACTACTATAACTGAATCGGTCATTTTAAAAAGAAGCCATCTCCTATTGGATTCCTTTGGAGATGGCTCCTTTTCAAAATGACTGATTGAACTACAGTCGTCACTAATGCTGTAATTGGCGCCATCATTGTCATCGTTGTTCTGATAATCTGAAAGATTTTTGAAGTGAAACTTCTCTGCTGAGGGTAGTGAAATCGCGCGAGGTGACACGAAATACCGTCACATCCCCACTCCAGCGCTCTCAACCGTTCCCCACTCCAGCGCTCTCGGCCATGCCCCACTCTACCGCTCTCAACCGTGCGTAGCAGGGTCGCTACAGTCATGCACTGCACAGCCGACCTGCGCAATTGAGAGAGGAGTATTTGCGTGCTTTGTCGCTCTGAAATATTATGTTGCCTTTGTTCTACAGAGTTTTTTTTAGGTTACGTTAATGTTTATATCATGACATTTACAAAATATATCAAGTGACTTAAATTTGTGTTAATATGTATTCCGTCGCAAGGCGACTTCTACTTCATTTCTTACTGCTCACTATCATTGCAACCTAAGTAACGCGCTAATCTTGATCTAATCTCCACATCGGTCGCAACATCGAGGTGGGCGGTATGTTTCGGCGAACGTGAGTTGCGAATGAGTTCGCAGTCCGGCACCTTTTCCGGAAGGTTAATTACCAGACGGGTTAGAATGAGCTATTTCCTATAGTGTCCATGCTAATAGATACTGCTATATTTCAAATTCTAAGTCGGCTTTGTAAAGAGGAGCTATGACAAATTCCAATCGACGACCGATCTGGAAAAATCTGACACTTTGCTCACCCAAGTACAAGAGATTGAATCATCATTCGACGTAGTAGGCCAGTCAAATAACACTCTTTTTTTGGCTGAAACCCGAATAATTTATTAATGCACAATAATATCAATTTATCCTTCGAAATATAGTCGATAATGAAATATTTGATTTGTGGGTGCCAAAAGTCGGCCATAATTGTTTAAACAACGAAAAACGTTAGAAAAAGGTGACCGCGGTGCCGTTTTTGCCTTCCCCCGGCCAAACGGTTAGAGATACGTAAGAAATCGACAGAACTAAAGTTGAAGAGCATACAATTTCCTTCAAAAAAGTTTTGAATGGTATTTTCCTAAAGTTTATAATTTTCCCGTTATGAGCGTTCAAAACCGTATTTCAAAAACGCACCGCCTCCAACGAAAGTAGACAGTGCCGCTTTTATTGTGAAATGAATTTTTAACTTAATAAATGATTTTAAAAATCTGGAAAAATTCAGGATGTTACTTAACGATTCGAAGAATAATTTGCAAAAAGAGAAATTTGTTTGTAGCATTTTTTGTATTTTTTGCGCTCAATTTATTTCACACATCTTTTACCATTTTTTCATATCATTTGAAATCGCTTAACTTTTAAACTAATTAACGTATCGGGATGATCTATAAGGCAATTTTTTCGTCATTGAGTTATCTTCATCTTTAATCCCTTGTACTTTTATTGTCCACCCCACCGTTATTTTAAAAATCGTTGAGGAACAAATGCCGAGACCGTTTCCCGTGTATGTAGATTCCATCTTTCAATATTTACATATTTTTAATCGATTTTTTAAAATGGTTCACTTGTACAAATCTCCGAATATTTTTTTTCTTTGTTCCTGCCATTTGTTTATGTGAATTTGTTATAAATAAATGAAAAAAAAATAATATATTAATCTTTTCTTCTAAGCGCAATATTGCTTGATTTTTTTCAAGTATTTTTCATCTCTTGCATTTTTTTCATTAATTGATTATTTTACGAGATATGATTTTTTAAAGAATATAGTGAAACGCGTACCCCTTCCAGAGACGCAAGAGCCTCCTTCACCTTCGCGTGTCTCTGGCCGTGCAATTCTCCCATTCGCTTTTATTGAAAATATTTGCAATAATTGAACAAATAGCAAAACAATGCATAGGACCGATTTTCTCCATTGCTGAATGCTGCACCTTTTTTAAACTTTTTTCTCTTGTGGTTAATAGATTCGTGGGAAAATTCATTAAAGTCGAGAAAGAACTTGATCTAATATCATATATCTAATTCGAAGCGCACACATTTAGTTTATTCTCTCTTAACTTCGCCATCACTGTGCGCTGTTCGCTGGTCGCTGTTCAAATAAATCAAATCAACCTGAATAATAACAAGAATTTGTAAACCTCAATAGTATTAAATTTGCAATATTATTATTTATTGCAATTTTTGTAAATTCATTGACTTCTTAAAAAACAGTTACTACTACTTGCTAATTATATTTTATTTGTACACTTCATAATGTTTCAATGGATAAAAATTCAATTTAAAAAAATGAGATGAAAAATTGCTGGAGTAATTATTATATGGAAACTAAAAAAAATAGACTGTAATGAAAATACTTAATTATTAATAATACATTTCATTTAAACTATATAAAGGATGGACCAGATTAAACGTCATTTTTTTTATATGTGATAGAACAACAAAAAAAAGTAGACTTTCATAAGAAAATTTTTTTCAAAAATGCTTTCTAACAAAGATACGGGATGTCAATGTTTCGAAAAAAATGGTTTTCTCTTCATAACTTCTAAACTACTTGATCAATTTCCATGAAATTTGGCACACAGGCTAATGTCGTACAGCTCTAAGTAATAATTAAATAATTTTTAAAAATTCTCCAGTGGCGTACATACTGGGGGCCGGTACCCCCCTTTCCCCCTTCCCAATCTTCGGCGCCACTGGATATTTTGCAAAGAAAATTTAATTATTGGATTCCCCGTTTAATTTAAAGAAAAAAATCTCAAAAACGAAGTCACAAATCAAAAATTTGCAAGGGTGATTTTTTTCTTTAAATTAAACGGGGAATCCAATAATTAAATTTTCTTTGCAAAATATCCAGTGGCGCCGAAGATTTGGAAGGGGGAAAGGGGGGTACCGGCCCCCAGTATCTACGCCACTGGTGAAGTTTTAAAAATTATTTAATTATTACTTAGAGCTGTACGACATTAGCCTGTGTGCGAAATTTCATGGAAATCGATCAAGTAGTTTAGAAGTTATGATGAGAAAACCATTTTTTTCCAAACTTTGACACCCTGTATCTTTGTTAGGAAACATTTTTGAAACAAATTTTCTTATGAGTCTACTTTTTTGTTGTTGTTCCATCACATATAAAAAAAAATGACGTTTAACCTGGTCCACCCTGTATACTTGCTTTTTTCAATTATAACCTTTCAAAATCACATAATAATAATAATAAGAAAAAAATATATATATTATTAATATTAATTAGATATTAATCCATCGATTCCTGCAATAAAATTAGTAATAGTATTTTCATAAACGTAATGATGTTGGAATTACAGTAATTAAAACTTTTGCTTGGCTTTAATGAATTTTCCCACGAATCTATTAACCACAAGAAAGAAAAGTTTAAAAAAGGTGCCGCATTCATCAATGAAGAAAATCGGTCCTAAGCATTGTTTTGCTATCTGTTCAATTATTGCAAATATTTGCAATACAAATGAATGGGAGAGTTGCACGGCCATAGACGCGCGAAGGTGAAGAAGGCTCTTGCGTCGCTGGAAGGGGTACGCGTTTCACTATATTATTTAAAAAGTCATATCTCGTAAAATAATCAATTAATGAAAAAAATGCAAGATGAAAAATACTTGAAAAAAATCAAACAATATTATGCTTAGAAGAAAAGATTAATGTATTCTTTTTTCATTTATTTATAACAAATTCGCATAAACAAATGGCAGGAACAAAGAAAAAAAATATTCGGAGATTTGCACAAGTGAACAATTTTAAAAAATTGATTAAAAATATGTAAATATTGAAAGATGGAATCTACACACACGGGAAACGGTCTCGGCATTTGTTCCTCAACGATTTTTAAAATAACGGTGGGGTGGACAATAAAAGTACAAGGGATCAAAGATGAAGATAACTCAATGACGAAAAAATTGCCTTATAGATCATCCCGATACGTTAATTAGTTTAAAAGTTAAGCGATTTCAAATGATATGAAAAAATGGTAAAAGAAGTGTGAAATAAATTGAGCGCAAAAAATCCAAAAAATGCTACAAACAAATTTCTCTTATTACAAATTATTCTTCGAATCGTTAAGTAACGTCCTCAATTTTTTCAGATTTTTAAAATCATTTATTAAGTTAAAAAATTCATTTCACAATAAAAGTGGCACTTTCTACTTTCGTTGGAGGTGGTGCGTTTTTGAAGTACGGCTTCGAATGCTCATAGCGGGAAAATTATAAACTTTAGGAAAATGCTATCTGGAACTTTTCTGAAGAAAATTTTATGCACTCTTTAACTTTAGTCCTGTCCATTTCTACGTATCTCTAACCGTTTGTCCGGGGGAAGTCAAAAACGGCACCCCGGTCGCCTTTTTCTAACGTTTTTCGTTGTTTAAACAATTATGGCTGAATTTTGGCACCCACAAATCAAATATTTCATTATTGACTAGATTTCGAAGGATAAATTGATATTATTGTGCATTAATAAATTATTCGATACTCAAATTATAATTTTACTGGCCTATTGGGATCTTACCGATGGGCGTATGACCTCTGGTGGCAGAAAAAGTAACTATTATAAGGTAACAGTGCTTGGAGCAAACTGATAGCTGCATCATTGTGCGTGCACTTAAAAATTATTTTTTGTTGGAGGAATGACGTCTCCCGTTGTCAAATCGCAAAGTCAAAGAGTAGACTTGTTTGCTGCGTCCCCGGTTGTGGAAGTCGTTTCGATAGGGATAATATCGCATTTCATTATTTTCCCAAACCTGACAAACGTGTTGTTTATATCACAAATATTTTCGGTAATAAAGAAAAAATCAAACAATGTTATTCATTTTCAGTACTCAAACAAGTTTTTCCCTATGCTGTCATACGTAAAATGTTACCTTAAAGCCGCCACATTGATTTAGGCTCCGCCCATCGGTAAGGTCCCAATAGCCTGACCAATCTTAATGGTCAGGGACGAGCAACCGTTAGTCATACACGCTAGGTACGGGACTCGGAAATTACCCAGTGTCATCTCTTGCTCTAACGTCATTCCTTGTTCAGCCAATTAGGGCACCTTGCATCAGCCCACGCTACCCCACTAGGAAGTTTATAATTTTGTTGTTTTACTATTTTTCGTTATTTAAAAGTCAATTATATTTATTCAATGTTTATTTATCATATTGTTCGGTCGAGGTGCTATTGGAAATGGAAGTTCAGTATTAAGTAAAAGCACCGTGTTTTCACTACCAAAAATATTCTTTATTAGAATGCGCTTAGAAGACATCTTTACTTTTTTACACTTTCCAGGGAACTGACTAAAAGGGCATGCGGGGATCATGATTTGGAATATCGATGAATGGTTTCTTTCTTTGGTCCTCTTATTGTTAGTGGAGGTGCGACACTGCGTCGTCTCATAATATAAACAATGGCTTTCATCGTCCCGAGAAACCCTCCCGCGCAACACAAACTAAACCCCCTCTGCACAGTCTAATCAGCGATTGATTTTTGCTTTATTTAGGGCCGATATTACAATGTGAGTTTAAACTGCTGGTTGAGTTAACCTTTACCTTTAGTTTAAACCTAAGGTTAACGAAAATGCGTATTACAAAACGTTTTCTACCCAAAGTTAAGTTAACTAGGAGTGGTAGCATTTCAAGCGAATATCCCTAGATGAAACATGCCGTAAACTAGTTTATTCCTGAAAAATGTATGCACTTGTACTGTTTTTGGACTCAGTCTTTCTTTTTCTGCTTTTTTCAATTTTTGTGTATGATAAGCTCTTGAAAACTGTAATAAGGAATGCTAAATATGTGAAAGATATTTTATTAAGTAACAAAAATGTTAATTAAAGAAACATTATATTGTTGACTTAGTTATCAGAGAGGATCTTCATCTGCGTAACTTTGCTTCCAAGAAGTTATATGATAGTAAAATTCCGGTGTTTCATCGTTAATGTACTTCATGACTTTTTTAACATCAACGATCTTTTTATGACTGATAGGAATCGGTTCTTGACAATATATGGAGCTTAGAATTTTGAATATTTTGGCTATCTTAAGTCAAAACGCCATTTTTAATGCTAAACTTGCTCTATCAAATATCGTTTACTGGCAAAGGTTTACTAGTACGGAGAAAAAACTCAACTGTTAATTCCGATGATGACGTTAAAAAAGGTCAAAAGAAATGTTTAGAAATTGCGGGAAAGACATGATGGATGACAGAAAACATTTTTTTATTCGGTAACATAATATGTACATGATTCTATTATGTGTATATTATTCTGTTGTTTATATAAAATACTGTACGATTTAAGCTATTATATCATGGTATTTTCATTCGCAATTTTTTTCAATTGCTGTTACAATGAATCTGAATAAAAGGAGATAATTTTCTTGAGAAATCCAGTTAACAAGCTGGTAAAATTAAATAGTATCATATAGAATACGTCGTTGGGAATGATTAAAATTCTTCATTGTATGGAATGATTTCGTCTTGGCGTAAATTTTATAACTTCATGTTCAGGCATTCGTCCTTCATTTTGAAGTATTCGTTAAATCTGAAAGAAGCGTACCTATTATCAAAACGATTATCATCAAATGAAATATGAATATTATGAAATGAAAATATCCTGATTACAATCTAATAATAATTAAATAAACTTACTCTAGAAAATCGAAGTCGATATTTGAATGTTCGCTCTGTAAAGCGCCCAGCAACCCCAGAAGAAATGAGATAAAGGAGGAAATTTAAACCTCGGTATAAAGTTTAGTAACAGTATCTTCGGATACATCTGTGGCTTCATTGTACGTACGAAGATATATTCTAAGCCAAGCCCTTCGCAATGTTTCCTCCGGATACAGAGAAAATGCAGGATTATCTATACCTGAAAAAATAAGAGATTTTGTATTACTTCTATGCTATAAAAATTATTAGTTTGTGATTAGTAAATGGATCATATAATTACCAGCAAATTCAATAAAATGATTGGATATATCAAAAGCCTCATAGTTAAAAGCAGTGTACTCGTAGTCAATGAAAGTAACGCTATTTTCTATTTCATTGCACAATACATTTCCCAGTAGAAGATCATTGTGAGCGTATACTATAGGACTATCAAGTTCTGAAAGCATTTCCTATCAGCACTGATATCCCTTTTGAAGCACCACATAAGGTCGGATGAGCAATTTGAATCTGGAAACAGAAGAGTATTGGAATACTTTACACAAATAAAATTAGATATCAAGCATACTCCAATAGCTCACTTCGCGTCTTTTGCAGTATCCCTGAATCCCTTTGGCATGATCTAAACACATGACGATAAACACAAACTAGATCCACAAAATGTACACTACAGGTGGACACGAGAATGCGACCCCTTCAATCATTTACGCCAATAATCTAAAATGTAAAACACGAGTCATGAATGTTTACAGCTGCATTCCCAGACGTTTGTAGGTTAGAGCAGCGACCGACCACTCAGCGCATGCGTCAACCCCGAGCTAACCTGAACTCTATGGTTAACCGACAGATATCTGACGGTAAACTTATTCAGGTAGTTAAACTCCACTCCTTAGTTAACCAAATTTTGTAATACAGTCATTTTGGCTAACCCGAAGATTAACCTGCAACCTTCGGTTTAACCTGATGTGGTAATACTGGCCCTTATTCTTCAGTTTCAAGTTAATATTTCTAACAGGTGCGATCAAGATTAGGTCTCCTCAGGGTCGTAAATCCCGAAGACACTACTAAGTGACACGACTAGTGACCGAACACGTGGAGATATGGATTTAAACCGTATCGGTTAGTTCAAATGATGTAACACTGCACTCACAATATTACTGGTGATATATTGTAGTTCGGTGATATAATCGTGGTTTACAATTAGATACACTGCGAGGTTATTTTGAGAGAAAGGTGCGGGACTGTGAACGCATTCTCAACCCACGTTCGTCGAAACATACCGCCAGCCTTGCCGTTACGGTAATATAAATTTATGATTGTAGCGATCGTGCTAAGCACGGTCGAGAGCGATGGAATGGGGCACGGTTGAGAGTGCTGAGTGAGGCACAGTCGAGAGCGCTGGAGTACGTATTTCGTGACGGTATTCTTCGTTAAACCCCTCGCGCGATTTCACTACCCTCCGCAAAGAAGTTTCACTTCAACAAAAAACTAAAACGCGTGGCCGCCACGCGCGGAACAAGTGAAACTTCGATACTGATGGGTAGAAAAGAAAGTAAAACAAGTAATGAACAATAGTAATCCCATGATATTTTATTTAGTTCTATTTATTTCTTCAGAATTTATAAGAGAAACAGTAGGTTTGTAGTAACTAAAACATGATACATAAACCACTGATTTAAATTTTTCTAAATATCGTGAAAACACGGCATCAATTGTAGTCCCAGATCTCGTTATTGCTATTGTTCATTACTTGTGTTGTTTTCTTTTCTACCCATCAGTATCGAAGTTTCTCTTCTTCCGCGCGTAGTGGCCACGGATTTTGATTTAATCTAATTGACATCTTTCAGCCTGCTCTATCAAATAGTCTATTGCAATACCATGAAAAAAATCTTCCAGTTTGGGCTGCTAAAAACTTATCCTCAGACGATTACAATGAAAATGATAATGATAACGACAAATACAGCATCAGTGACGACAGCAGATGTGATAGCGATGGACGTGAAAATAAAAGTGATAACAATGACCATAGTATTCCCCACGAATCAAGCTTATCTCTAGATATGGTATTGATACCTGTGACCTCGATTTGTTAGAAATAACCTTCATAAAAATTTCGAGGAAAATCTTAGAAAATGTCTTGAAGGAAGCTTCGGAAAAAGAATAGGAAAAGATTGTGAGAAAGCCGGGGATAAAGTTTTAGCAAAAGTTTTGAAGAAAGTCTAGCATAAAGCTTGGAGAATGTGTGACATAGATGTTCGCTAAGGGGCCCCTCGGCCACCCGTCTCTATACACAGTCCCTGCGATCGGTGTAGATCGTGCTATCGTTGGGCGTCAGGTGGGAATCATAGGGTACGTACCCAATAGATGAACTTCTAAGCAGACGACAAAATCCAGTAGATGAACAGAACTTGGTATTTGGAAAGCATTAAAGTATCCATTTACTGGAGGTGCCCATCTATGGGGCAGGTTACCCTACCCGCCGATCGTGAGTGCAAACCTCGGAAAATCGACGCACATCAAAGTGAATGAAACGAAACGAAACGAAAAATCCTCCGCAAGTCGGATCCCTATCGAGCACGACCAACTCGGTACTTAGCAGAAAGGAAGGTTCGGCGGAAAACGAGAATTGCGGAAAAATGAACGGACAGATGAAAGAAAACTCGAGTATATCAACAAAACAACAGAAACGGTTTATTGAACCGCTATCTAAATAACGAAAAAGTCGTATCGTCGAACCGGAGACACGAGAATCGCGATAGACTATCGAGTCAACGAGACGTAGGATGCGGTTCGTAGCGTAAGTGAAGCAAGGCCCATAAAATCTCCGTCGTGAGCAAATAAGCAAATCAGATACGATGCTAGAGAACGAAAGGGAGAGGCTCACTTTTGTTGATATCAGCTGGATTGTCGAATCTGGGCACATACCGAAACAGAAACGGTCAAACACCTTGTGCATGAGGTCAGGATTCGTCGACAATTCTCGGCTAGATTCGTGAGATGGAATCGCGTATCGAACTCCGTTGCCGTCAGCAGTTCACTATCGGAAGCCTCGCCGATGGATACGCGCATTCGATCGGCCGGGAAATTTATCGTTCTTGTAATATGCTGGGTCTTAACGCTCACGTAATTTACTCAAACTGACTTGTACATGTCAATTTTCGCAAATAAACAAAGTCATTGTATTCTGTTCAGACTGATCAGTCTAGTTTGTACAGTTGCTTGACAAACAGAAATGGACGACGATAACTATGTACTATTAGGTATTGCTGGTGTTTGTGTTGTTAGAAAGTTAAACAAGAAAAAAAGAAAAAGATTGTACAAGCTGAAAAAAAGACTTATTCTCATATTAATTTAACCCTTTCGGTCACTGTGTCGTCAATTGACGACATAAGAATCTTAACTCCGTTTATGCGGAACTGATTGCGTTTTGCCACATAAGCACCATGTAAAAATTAAATTATTCAACTTCCATTTGTTCTCCCTGCTCACATTCTAGACACTTGACAATAATGTTACTGTGCTTCTTATAAGTATTTTTTCCACAATGTTGACAAACATAATACAAAAAATGTTGACAATATTACATAAAAAAAATATAATAGATTTAATAATAAATAAAACTGATATGACTGGATGCGCTGGGAAAAGACACCGCAAATTGAAACCGCTTCGAACCGAACATCTGTAACCACTGAGCGGAAATGGCATATGGCACCAAATCTGCCGGTAGGCGGAGCCAATAACGTGGACGAAGAATACCTAGACGCACAATACTACAGGGCTCGTCATATCTTAGTTATAACAGAAAAATGTAAATTTGCGACTTTTTGCTGCAGGCGCGCCCGCCGGAGGGTTAAACGTGTGATTACACCCCATGAACAATTAAATTCTACGTTGTGAAGTTTCCATAAAGATCTGAAACTGCCCAAACGCACTGCCGTACAACTATATCGGAATGTTATTTTCACATTCATTTAAATGCACTAACTACAAGCAAATTATTTAACCAGGCAGATCTTACTCAAACCATACTTTTTGGCCTGTGCAAATTTCAAGATTATGTTTAGATGTAACGGATTTTCTTGCACACACAAATTGGCATGCACAAGTTAATTCGCGTCAATTGCATGAACGTGAATACCTAGCATAAGTAGACAGATTTTATTTAAGCCAAAATTTTTGGCTTATGCAAGTTTCAAGATTACATTTATATGTAACGATATCCTTGCATATATTAGCATGCATACGCCAATTTGTACCAATTACATCAGTGTGAAAACCAAGCAATATTGAATCAATTTCCATATCACAAATATCTTGGAAAAAGTTTGGGAAAGAGTCTTGGGTAAAGTCTAGGATAACATTTTGGAAAACGTACTGGAAAAAGTTTTAGAGGAAGTCTAGAATAATGTCTTGAAGAATGTTCTTCTCCTATAATCTAGCTTACACTGTTTCACATATTACTTATAATACTATGGGAGAATACATTGAAATTAGAATGAAAAATAGTAGATACGGTAGTGGTAAGATTACATATCCATCACGTAGTTTTACTTTTGAAAGTATGCAGTTCTTCATTTATAAATGCATACAGTGCTATTTATATACAGGAAACTATGACGGGATACATCTACAGACTGAGACACATGATGCCTTATAACTGAATTTTGGAACTCATCTTGCGCAGTACCTGGATCTTCTATGCAAAGTATAAAATATTCGTAGTCTTTTTGAAAAATCGTACGAAGATCTACCAAAGTAGACATGAAATAAATATTTTACATTTTTTCTACAGTCTTAATGGAGATATTATATTCGTGATTTATTTGTACAAATTAAGTAGAAGGAGTCAATCGTTAATCATTCCATTAGTAGGGTTTTTCTTATTTCGTTGAGATTGCGGTTTTGAAAAGATTTTCTGTAACATAAACTGCACTCGAAACCCTGCTAATCAAATGTAATCGCTCAAAGAATAATCGATCACCATTGGTAAAATATTTCACGCCAGCCAATTGAATGCTCACTAAGCGATGACATCAGATAAACGTAATCGATGACATGTAGCACTTCCATGAAAAGCCTAAATGTCGTTTCACACGGGACCGATGATCGACACTGACGATCGGGAGGGTCCATTGTTTCAAACGTAGCTTTCACATGAATGCGTATCATCGGTCGACCGATTAAAAACGGTCGAGCCATCGGTTAGCCCGTGGCTTGTCCGATCGTCGGTTTGTGATCAGGGCCATTCAACAAACGGAGCTGTTCACATGCAGGCAGACCATCGGTTGCGTTTGAAATAACTGTGTTGTCGATTTTGTGATTTTGAACGTTTTAAATCCTCATCCAGTTTGTGATGTAGCTCATCAAATGAAGTAATCGACATTCGGAAATACATAAAGAATTTGCAGGGATGTTCTTGTAAATCAGAATAGAGGGTGACAAAAGTCCTTTTATTGGCCTTTCAAGGCATAGAGGATGCATCCAAATTCTTCCAAGATTTCGATTTTTTTTCGCCTCTCTATCAACCTTTTTACGCACAAAGCGACAACAATGCGATGCTTTGCACTTTCCAGATACATGTTGGTGACTGACCATACGACCTCATGTGGAAGCACTTGTATAGAACTGGCGACCGATCGTCAGCGCCGATCATCGGTCCCGTGTGAAACGGCATTTAAACTCAATATTTCAAGAATATCGACAAGAATTATGCGTTGCTACGTCATTCACGTATGAACAAATAACTAACATGGCGGTAATTCATTCATACCGAACTAGAAGACTGTTCTTGAGTGCTTATGAGTAATAGTCCGGGAGGTAGGGGTCTATTTTGAAAGTGTTTTCATGCCATTAAATATTTAGCTACACTTACTAATTAGCTTTGGCCTTGTATGAAAGTGAACGTCAGCTGACGCACCCGCGGTGGGTGGGGTTGTGGAAGGCTGTGGAACTTGATAAAAAATAATTGTTGCACAGTTATTTTATGCCAACAGATATTTGTTTTACGAATACTTGACGTTAGGTACTGTCGGAAAGAAATAGTCAGCTGTGTCGTGGAGGGGGGATTTCACGTCAGCTGGTCAGGTAAACATGTAAAAAAATTAATAAAATTAAGTCAATTTAGATTAAAAGATTTTTTTTAGGCGACTCCTGACATATGTACAAGTATGAAAATAATAGTCAGCTACATATATAGTGGGGGGAAGACCGTCAGCTGGAGCGAAAACATATGATTGCGCCCAATACTCCAAACTACGCGCGGTATTTTTGACGGTGCAGCTGACGAACTTTACCTCAAGAGGCATTCAGCTGATTACAATTTTCAAACTTTATGTGATAAAAACTATAACATTTTCAATTTTCAAGTGGACTTCTGTCAAATTACCCAAACTACAGATATATTTGCACATAATTCAAGTATACATATTTATCTGCATTGAAGTCTTTTATTCCTTTATTAATGGCAATTAAACCGAAATAATTAGTTACTTAACCCTTAAATAGTCGCATTCTAGTAACAGAAAATACGCGAATTCTAGTAACAAAAAATGAGAAAAAATTTGTAATCCTAGTTTCAACTTTGCAGAACTCATCGAATTGTGAATTTTTTGTCTTACTCTTTGTGATTCTTACGAATCATGTGAAAAAACATTTTAAAAATTGAACTCTTCAAAACACCCCTGTTTAATCTCTAAATATTATATTTTTATTCGGAAAGAAAGTGTCACTGATTAATTTTTTGTTTTTGAATAAAAAAAATTCATTTGTGTATCTAAAATTTTTTAAATGTTATTTTCGAGTCTTTGGGAGATAGAAGTTACTGATAAACTAGAAAAACATTTTTTTTATAATTTTTTTTTCGTTGTGGGCAGTTAAGAATTAATTAAAATTCATTACATTCAGCGACATCTTAATCTCCATCACTTGCGTCATCGAAATGCAATGTTCCTGCAGTGAAAGCTATCAATTTTTCAGTTTTCTTCTTACAAAACACACAAAACTGTTTCACTTGAGCCATGTTTCACGTCTGCTCGCTAACACTGCAGACCTGAAACTGCCGATGGGGACTATTGGTTTTTATGGGAATTTATAGTTATTTTTGTCACTCAGTGTCAAATACTCGGTTTCACGGGCATCCCTAACCCTGTCAACCTCGTACTTGACAGTTACAAAAAATAGAATTCGTTATAAGGGCGTTTCGCGTCGTTTTAACTCGTGTGGTTGCCGCACTCACTTCGCTCGTGCGGAAAACTTCACACTCGTTAAAAACGGCGCTTCACGCCTTTATAACGAAAATATCTATTTATTTACAGTTCTAGTCAGCTGCACTGCTGGAAAGGCACACTGAGACTGACAAAGCAGACTCCTGATCCCTCAGATTCCTTCTCAAGGGTTGCATACATCACTTGTATATATTTCAAGTAAGATAGAGAGCTGCGTGGGTTCTTAGGGAGAGATAAACATATACATTCGTATCTCACCCTCTAAACTTATAACCACTGTTATAGAGTCTTCGTCTCATCAAAAATAGTTAAAATTAAATTAACTTATTTTGTATATATCAATAGGGACCAAAAACACGAGGGAAACAGCTGTCCTTTCGGGGATTTACGCAGATGTGTAGGTATAAATCACGTAGCCCTAAGGCTGAAGAGTATACTATATAACTGAGGCATGTAAATGGAAAAGGCTGAAAGTGCCATACCTTGCAGAAATACGATTTTGTATAAGATTTTTTATAAAAATAGGTGTCAATGCCATCGCCAATAACCTAGTAATGGATGTAAGTGTCTCCTGATTCAGTTTTAGTTTATAGGGCGTTCGAAAAGTAGCTCTGCGGTTGCAGTTTTAAACAAATTTATTTGATTTTTCAACGATTTTGGCTTTGGCACTTTCAACCTTTTCCATTTACACGCGACAACTATAGCGGTGAGCTCTGCTGAATAGTTTATATTTCCCTGTAGTTTAGCTAAATTGACAGAAGTCCACTTGAAAGTTGAAAATGTTATAGTTTTTATCACATAAAGTTTGGAAATTGTAGCCAGCTGAATGCCTCTTGAGGTAAAGTTCGTCAGCTGGACCGTCAAAAATACCGCGCGTCGTTTGGAGTATGGGCGCAATTATATGTTTTCGCTCCAGCTGACGGTCTTCCCCCCACTATATATGTAGCTGACTATTATTTTCATACTTGTACATATGTCAGGAGTCGCCTAAAAAAAAATCTTTTAGTCTAAATTAACTTAATTTTATTAATTTTTTTACATGTTTACCTGACCAGCTGTCGTGAAATCCCCCCTCCACGACACAGCTGACTATTTCTTTTCGACAGTACCTAACGTCAAGTATTTGTAAAACAAATACCAACAAAAATTGATACGTAAAATACTCTCCAAAAAAGATTTGAAATCAATTAAGATCGCCATGTTCAAGAGTTATATATAAAAAGTAAAAGGCATCATTTGAAAGGGAAATTATTGTAAATCAAGTGACTACAAAATTCGACTAAAAAAATTTATTAAAAAATTTTAATAAAAAAGAACTTTCCGCGTTTAAGTTTTCATATTTTGTCCACTATACCGAATAATTGGTAGTGCTTGGACGGTGTTAGTGATTCGTAAATTGCACTGCCGAAGTCAAATTCAGAGAAATTCAGAAGGCCCCCGCCTGATCGGTTTCTCGTACGACATTCGGTATACTGGTGGTATCATATAAGTGTATGAATTTATTTAAAATCATAAGTGCATAAACATCGAGTATAATTCTGTGTCTGAATTTTTTATTTTGAAGGGAAAAAACGCGGCGTTCTTTTTTATTAAAATTTTTTTATAAATTTTTTTAGTCGAATTTTGTAGTCACTTGATTTACAATAATTTCCCTTTCAAATGATGCCTTTTACTTTTTATATATAACTCTTGAACATGGCGATCTTAATTGATTTCAAATCTTTTTTGGAGAGTATTTTACGTATCAATTTTTGTTGGCACTGAATGAACATGCCGCCTTTTTTTTACAAAGAATCTGTTTTTGTGGGGGGATTTCACTACTTTTTGGAATTTATTCATGAGGAGAATACGTACATGTAGGAGAATAGCTTTTTATTACTAAGTGTATTATTGCAGAACGAGTAGGTTAGAAGATTTTCATGAAGACTCACGATTTTCTGACATGTCATCTCGTACAGGTGCAACCGAAGAGGATCTAGCTCATGTCCTGTCCGTAAAAAGATGACTCGATGGATCGGAGAATGTCAGGCTTGTCACCGAGCGCCTTTCACCCATAGTACTTTCATTGCAATATGCGATTTTCGTTTAAACTATTCCTGCTCTAAGTAACTTTTATTTCTCTCAAAGCATTTACCTTGTACGAATTGTTGATCGTAGGGGGCAACGATCAATGATTGTGACTAACCGTAGACAAATCACGGCTGCCAGCGGCACTAGCTTCTCTCTGCAATTAGGTATGAGGTGTGTAATTCGGTTAGGCATCGAAAAAATCCGAATGATCATTTCCTCTCACTTCTAAAAATTACTTACCATGGCTGTGGACGCGATGCGGTTTATTAGTCTTTCAGCGAGCGAAACTCCTCGAAGCTTCTCGCGCGAACGCTGCTGTCAATCACCGGGAGAGGTTATGGAAGATAACCTCGCAACGATCGTCGCTCGGACGTCGACGAGGAGCGCGGAGAAACTTCCTCGAGGAATAAATTTCCGTCGGGGAGAGTCCACCATGCGGTCGCGAGTGCACGAACGAGGGCCGTGGGAGGAAAATCATTTTTTTTTAGGAGGCGGGATAAAACCGATCCGAGCCCTGAAAACGCTCCTCGGGTGCACTCGCGGTGACACATCGCGCCTATCGGTCGCATTTTTGTACGCACTTTCGATCATCGCTGAACAGTCGATCGACGACGGAAGCCGAAATATATCCCACACATTTGATGGCGCTTGTATGTGTTTGATGATCGCATCTGTGTATACATTTCCGACCATTGCCGAAGATAGGCGGAAATTTTGTGACATTTTGACATATATATATCGCCCGAGAAATCGGATTCTCGACTTTGACGGGCAAGGGGCGTGGTTTCGCGTTGCTAAGGACGAATCTCTGTTAATATATAACTTATCAAATTTATTCTGGTCTCTATCAATAGAGAATAATCAATTTATATGGCGTAACTAAGCATAGTTTTGGTTATAACCATATATTTATTGAGAAAATTCGATGTAAAAATTGAGGGGTGCAGGGGGTAGATATTTGTGGCGTATAGATACACGGGTGCTCGCTTCGACGCCGAGACTAGATGAACGAACATGCCGCGAGACACTGCCGTGTCTCTTGATCTGTTGGCATAAAATAACTGTGCAACAATTATTTTTTATCAAGTTCCACTCCCTGCCACACCCACACCCACCACTATTGGGGCAGCTGACGGTCACTTTTGGTATTCACTTTATATCCCCTTCAAAGGTTCTTAAAATTAGCCGGCATGAAATGACTACCTGAAAAAGCCCCTACCTCCCGGACTATAAGAAGCGTCTCCGATTTTAATAACTCACTAAAATACGTTTTCAGTCATAATACTTTATCAAGACCAATTTTCGTCGCGTAATAAGCCATGTTCAATGGTTTACAATTTATTTTACTGCGTAAAAGTTATCAGCCAAGATGCTGTTACCACATGATCAGGCTGATCATCACTTGACTCATGTTATTATCACACTACAGATGACGTCAAGTCATTCTATACAGCCTGTTCGGAAGTCATAATTTGAATGGAACTTCAATATTTTTTTCTCGGCAAAACGTGGCAATTTTCGTATACCGGATAAATTAGAATAAATTAGATTGTACAGTAGTTAAAATTTTACGCTGAATATTGCCACGTCGACTAGTCCACAAGTGGCCGGACACTCTATAGATACAGTGAATTTTTCATTAATTCTTCATCATTTGAATTTCAATAGTGTAACGGCCAAAACTGAGGCAGTTTTCGAGAGTCCAGGAGAAGATGTTTCCAAATCGAAGAATACATCAATAGCTTACGTTGGAAGAAGTACAACCATCAATCGGGCCAATGAAGTAAGTTAACAATCGCGGTTATTTGCTATCAAATGGCGGTCCAATCAATAGATAAGAAAAAAGGGCTTTATTCTACAAAAGATGAGGTAATTTTGATTTTTTAATATTGTATTCAAAAGTTTGAAGCTCTTATGAAAATTCTTAAGTTTCGACTTTCCATCCCTTAATCAGATACTGCCTCCTTAGAAAAACGGTGACCAATACCAATTTTTTGAAATATCTCCTCGCCAGTGGATTCTAAAATAAAAATAATTATTGTCAATCTTATGGATAATATAATTTCCGACAGTTTTTGTCTCAAACATTTTTCTATTAGTCTAATAGATACTGAGTTAGAGCGGTGAAAAGCGGAGCGGATTCCTAAAATGTCCAAGAAAGCTCGGGCTGTGAAGCCACGTTACCTCCTCAACGACTAAATGACGTAATTAACTTATCGTCAGTGTATACACTGTGCACATAGCCACCTCCTTCAAATTTTTCAATAAGTGTTTATGGATAACATTTGTTCGTTTCACTCTGTCCTCATGAAGAGTCCTCGCACCTCTCTCTATTACTATAACTATTTCACCTTCATCCAAACTTTTATCGTAAAAAAAATATATTTCCATATAGAAATCGGTCATATTAAAATTTGTAGCTGTATGATATGTGAATAGATTGTACTCTCCATTTACTTGAAACAACTACCTATTTTGACTACAGATCGAGGAAACGAAAGAACATGCGATCCTTCGAAAAGGGTGATCAGAGTGACTTACCTACGCCCCAAGGGCAGGTGTTCAAAACTTGGAATAAAAAATTGATACATCTATACGTTAAGAATATTTTGCATTAATTTACTCCAAAATAATAATCAACTCCAAATGTTTCACTTTCAACATTGCATTACTCTTTCAACCTTAAATTTCCCTATGAAATCTCATCGTGGTGCAGAAACAAGTTGATATCATTCATTGCATAATTAACAACGAATAATACATAAAAACTTAGCTATAACAGGTCTTCTTGTAAATTTCAGACATCCATTCCACTTTACGCCGCTCTGGCTCAGTATCTATTAGTCTTATATTAAAATATTTCAGACAAAAGTTGCAGGAAATCATTTTCTATATAAAAATGATATTAACTATTTTTATCCCAAACCCACAAGTAAGGATAAATTGCCAAAAAGCTCCGGTTTCGACCGCCATTTCAACAAGATACCAGTGCGCACCTGGGAGATAGGAAGTCGGAAACTTGAAAAAACTTTATGAGAACCCTAAACTTTAAAGCATATTAAGAAGCCAAAATTATCTGATTTATTATAAGGCAAAACTACTCATTGACTGAACGCTTCTCTTCTAAAAAGATTCAGTTTTTGCCCTCGAAATGGGCTTTTTCGTAAAAATGTCTCAAATGTTAGAAAGTATCTACTTAATATTTTGAATAACTGCAGTACTTGCGAAATATATTATGTAAAAATATAAACAAGAGCCACCTTAATTAAAAAAAGGTCAAGTCACGAACTTGGTAAATTAACATAGAATGCCTCATATAATAATTTAAATGGATAAATATGTACGATAAAGACTTCATAACATACTATGAAATTTACTACAGAAATATTTTACAGTATATTTTAGGTAGATACTAATATAACTTCCATGCGGCTTTCGGCAGGCTTTAGAAATATTTCATGGATAAGCATAGCAAGATAAAATATAGAGTATACAGTATATCATGAGTTACCGTGTACTTAACCTCGTTAATATACCGCATGTCCTATGGCCAACCGCGCAGGTGAGCTGCGACCTGAATTCTTGACTTCGGCAGTATTTATGGTACAGTTAGAGTGGGCTTCAGACGAGTGCGCTACATAAGAACGAAAAGTGTCGACAGCTCTTCTAATAGCTGTCAATTCGGGAGATCGAAGCGTTTCGTGTAACCTCAAAATCGTAAAGTTTTGAATTAGAAGTGAATAATTTGTAGAAGTGATGAGAAATAATCATAAATAATCTTCCGAATTGTGACAGCTATCGGGAAATCAGACGACGCTTTTCGCTCTTACGCTGCGTTCTTACGGAAAGTGTGAAACGTCTGATCTCCTGATGGCTATCAATTCGGGAGATCGAAGTCTAAGCTCGAAATCGTGAATCTTTGAATAAATGGTAAGTAATGTTCAGAAATGAGAGTTAACAATCACTCGGGTTTTTTCGATGTCCAACCGAATTACACGCCTCATGCCTATTTGTTTCAGAAATTATTTCCGCTCTAGCACCGCGCGTGTCTAGGAAGTAGTTTTACGAAGTGGCGTGAGCGATACCTAAGGTGTCAATTCGGAAGATTATTTATGATTATTTCTCATCACTTCTACAAATTATTCACTACTAATTCAAAACTTTACGATTTTGAGGTTACACGAAATGTTTCGATCTCCCGAATTGACAGCTATTAGAAGAGCAGTCGACACTTTTCGTTCTTATGCAGCGCACTCCTCTGAAGCCCACTCTAACTGTACCATAAATACTGCCGAAGTCAAGAATTCAGGTCGCAGCTTGCCTGCGCGGTTGGCCATAGGACATGCGGTATACTGTGTACTCCCTCGCACTTTTGATTTAAAATTAAAAATTCTAGCCTATCCATTGCAATTAGTAATGATGCTTTACTTTATAATAGTACCTACTAATTACAAGTCTGAGTCATGATGAAAAAGAAGGAAAAAAAATAGATATATTATATCTATACCCAGCAAATAGTCGGAATCGGTTTCCTTTCGTTTCGTCACAGGAATGCAACCAAGGTTTTGTAATAAATGTATCCAAACAATGACGAGACTACTTCAGTTTACGAGAATCTCTCACAAGTAAAACGCATCTATTTCGTCTTTTTTATAATGAAGCAGTTTAAACAGATTTATTGCATCTGTTTTGTAGCGTAGGATATAAAATTGAATCGATTCTATTTAACCCTTAGATGCATGCGTGAAAATTTTCATTCCTGTGCATAAGTCGAGTCTCCCAGACCCGAATACAAATTATAAAATAAATTATATTTTAATTACAAAATTTAATGTCTTTTTAACGAAAAAAATAATGTTAGATATTATACATGCTTTTTCATATTGCAAAAAACATATTTATCATCGGAAAATTAAAATGAACGTAAATCCATCGACTATCAATTGTGTGAGTTATAGTATTTCTTTTTACTACCGGGTCCCCTGCAGACCCGACCTATACATCTAAGGGATAATCTTGCCGAATGCAACATCATTGCATTCACCCCGAACCCGCGCCGAAATTAGTTAGAGTAAAAAAAGGCCCATACGAGGCTAAAATAGGGCTTCCCTACAGATTTCCTTATTATTACCTTATCAGGGGCCTATCGTTTCAAGACTTCCTTATTTTAAAACTGTAAGGCTCTAGAAAGGTCAACTTGTGAAGGCTTTGTTAGGATTTAAAGTAGTATGGTCACGAATCGATTTCCAAGATTAAAATATGAAATAATTTTGTATGCAAGTTAATATCAATGGAAACCTCCTGGTGCAATTTGTGGTAGATTGACCGTTTAGTATGTTTGATAAAAATTAATTATTGAGTAGGAAATAACCCAGAGTCTTATGGGCAAATCACATTTTTCGGGGTTTGTATGTAAGATCCAAGATTAAAATATAAAAAATACCAAAAAACGGGGAAAAAAACAAAAATTTACAACCATTGATGAAAATTATTGACCATTTGATACTTTAGTTATAACTAATTTCTGCTTCTCGGTGTTCGGAAATAGCGTGTCGAGTAGATGCGGCAACATTGCGTCAGTGGAGTAGGTTCAAGCATGCATTTCAAATCTCGTTTACCCCATGATACACTCAAATGTTTGAGTGTATCGTGGTTTTCCCTTCTGGGCCACGAGTCCGTTGATAATATGTGTTGCCACACATGAAAAGACGCTAGTCAAAGGAGGCACATTATTTGAATAATAAGTGAAAAATAATAAAAATAATCGACTAATTCTTACGGTCATAAATTTTATAATTCACAAAGAGAATTTTCAATTATAAATCATAGTTTTTTGATGACTTTTTTTCCGGACACTCAACGATCACTTTGGAGAGTGACCATACTACTTTAATAAGGATGATGTATTAAGAAATAAGCATGCTCTATGCAAACTTATCGGGGCCCTCTTCTAGTTTTCCAAGGATAGATAATGTAGCATATGTAAAAATGAAAAACAAGAATCTGTTATCATAAAGAACATTAACATAATACCTACTTGAAACAACATTCTTTTGATATAAAATAACTTTAAAAACAATCATCTGAAAATGTTCACATGGAACTTATGTATAAGTAAATCTTTGGTTTATCAAATCACAAGGTAGGTACCTACGTGATTAGCCATGCGATCGGAGATGTTAATTATATTACAGGTTCATCGTCGATTTCTGTAAGGAATATCCAGAAGTTCGTCAGTCATTACATTCTCAGCGTCTGCAACATCGTTATCTCTGACCTCACCATAGCAATATACCATAATTAAAGAACATAAATAAAATAATAAAAGAAAAGCTAAAATAATTGGGTTCCCCAACGTCAAGTGTTCGAATCCAACCGGAATGTTTTTTTTCATACTTGTAATAAATAGTAAATTTACGTAATATACAGGGTGAGTCGGGAGGATCGGACCAAACTCCAGGAGCGTATTGTGTACACAAGATAATAATGAAAAAAAAACCAAAATGTGTGGCCGCCACGCGCTGAAGAAGTGAAACTTCAATACTGATGGGTAGTGTTATAGAATAACAAATTCTAGTTACGTTTCCAAGATATTTATTTCGTACGTTGCGCCGATCCTTCGGCAACCGAGTCTCGAACGGGTCTGCCTGTACCCTCGGCAGTGCGAGTTTTTTCAAGGGTCGCTTTCGGAAACAAAGGCCATCTGCCCTCTAGTTTCGCTTTTCAAGAGGTTTTTATATTCCGGAGAGGGAAATCGGAAGACCTTGAAACTAGGGGGAAGACGGTCGCTTTCATCCAAGCAAAGAAAATACGAGAGTTACAGCGTAGTCGCGTAATTTCGTAACACCTCCCCGTGAAGATTGAAGCTGCTGGCCTATTTGGCCATGGTTTCATTCCGTGTCCGGTTTTATGAGGATGTCCCTTGGTAATGAGATTGTCTTCCTGGTTCGGAGCAGTTGGTGCGATTAGTTGTCAGCTGAGCTGGATGCTGCAGTTCTCAGATGTGGAGGGTCCAGAGGTAGACGTTCCTCTTCTTCAAGGATGTTTGTCATCCTGACGTCTCGCTGGTGATAATGCGCTTTATTTGCATTGTTGGAGCGGCACATTGATTGTATATGTTCACTAAACGACCCGGCGTCTGGTTACTTTCTCTGTTGCAGCATGCCATTTTGATGAGCCGTTGAATACCCATCCACTTCAAAATGTGGTAGATGATGTAAGCTCCTACAAGTCCGCCGATGACGGTGATCCCTGTAGTGTACCATGAGGCGTATCTTATCAGGTGCGGTTGCTTCAACTGCTCGTTGATCCTTGAGTTGAGGTTGTCTAACTTGTGGGATGCTACCCTGAGATCGTCCATCTTGATATTTATTAGATGAATTGGTTGTAGAGTGATTTACTCGGGAATCCGATTCATTCGTTTTTCCTCGCAGCAGTCGTCCTTTAAGATTGGAACGGTTGGGATTACGTGATGATACTCCGTTTCAACTCGTCCAGTGGCGTACAGTTGAGCATCGCTGGCATAGGCTTTGCATTCTTCTTCCAATGAGAGAATTCCTATTCCTTGGATCTTTTCATCGGTTAGAGGTGCCTTAGAACATAGTATTGTCAGGTCCTCAGGTTTGGGCAAGATGAAGATCCAATTGTTGTTGACGAGTTGGTGCCAAACCTTCGCTGTACCTATTATTACCCTGGTGTTGCAGTTGCTTGGAATCCCGTGGTCGGGTAGAAGGGCCAAGGAGACCTCGCAGCTCCTCTCGTTCAAGGTGGAATGAATAATTCGTATTTTGCAGATCCTTTCTGTGCTTGAGATTTCCTTACAGGCATCGAGATCCATAATTCGAGCGTAATCTACCTTATTCTCAGAAATAGGCAAATATCTTGAGGATGGTTCTATATATGCATAGGATTCGCGGTTCTTATGGAATTGGCAAAGGAATGAGATTGTAGAGGTCAAAAATGCTTGCCTGTGTTAATGACACAGCAATTACGAATATTATTTTGTCATTACTATAGTAGACGGTTAGCTCAGATATTTCTATCAACTTTGCTGCGTTTTCATCGTCTAGCGAAAAAGGGAAACTCCTGCCATTGGGCAGCATTCGAGCATTCTCCCGGAGGTACTTTACTAAGCTTATCGGCGTAATTACGGAAGGGTAGGTTATATTCTGCCGGGCGAACAAGACAGCATCTATTAACATATCGAGCCTACCGTTGAGTCTATTGGCTAAGCACGTCAGTTCTGTCAAATGAATTTGTGACTGAGCCATTAGTTCCAATCCAGTGATTCTATTCGTGATTTTCCCAGAAAAATTATTGAACTTGGCAATATTATCGTTAAAGATCCTTTCGTTAGATTTCAAACCCGAAATGGTCCTATCAAAATTTGTTATGGCACTCTTAACTATTTGCATCTGATCTTACATAAGAACGTGTATTTCTTGATTGGTTTTATCCGCCTCGCTAATCACCTGATCGTAGTACGCAGCAATCACGAGAGAGCCAGAAATCCATTTCCAAACTACTCCAAGCCCGTTAAAGAGTCCTCGCTTTTGACGTTTGTTGCGAACTACTAGATGGTTTAGCGATATTCGTTTTTCTAGGATCGACTGAAGCTGATCTTCCAAGAAATTTTAAATATTAAGGCAAGGTTTTACGGTATTGTACTCTAACAATCGTATGTCGCACATACCATATGTCGCACGGAAAACCGATCAGGTGGGGGCCTTCTGAATTTCTTAATGAATCAATCGAGCATCGTCCAAGCAGTGCCGAGTTCAAATTCGGACGGCCCCCACCTGGTCGGTTTTCCGTGCGACATATGGTATGCTTTGATAATGCGAAAGTATCCTTAAGGATTTCTGTCCCTGCGTCGGTGATTCTCAGATCGATGTACGGCAGTATTCTCTAACTATATCCGAATACAATTTTACTTGTCCGATGTTTTCGTAGAAGATTCCGCTCGCGTTAGTAATGGGTTGGATGCTTTAACCGATCGAGATGAACGCGAACATTTGACCTTCCGTTAATAGAGATAGTAGCGTTGTTATCATTATGTATCTTAGTCCTATATCTTAATTTTGAAAGGTCCTTTCCAGTCGGGTAACAGCTTTTTCGACAACCCTTTCTTCTTCTCGTTCTTCAGAAATACTTGATCGTTCACCGAGAACTTCTTTAGCGCGGTTTTCTCGTCGTATTTTAATTAAATATTTGAGTTACTCTCGGCCTTATTTAATGTTCGTGATGCATAGGAGATTGGAAAATCCTTCCCCGGAATTCCTTGAGACAAAATCGCGCCAATGGCAAAGTTAGAAGCGTCGGTCGTTAGCAAAAATTCCTTCGAAAAGTCTGGATACTGCAAGATCGGGCTAGACGTTAATTTTTCTCTAAGAAGATCAAAAGCCTCTTGTTGTTCGCCTTTCCAATTAAAAGGAGTATCCTGCTTCAGTAACTTCGTTAAAGGTTTGCTGACTTTCGAGAAATTTTCAATGAATTTCCTATAGTATCCTACAAGCCCTAAAAACGATTTGATATCACGCGGAGACTTGGGAACTGGGAATTCGCGAATTAGTCGAGTTTTATCGGGATCGGGTTTTACAACGTGATCGGTTATAATATGACCGAGATAACCTTTTACTTCCTTTCGCATGAATTCGCACTTATCCGGCTGCAATTTGAGATTGTTGAGACGAAGGCGTTTAAAAACGGACAGTAATTTTTCCTCGTGATCTTGAACAGAATTTGCGTATACGACAATGTCGTCCAAGTATACGAAGTAATTGCAAACTTGCAGTCCGGTAAGTACGTTATTCATCAATCGTTGAAACGTAGCGGGTCCATTTGTTAACCCGAATGGCATGCGGGTGTATTCGTAGTGACCTGTTGGAGTTGTGAAAGCGGTCTTCGCGCAATCTTCTGGTTTATTTAAAATCTGGTGGAAACCACTCGCGAGGTCTAGCGTGGTAAACTAATTGGAGTGGCTCAACTGATTTAAGATATCCGCGATATTTGGGAGCGGATACGCGTCTCCAATCGTGACGTCATTTAGTTTTCGATAGTCGACCATTATCCTTCATTTGATTTTTCCTGGCGCGTCTTTCTTTTTTGAGATTACCCACACAGGAGAGGATCACGGAGAGACTGAGGGTTTGATTACACAGGCACACAAAAAAAAGCTCCTGTTCCCGGAACCAGACCAGTATATCTTTATGTTTTTGAGGTTACTGAATCCGAATCCGGTGTCCGTTTGTCTCCATCACGTCACGTTCAAGGTCATTTCAAGGCCAAATCCTGGAAAAATAGTCAAATCGATTCAAATTATTATTCCTATATATTTTTGAGGTCGATGAATCCAAATCCGATGTCCGTTTGATTCGACAAGGTCAAATTCAAGGTCACTTCAAGGTCAAATGTATTTATTCTGCCAAAAATGAATTTTTGACTGCAGATTCTGAAAGAACGGGAAATTTTACGTCCAGATATGTATTCAATTTTGTTGATAACATAACCCCCAAGGTCATTTCAAGGTCAAATCTAGCAAAAATGTTCTAATCTAAAGTCCAAGCTGACCCCCTCCATGGGAGTGCCGGTCGACGTGTCTCCACTCATAGGGCGCCGGGTCGCGCGTGGAGTGGATAGCGGAGCTTCGATCGCGCCGGCTAGGGTCTGTAGTAAGAGAGGCCGTGACGAAGCGGTCAGTCGGAAGGCTGTCGCCTATGGCGGTTTCCTAGCTCTCTCGTGTCTTCAATGCATTACCGCGGATCGGCGTCCATGACCGAATGATCCGTTGAGCGGTACAAGTCTTTGACATTTAAAAGACGCGGAGGTCTGTTTGGAGATCTGCCAATTTTTTGATGTGTAAACATCTATTACGGCGGTATGAGGGTAATCCTCGGGAAATGGGATGGAAATGTGAAGCCGGATGTGATTAGTGCGCAGTGATTCGTGCGCAGCTACTTCAGCGCTTGCGGCCTAGGGTGGTATTACATTTTCTTGTCGATGATGTCGATATAGTAAATCGCTATAGAACCTACTAATAGCGCAGCTAGCATTGGTGATGCACACAAGCCTAGTCACTTTCTCCTAGCTTCCCCACGCGCTCCGTAAACAGCTGTGACACTTGTGTATCTCTGTCTAAATATTCTATATATACCATAATACCGTATACCGCACGTCCCGTAAGAAACGCAACAAGCGACATTTTCCTTCGACAGTATTTGCCCCGACGGTGTTTGAGTCTTTTATAAGCCCCGATAGCCAAGCGTGACTTTCAACCAAAAGTCACGCGGTGGCGTCACTGAGTGACGTTACTCTGATGCCACAGTGAGGATCCGGAGTGTGAGTTTTTACCACAACGGAATACTTGATCCTGATTGGTCTATTCGCTGACGCCGTACGGAATTTTTATTCGCGTCGGACACCGCTGTATGGTGGCGTTTCATTCTTCCTAAGATGGCCGTCGCTGCGGACAGAATGTCAAGATAACCATGTAACGTAAACAAAGTATTTGTAAATAAAAGTAGTTTTAAGAGTGCAAGTGCAATAAACCCAATTCATAAGTGATGAATATCGATATCGAAGATATCTCGTCAGTTCTAGGAGAGTCAAAAATGCCGTTAGTGGAAGGAGAAGCGGTATTGAAAAAGCAGTATGTATTTTCCTGCTGAATCAAAAAGAGAAACCAAAATGCAGTGAAAATCGTCGCTTCTTGCGTACAATTGTCACATGTAACAAGTGCTCCTCACGAAGTTGAAGTGAACATCTTACTAGTAAACAACAATAAAGAAGTAACGTGCAAGTGCAGCTGGGCCAGAGGAAGACGCAAACATGTTTTTGCAACGCTTCTGTACGTAAATCGGTAGGGTAAATAGTACCATGTGACGATTGTACGCAAGAAGCGATGATTTTCACTGCATTTTGGTTTCTCTTTTTGATTCCGCAGGAAAATACAAACCCTGCTTTCAATACCGCTTCTCCTTCCACTAGCGGCATTATTGCACTTGCACTTTTAAAACTATTTTTATTTACTAATTCTTTGTTTATGTTACGTGGTTATGTTAACATTTGTTTTCAAAAAGAAAAAGATCAAATTATTTTTAAAAATTTAATGAGAACCTTCGAGAGCAGTCACTGTCATGTCCTGTTTCTATATTATGACCGGAGTGGAGCAACATCGCGCTTGAAGAGTCGGTGGCTCAATTGGTAGAATGCGAAGCATTCCCAGTTTCGAAGCATCTCGTATTCTAAAGATCGCAAGTTCAAATCCCGGTAGGGCGTGAAAAAAAAGGCGACACTACTAGACTGGTGGCAGGCGGCGGCACTGCAGTGAAAAACCTCGGTAAAGTCACTGCGTGCGGTTCCCCTTTTGCAAAATCCTACTTTATCCACTTTATCCACCGTGTGCACTGCGTGATGCCACAGTGGTACCCCAGTGGGCACGCACCAAGACATCACTGTGATGTTTCTCAAAGTCACCGCGTGGTCCCACAGTGCCACCACTGTAAAGCCACCTGGCTATCGGGGAGGTATGTGCACCGTTGGCAAATACTGCCGACGGTAAATGTCGCTTGTTGCGTTTCTTACGGGATACCGTACCGTATGTATATAATCGTGAATTTATGAATTATGAATAATGGTAATTACTCACCATAATTCACAAATCCACGACTTCGAGGTTAGACGCTTCGATCTCCCGAATTGATACCAACTCTACCGACTCTATACCGACTCGACTTCTACCTACCGGTAAAAGTTGCTCGAATACCGACCAAGCACGGCCGAAAGAAAATGTCAAGGTCCCTGTAACTGCGTGCGGTTCTGTGCGGGACATACGGTAATGTAGTACCCGGCTTATCCAGGTACGATAGAAACAATTAACCGTACAAGGTAGCCCGGCGGGTCCTCGCGGTCGACATTCTTGATCCGTGAGTGCGGCGCTCGGGAAAGCGTAAAGTTAGCAACAGTACCTTCGACCTTTGGACACGGACTCCGACAGCCCCAGCGTCATCGGCTGTTCCATCACTCTCCTCTAATTAGCTAATCAGGGTGGATAGCGTCGCCCACGCTATCCCCTCCGTTGATCGAAAAGTTGCTACGTTCCGAACTATGTAAGACGAAGCCAGGAGGCTTCCGGCGTCTTCTCTTGCCTTCTCTTAACCCTATAAGTTTTACTGTGACAATAGTTTCCCACCAGGCCTAAGTCTCCTGGCTGATATTTTAATGGAAAACTAATTTTATACAAGATAAATGTAAATTCTAATACATATGAAAAAATAATAAAGTAAGGTAAGGTGGGGTAAGAGCATACCAAAAATAGAAGGGACAAGTACATTACATCAACATATCAACAAAAACAATAATTTAGATTAGCATCTGCGAAAATACTTCTTAGATTTAAAAAAACAGCTTAATTAACGCTTAAACAGCTTAATACGTACTCACAAAAAATTTCAAATTAAAGATGGCAGCACCATTTGTTAAGAAATTTGAATAAAAGTTGATATGAGGTACTTGCCCCGTCTATTTTTTTGCACGCTCTTACCCCACCTTACCTTATCTATAATTTTTTAAAATATGAAGATAATTTTTTCACGGCAAGAAATATTATATACATAAAAAAAGTTCATATAATGTGTTTTGAAATGGGTCCCAGTCTTCTGCCACTTAAAGGGTTAATTGTATCAATCATCAACGCATCTTGTATCAGTTGAATATATCCATATCAGTCTTATAGTGAGTGCAGTGTTCAGTTTATTCGTTACCCGTTTCCGCACCTTTGAAGCAGAGTGGTTTAGCGCTCCACGGCAACGACCCGCCATCTATAGGCGGCGAGCGAATATTGTTTAGCAGCGCCTCTCCTAGGCGAACCGAAACATTTATTACGGGAACTGACCAGAGTCACTTAGGTCGGGTGTCTGCCGGGTCGGGCCGACCAGAATCGCTGAGCCGATCGCTGAGCACTTGAGTATATCTATATATACCCAATCTGTATATCTATATATACCCAATCTGTATATATATACACCCAAGTACCCAGCGATCGGCCCAATTGTGGTCGGCCCGATCCGGTGGACATCCGGCCTTGTAGTTAAGTGACCGTAGGACCTGATGTGTCAATGTCAACTTGCTGGCAATGGATACTATAATTTATTTCAGCTTTCAGGCTGTAAAATTTATGCATCATAATGATGCTTCGTATAAAAATGGCCTAAAATTAGTCTTTTCTAAACATGTTTTAAATGCGAGTAAGCGCGCACACACACAAATGTGGTATAACCCAAATTTCTGTGATAGAAGACCGTGTGATTCGCCAGACATCAGTAACTCTTAATCCATATTCAGTTACTTTAGACGTAAGTAGTCAATAGCTTTCCCCTTGCGACTTTGTCCGCGTGAATCACGAAATAATCTCTTCTTTATTTTACTCCCTTAAGGGAGTTGGTATATAGATAGTAGATATATATAAAAAAAAACGTGCGTATTCAAATGCAACGTTGTATTAAAATTTCAAAGCAATCGGTGAAAAACTTTCGGAAATTTAAGATACATTTTTATTCATTTACCCCCTTAAGGAGTAGGTATATAAAGAGTAGGTATATATGAAAAACGCGCGTATTCGAATGCAACGTTATGTCCAAATTTCAAAGCAATCGGTAAAGAATTTTCGGAGATCTTACGACGCGGTCTCAACGTGTCGACATTGACGTGACACATGCACAATACAGGTATGTAGTGCTCTCGCCCAGTTTATGACCCAGTGAGACCGCGACGTTAGACCTTCAAGAAACGAATATAACATTTTTATTTAAACGTGTATATGGAAGATAGAAGATAGATAGCGGTGTTTATTAGAATGGGTATTGCGGAAAGCGGTTCATTACGACTCGTCCAGTAATTAATCCTTCCGGGAAAGGTGTATGGCTGCGGGCTCATTGACAGCCTAAATTCGCCAGAACCTACCGCTTCGCCATTGTGACCAATTTACAAAATGTATCAAATGACTTGAGTTTGTGTTAATATGTGTTCCGTCGCAAGGTGACTTCTATGTCATTTCTTACCGCTCACTATCATCGCAACCTAAGTAACGCGCCAATCTAGATCTAATCTCTACATCGATCGTGAACAGTGTATGGCTTTCCTGGATAAACCAGGTATCAAAATTCCCCAATTGTCCATCGACTGCATCCGACATTCCTCCCCTTAATCCGGCTCGGATCGCTTTTGTGACGGTACCTATTGAAGCAGACACTGCGAGAGACGGCTTGCTACGAATCGCTCTAAAATTACCTTCGGAGAAAAGTTCGGAACTGCGACATTTACGACCTAGGTATGTTTATCGAAATATTCGTTTCGCCTACGACGCGATTAATTCTAGTCGGCGAATTATTTGTGGTCGATGCTACCAAGAAGCACGAATCGACCCTCCTAATTCCGTCGCTCGTTGCGATGGAACAGGATTGACAGCTGGCACGTCGCAGTCAACTCATTCCCGTGGAAACTGTACAAAGTCGCCGATGGTGGCGCTGGTAGCAAATTCGCTCGCCGCCTATAGACGACCTGGACCGGCTCGGTATGCAACAGCAGTGAATTAATCCACTCCGATTGAAGCTGCCAGTAAGTATTATTATTACAGAATTTTACTGTAAATATTAAATGCTGTACTGTGCGATGCTATTAGAGTATTTTTAGAGTATTTTGAGGTTATGAAATATTGCCATGACATATATACATATATATTATACAATTGATTTAATGAATAAAAACACAAAACGAGTCTGCTAGTACTCGAGACACTGATGTGTAAACATCTAGTGAGCGAGATTTGATAGCTAAAATAAATCGGCTTATGATAGCTAAAAAAAAGACAAAACGAGTTTGCTAGTACTCGAGACACTGATGTGTAAACATCTAGTGAGCGAGATTTGATAGCTAAAATAAATCGGCTTATGATAGCTAAAAAAAATAAATAAGTGAGTCGGAGTAGAGCCGATCGACGAGGAGTTACTCCAACTCACTTACTGTACAAGGCGAACAACACTTCCATACAACATTGTTCTGCCAGATATTTACACATCAATTAGTCATTCTAACTTGTAATTGATGTGTAAACATCTGGCAGAACAATGTTGTATGGAAGTGGTATTCGCCATGTACAGTAAGTGAGTTGGAGTAACTCCTCGTCGATCGGCTCTACTTCGACTCACTTATTTATTTTTTTTAGCTATCATAAGCCGATTTATTTTAGCTATCAAATCTCGCTCACTAGATGTTTACACATCAGTGTCTCGAGTACTAGCAGACTCTTTTTTTTCCATGCATCAGCTCACTCAGTTCCGAGCGAGAATAAATCTGTCCTCGTATCGCAAAATAAATTTTGAAATCCAGTCACGTGATCTCTCAATTCAAGTGAACTGGAGCTCATTGTTGTAAATTTGATACAGCGAATATGTGTGGTGTGCCTGCACCCAGGGTACCTCCACGCGGTGACGGCGGGCAACGGTTTTTTTTATTGTTTATTTTTCTGGCAAAATCCCTGCATGAAGGCGTCCAAGCCGTCATGGCAGGCACACACGGAAAAGTGTTTCGACACAGGGGTTCTCACAAGGAACCCCAGTATCGACGGTTGGTCTGGGTAAGCAAGCGGGCCCGCAATCGTCATCATCAAGCGACCGCAGCGCTGCATTGGTGGAAAACTTGGCTACTATAGAGTCTATCACTACAAGTTCGGATCACATATGCAATAAGGATCCAGATTCATTTTGTTATGTTTGTGGTAAGTATGAAGCACCAAAGAATCGCAAACGTATTTCAGAGCGTATAAGGAATATGTATAAGGATTGTTTTGATTTGAACATGATAGATGAAGGTAATGATTGGGTACCACACATCATTTGTGCTTCTTGTAACACAATGTTTCATCGTTACGATAAATCTCGAGACAAGAAATATCTCAATTTTCTTATACCAATACATTGGACCAAAGCGCAATCTAGAAAAGATTGTTATTTCTGCAAAACATATCTAACTGGGTACATTATGAAAAATAAATCACATATAAAGTATGCTAACGTTACGAGTGTCATACTACCTGTTATTTCCAACGAAGACAATACAAACAAACGGAATTTTAGTTCAGATGGAATGGAAATAGACGAGATTAAAGCAAACGTTGAAAGAGAAAATATAGATCAGCGTAGAGATTGTGTGAATGAGGATGAACAGTACGATGATAATAATAGAGATAAGAGCTATATGAGTGGAACTGATAGCGAAGATGAAAGTTACACGAGTGCAAATAAAACTGATAATGACGATGAGAGATATATGAGCGGAAATGAAAGTAGCAGCGAAGATGGTCAAACGAATGATGAAGAAAGTGAAACTGAAGATGATTCTCATGAATACGTTCCAACGGGTTGTAAGAATAAAAAGCCTCAATTGTTCTCACAGGAAGAATTGAACGATTTCATTCGTAACATGGGATTGCCGAAAGATGTTGCCGAGTACTGTGCTTCTACGTTGAAAAAGAGAAATCTGCTGAAGAAGAAAACGAAGGTAACGTTTTACAGGACAAGAGAAAAAAAATTTAGGAGCTTTTTCTCTCGTAATTCAAATAAGTCTCTCGTTTATTGTAATAATGTCAAAGGATTAATCGACGAATTAAAGCCCGATACTTATAGTGCTGATCAATGGAGACTTTTTTATCGATTCTAGTAAACGTAGTCTCAAAGCAGTCTTACTCCACAATACTAATGTATACGCACCAATACCAGTTGCGCATTCGACTGTTATGAATGAATCGTATGAATGTTTGAAAACTCTATTAGCAGCAGTAAAATATGATGACCACAAATGGCAAGTTTGCGGAGATTTTAAAATCCTCACAATATGACTCTGGGACAGCAATCTGGCTATACAAAAAAACCGTGTTATCTTTGTAAATGGGATAGTAGAGATATACAAAATCATTACGTGAAAAAGGTTTGAGAACCTAGAACATCCTTCGTTGTAGGATCCGACAATATTTTACAGCAGCCGTTGATAGATTCAAAGAAGGTATTGCTACCTCCATTACATATAAAGTTAGGACTCATGAAACAATTCGTCAAAGCGTTGAATAAAGAAAGCGATTGTTACAAATACTTACGAGATCAATTTCCAGATCTATCTGATGCTAAAGTAGGCGCGGGAGTATTCGATGGACCTCAGATCAGAAAAATGTTTAGAGACAATCACTTCGTAACTCAAATGAGCTCTATTGAGAAGAATGCGTTGGTCAGCTTCAAGAAAGTATGTAGTAATTTTCTAGGCAATCATAAGAGCTCGGACTACAACAAAATAATATCTGACATGGTTGAGAATTTCAGGAGATTGGAATGTAACGAATTTGGACGAATGTCCTGATAACGTTGGCAATTTCAGTGAAGAACAAGGAGAACGTTTCCACCAAGATTTTAAAGATGTAGAACGAAGATTTCAGGGTAGATGGGATGAAAACATGATGGCAGATTTCTGTTGGATGTTGCAGAGAGAAAGCGCGGAAAAAGGAAAAAAAAGATCTTTTGAGAATAAACGAGTACGTTATAAAAGAAGGCGAAATGATGAAGAAGTAGCAGAGTGAAATACAAAATACACGTTCCAGCGACTCCAAAAATATAACGGAGTGATGATGCGAAAAGATTTGAACATTTTTGCTGGATTTGACCTTGAAATGAACTTGACCCTGACATACTGGTGGCAAACGAATCTCGGATTCTAACTCAGTGACCTCGAAAACATATTGACGTAGTAGTTTATTCTCGTGAAGACACATTTTCTTATTTTTGCAATTGTCATATGAACCTTCCATACAATAATATAAAGTGACCTTGAAATGACCTTAGGGGTTATGTTATCAAAAAAATTGTATACATATCTAGACGTAAAATTTCCCGTTCTTTCAGAATCTGCAGTAAAAAATTCATTTTTTGGAGAACAAATACGTTTGACCTTGAAATGACCTTGAATTTGACCTTGTCGGATCAAACGGACATCGGATTTGGATTCAGCGACCTCAAAAACATAAAGATATACTGGTCTGGTTCCGGGAACAGGAACTTTTTTTTTGTATGCCTGTGTTATTCCTTGGAAAAGTATATTTGAAATTCGGTTGTTGACCTCCTCCTTATGTACCTCGGGGAAGCGGTAATTTTTTGTTACGTTGGAGGTGGTAGGAATTTCACGTGAAACCGCGTTAGTATACGAAAAACTGTCACCTTTTAAGAGAAATATGTCATTGTATTGGCGAGAGATACTGAAAATGGATTCGCGTTCCTCCGGGTTGAGGCGTTCCACGCGAATATTTTCAAGCAGATTTTTTATTCGATCCGGATTTATGGGAGTATTCGGTTCATTACTATCGCGAAGTGCAAAGGCTTCTCTCAGAACGGGATCAAGCTTTAGATTAATTTTAACAATCCTTTGACCTTGTCCGTTGTATTAAGGATCGTTACGAGTGCCTTCGAATTTTGTTTGACCTTCACGATTGCTTTTGCCAAAAGAATTCCCTTCGGGAGCTCACTTGAAGGAGTTATTCCCTCGTTAATTCTGGGATTAGAAATCGAGACCTCTAGAGAGCGTCTCACTGCGAGGCGCCAAATGGCTGACCTCGGGACTCCCGGTAGCGATTTGGAAAATAGGAATCGCGATGAGATTATTACTCAAGAGTCTTTTTTTTGTAATCAATTAGTGAGTCAGTGGCTTTAAGGTAGTCACTGCCCAGGATTCCGTTATAAGGAATGTTAGTGGGTTTAGTGAGAACGTGAAACTTGTGGTCGAAATTGTCTAATTTAAGAGTCGTGAGTTTCGCTTTTATTAACACCGTGAATTTTAATAATTTCGCTTTTATCCAATTTGAAGCTCGCGTTTGAGGGCTCGAGCTTTTATAACGGAGACGCTGGCCCCTGTATCGATCAGTAGATGCAACATTTTGTTGGGGGCTTGAGGGCATCGAAATTTGACGAATGAATGGGGAATTTCAGTAACGAAAATTAGTCCTCCTCGCTCTCGTCTGTCACCAGTACTATGCTCCCCTCCCGTTCGGTAACCATCGGGAAAGCTTTGGCGTTTTTTTGAGTTTTATGGTTCGGACCTGCGACCTGCCCTTGGTTTCCGTCGGCACGCTACCGTCTAAAGCATTCTTCTAATACGTGTCCTTTCCTTTTATAGTATCGGCAGAATTTCGAGTTCCTGTCTTCGCCTTTATTCGCGTTTGGAGGCGTTTGCTCGCTAGAGTACGCGTGGACATGTTTATCCGAATTTTTCTTAAAGCAAGACGACGTGTCATGGCCCGTTCTCTGGCAGACGTTGCAGTACCGATCGCGCGTCAGTTTGTACGGATTGGAATTATACATTTGAACAACCTGCTCCTCGGATATCGCGGCACTGATCGCGTCGTTTAGTGATTTTATATCGCGATTCCTGAGCTGTACCGAGATTTCTGGGATGCTGTAATAGACGATTCGATTTAATCGGCTGCAGGGATCCTCTTCGGTTTAAGCGATTGAAATCGGCCGTCCTGACTGCACCGAAGCGTTGTCCTGGATTGCGATGATCTTTGGAGTTAGCCGCACCGTAGGCAAATCACCGATGTTTATCGAAGAGATCCCACTTCTGACACCAATTTAAATTTGTTATAGAATAACAAATGCTAGTTACGCGTTTCGAAGATATTTATTTCGTACGTTTCGTACCCTCGAACAGTGGGGCCAAATGCAGGAAAAGCTGGCCAAAAGCCAACAATAAAAAATTGCAATAAATATCATTTTTGATGTGAAACATCTTATGCCGCGCTTCGGCGGTGAGAACGGCTGTTCTTGTGAAACGTCGCTGGGATGGCTATACGCTAACTCGGGACGCATCGGCTCTCTCCGCCACGATTCGGTGGTCCCCTTTCACCGACTGCTAGCTTCCCCACTTACTACTCCACGCTCACTGTATCGGTGTACGAAGCAGTATTTACCCTCATTAATGAAAGTATGAGGATTGATTAATCATTGGTTAGCACGTTTAAAAATAACATTAAAAAAACAAAACGTGTGGCCGCCACACGCAGAAGAAGTGAAACTTCGATATCAGTTTCTCTGAATTTGATTCCGGTGGTATTAGTTTCAATTGGCTCTACGAAGAAGCAGTGTAAAAGACTTGTATAGAGCCAATTGAAACTAATGCCATCGGAATCAAATTCAGAGAAACTGATATCGAAGTTTCACTTCTTCCGCGTGTGGCGGCCTCACGTTTTGTGTTTTTTTTTGTTGAATTCAATATACATTTTTTATGGGCACAAAATGTAGTGTAAAGAAGATCATATTCACTGGATGTATTTTCACCGATATTGGATTCTCCAGGAACTTGAAAATCTGTTACATTCTCCAGGGTTTGGGACTGGTGTTGATCTGCATTAGCAGATATAGCAATATTTGATTGTGTTAATTTAATTCTCTCCCTCCATTTTCGACTTCGTTCTGCATCAGTTTTAGGTAGTGTCTTCATCGTTGTTTTCTTTACACGGTGCCTGTCACGAAACTCTTTTGCCCGTTGTTTTCCTGTTTTTGCCATAATTGTAATATAACACACACGCGAAAGAATGTTCAGTGTTCATTAACGTTAACGAAATTGAAAGTTTATTTTACACGTTGCCTGTCACTGTACTCTTTTGACCGTTCTGTTGTTTTTTTTGCAACAATAATTATGAATTAATACACACACATACACACACACACGAAAGAATGTACAGTAATGCATGGTGGTTACTCGAGAAAGGTCACGACTCCGATCGCAGACTACACGAGCTCCGTATAGCCGGCCACTCGACGCGGTAAAATCCGGAAAACTGAAAATGTGCAAACGAAATACAAACAACTCACACAAGTAACTCTGCGCCCTCTAGTCTGGCTTCTCATATCATCTTACGGATATGCCCAAAAAAAGGGTCCTAAATGCTAGATTTATGGTGAGCATAAACAGTCCTCTTAGTGGAGGTGCGACACTGCGTCGCCTCATAATATGAACAATAGCTTCCATCGCCCGAAGAAACCCTCTCGAGCAACACAAACCTGACCCCCTCTGCACAGTCTAAACAGCGATTGATTTTTGCGTCATTTTTCTTCAGTTTCAAGTTAATAACTATAACATGTGCGATCAAGAGTAGATCTCCTCGAGGTCGTAAATCCCGAAGGCACTACTGCGTGACACGACTAGTGACCGAAAATGTGGTTTAGTTGATTTAAACCGTATCGGTTAGTTGAAATGATTTAACACTGCACTCACAATATTACTGGTGATTATATTGGATTCAAAGAGATATAGTAAATCCGTGATGTAGCTGTGGTTTACAATTAGATACTCTGAGAAGTAGTTTTGAGGGAAATGTGTGGGACTGCGAACGCATTCGTAACCCCCATTCACCAAAACATACTACCTGCCTCGCTGTTGCGACCGATGTACAGATGATATCTAGATTAGTGCGTTTACTGAGGTTGCGATAATAGTGAGCCTCGCCGCGTGAGTGATAGTCGCACGGCGGCCTGGCGCTCCAGCCTCGCAAAATCGACACATGGCTTGCCTGGCAAAAGCGATAGACGGTACCTACGGCGTCTACGTACGGTAGAGAGCGGTGGAATGGGGTAGGGTCGGTAACGGTGGAATGGGGCAGAGTTGAGAGTGGTGTATTGGGGCAGGGTCGAGAGCGCTGTATGAGTGAGTCACGGTCGGAAGCGCTGGAGTGTGTGGGTTTCGTTACGGACCCTCGTGTCGGCGCGCGCGATTTTAGTACCCTCAGCAAAGAAGTTTCACTTCCAAATATATAGTCTCGCTGTCTGCTACTCCTTAGAATTAGATCGGTATGTACTTCTGCGATACGAATCGCAACCGCTGGCGATGCAGCGGTGAGAAGATATAAGCGGAAGCACGAAACGTCGATTCAACGAATCCCCCGATCATCCGTTCGGTTAGAATTCGGTCGGAATCGCTTCCGCATTTCCGTTCGGTCAGACTTCCTCACGCATGTGGCGTACGTACGTGGGTACGCGCTGATCGCCGTTGCGTCGTACATCATTCCCCGTCGCGAATAACAGAAGATACATATCAAATACACCGGATACGACGCGATACGTCGATCGTTCGACGAACGGTGAAACAAGAAGCGCTACGAAATGATTCTCGGGGACGGAGTCGCTTCGACTCCGTCGAGTGAATTCGCGGGTGAAACGAGATATGTAAGTATATAGACTTTTTCTCTGGGTAGATCTCTCTTACAAAGTCCTCCGATACTATTATCCAAGAGCACGGCAACGCGATATCGTCACCCGATAAAGCGCGATCCGTCCAGAGAATATCCCGCGCCTGTGACGCACGCGGAGCGATGCGAACGAAAGGGCGGTGCGCGAGAGATCGACTCGAGCGCACTCGTCGCAAAGGTCGCCGCACTTGACCTAAATAGTGACTCGATTACGCTTGGTATCTATAACTCTGATATACATATAAAAAGTATTAAATACATGGTGCGATTTGCCGATGGCAAATATAAAAAACAGAAGTAACGGTTAATACGGTAACGGTTATAGTAGTTTCGTGGAGATTCAACGGTCGTTCTCGATACGAGTTCGCCGAATGAGGGGCAGCTCGTCACATATTTAAAAAAACAGCTAGTTACAAGTATTGATCGTTGTCAAATGACGTGAATTCAATTGAAAGAAAACCAAAAATAGAGATATAAATAATAGTATATACAAATAATACGTGTGTGTATGATAACATATAATATAAAACAGTTTTATACAAAAATTGTTAGATGTGTGAAACATCGAAATTCTTCTTTGTAGAAAGTATGCGATAGGAAGGATGGACCACGTGTCCGTCGAAAGAACACGTGCGCCAGTGCGCATTTGTATTTATGACTGTGATACTATTAAACGGTACGAACCGTTGTGTCTAATTCAAAAAGCGCATTTAGTTTACTCTCTCTTAACTCTGCCATCGGTAAGTACTGTTTAATAGTATCACAGTCATAAATACAAATGCGCACTGGCGCACGTGTTCTTTCGACGGACGCGTGGTCCATCCTTCCTATCGCATACTTTCTACAAAGAAGAATTTTGATGTTTCACATCTAACAATTTTTCTATAAAAACTGTTTTATATTATGTTATTATACACACACGTATTATTTGTATATACTATTATTTATATCTCTATTTTTGGTTTTCTTTCAATTGAATTCATGTCATTTGACAATTATCAATACTTGTAATTTGATTCAACTTCTCCCAGACTTTCGCCATATTTTAGTAGCTGCAAGACGCGACTAATTTTTGTGAGTGGTACCCCCCCCCCCCTCCCCCCCGCCCCCTTCAAAACATCGACGATGTATGATAGCTCGAATTAATAAAATAGCTCCCTTTCCAAAGTAATCATGTAACAACTTACGAATCACCAAAGATAATGGAAAAATTATGATGAAAAAGTAATGAAATCATTACCGCCAAATTAATGAAAGCAAGTGTGTTGTCAAGGTATGTTGCGTTAATGAGAGAAATAGTACATAATTCCATACAATGGTTAACTGTGAATATATTCTCAGTTTCAGTGGAACTTGGTTTTTTTTTCTTCTATATTGTTTTAGTCTCTGTAGCAAAGTTTACCATTGTATGGAATTATTAAATAGTAACTATTTCTGTCATTAGCTCAACATAACTTGGCAATACACTTGCTTTCATTAATTTGGCGGTAATGATTTCATTACTTTTTTATCATAATTTTGTCACTATCTTTGGTGATTCGTAAGTTGTTACATGATTACTTTGGAAAGGGAGCTATTTTATTAATTCGTGCTATCATACATCGTCGATGTTTTGAAGGGGGGGGGGGGGGGGTTCATTTCTTTTTTCGTTAATTTTCTTTCATGTTCTTTTGCCACATAAATATGAAATTTTTTTTATATGATAGAATGTGGTCAATTATTATTGCCGAGTTCGGTTATGCATTGAACTGAAGCGTGTTATGAAGCTTACTTCAGGCGTTGGAAAAACGTTATGTATATGTTTTTTCCATTTTTCGGCCATTTTACAGTAATAACTTTCTCGTTCTCAACTGACTTCCATTTTGATTTTGATTTTATATTTTTTCTTAGAAACTTTATATGAACATTTCCTGCATTACACATGTATAATAGATGTGCATTGAACAATATCCTGTAATACAGTGGATTTGCTACACATTGCTCTAATGAATTCCATCGTTTGACATTTTAATCAATGGAAAGCCGGATGGTGGCGACGCCAACAGACCAGTGGCGAAAATATGAAATGCCACAAAATCTCGATCAATGGAAGGCCGGACGGTGGCGATGCCAGCAGACCAGTGGCGAAAATATGAAATGCCACAAAATCTCGTATTGACCATTGATCGATAATCTCGACCGAGATTATTGATTTATATGGTGTAACTAAGCATATTTTGGTTATAACCATACATATATTTATTGAGAAAATTCGATGTAAAAATTCAGGGGTGGAGGGGGCAGACATAAAGATACACGGGTTCTCGCTGCTCGCTTTACGCCGAGATGAACGAACATGCCTACTACACGCTCACTGTATTGATGTACGAAGTAGTACGGAGCGTTCTTTAAAGCCTTGTACGGACAGCGCATTCCAGTGTGCGAGCCTTCGTACATACGTGCATGATGTCCCGAGCAGAACCGCACAGTTACAGGGACCTTGAAATTTACCTTCGGCTGGGCTTGGTCGGCTGGGCTTTGTACAAATACCGACTGGTCGCGGGTCGTCGCGACAAAGGGAAGTGTACGTGAGTATGAAGGCCGGACGGTGGCGACGCCAGCAGATCAGTGGCGAAAATATGAAATGCCACAAAATCTCGTATTGACTATTGACTATTGAACGCAAAGGCGTTCCAATTCCTGTATAGATACTCTCGGTCGGAGTCGGTCGGACGGTTGGGCGGTTTTATTAATTCGATAATCTCGACTGAGATTATTGATATTGACTATTGAATGCAAAGGCGTTCCAATTCCTGTATAGATACTCTCGGTCGAAGTCGGTCGGACGGTCGGACGGTTTTATTAATTCGATAATCTCGACTTAGATTATTGATATATTGTAGTAGGAAATTTAATGTTGGAAACGGTCCATTTATTTTTGTATTTTAAAAGGAACAGATTTTACGTGTTTTCTCTTGGAGACTGTAGTTTAAAGTCTGCATTATATGCCCTTAAGGGGGGACATACAATTACACCGATGAAAAAATCGATTTTTTAAAAATATTTTTAAACGATAGGCCTGTATGTGAAGAATATATTCTGAAAGTTTGAAAGCGGAATTCGAAAAACTCCGGAAGTTACAGCCCGAAAACGGTAAGTGGTTTTAACATTGGTTTTACACGTGTCGAAACTTTAAACGCGTTTTTCTCGAAACTACATTTCTGAAACTGGTGTACACGATTACGCAAAAAGTATTGAACCGCTTGAGTTCCCCTTTGGTAAACATGTTGGTAACATTATTACCTTCTATATGACGAAGCCCGATTTCAGAAAATTTCGAAAAAAACTATTTTTTTAATACAAATTCTGAAGAAATTTTGCATGAAAACTCGATTTTTGTCTTTGACTGCGTGCCGTTTTGTCAAATTTGCCTTTTTTTGACTTTTCTCAACGTCACATAGAAACTACACGTGTTTTAAATAAGAAAATGTTTGTATTTTGTTGCAGATCGAATTTCACGAGGAGCTAGGTTGTACACCGTTTTGGAAGTCGCGCCGCAACCTACCTGTAACTCTGTACCATAGCTCCGCCATTTTGACGACAAATGGATTGAAAAAATTTTTTTTCATACTTGAATACCCTATTAAACAATATCTTCAGTGCGATGAATGTAGAATAAATATTTCTTGGTTAAAAAAATTCCTCAAAATTGCCTCGCTTTTCCTTGGTCTAATTGTATGTCCCCCCTTAAGAAAAGGGCGGGGGAAGCGTGTCATTCTTTGTCAGACCTATCGAAAGTTGTATAACTTATAGATTCCTCGTCGCAGTACATTTTGAAAGCAAAGAGAGTGGTGGTTAAAAAAGATTATAATTAGTAGTAGTAATAATTAGTAATTAATTTTTGTTATGGAGGCTTTACCCAAAGTTTCTATAATGTCATATGGCAAAGTGGAAATTCGGAACATGTATAACAAGTGGTTAAATATTGAGCAAATGTTTCACATATCGTTATACATATATGTAGGATGAAAGTTAGGTTCCAAGCGCTTCCAAGCTAAGGTTTTAATGATTTTTGGTAATAAATAGGATGGTTTTTGAAAATATGCAAGAAAAGTCTGCACATATTTACGCCAATTGACAATATTAATTATTATAGATGAAAGGGGGACTCTGGTGTGCTAGCTTAGAAATGAAAGCGATTTTCGGCAATTTTTTACAGTAAACATCTGCAGTGAATTATTGCGAAGTTTTATAGTTATTTTTATCTAACATTGGTAAGCGAATTGACAATTATTTATTTAAAAATTTGTCGACAGCAAGTGCGACTTACGCTGGTTAAGTTCAAATGAGGGGATTAACGTTGTCTTTACACTCTACTTCGACATATCATGAAATGATAACATATTAAACTACTTTTCAATGATAAATTAAACTAGGTACCTATAAGAAGTTGGATCTGGATTCATTACAGACATTTCTTGAAAAAAATGTCCAGAAATCGCTTTGATTTCTAATCGAATCAGAATATCCCCTTTATACATATGTACTATGTGGAAAGAAGACTTGTGAATTTTATTTTTTAACCAATATTATTTCGACAAAAAGTCGGAATTTTGAATATCGGTTCTTACCGCTCAGTATCATCTCGATCTAAGTACCTTAGACCACCATATCGCACCTCCGGGAGAACAATGACACAAGTGCAAATTTTGAAATTTTTTAAATTAAACTAAAAAATTAAAAAAAAACAGAATTAAATATTAAAAAATTTAATTACTTAAATTTAAAAATTTAAAAATTTGTATTTACGTCATTGTTCTTCCGGAGGTGCGATATGTTGTACCTCGGGTTAGTAATACAACGAATAAGAATTTTAATCAATTCACTTAAATATGTTTATTTATAAACACAAAACATTAGAAAAATACGAAAAGGAAATAAGTACATATAACAACAAGTCCTCTATAACAAAATATAGTTTTAACCCGTTCTTTAACAATATAACTGCTAAACTGGACATTAAATTGTAATGTCGACCCGTAACGTGCAGTTCCGCTTACAGTGTGTAGTATTGGAAGTTTACACACAATATCATTGCGTAAAAAAAGAAAGTTTCCGTTGCATCGTTAATAAATTTGTTAGATTCTGAAATTCTTCGCAAAGTGCGGGACTGCGAGTATTTTTTGAAATTTTGACTTTGGATTCGTAATAAGCTACCCCAAGAACCCCCGAGTACTCAATTTCACCCAGATTCGTTCAATTTTTGAGAAACCTTTCCGCCATATTGTTTTTCGAACTTTCGACTTTGGATTCGTAATCAGCGACCTCAAAAACCCCCGAGTACTCAATTTCACCTAGATTCGATCAATTTTTGAGAAACCTTTCCGCCATATTGTTTTTCGAAATTTCAGCTTTGGATTCGTAATTAGCGACCTCAAAAACCCCCGAGTACTCAGTTTCACCCAGATTCGGTTAATTTTTGAGAAACCTTTCCGCCATATTGGATCCGCCATATTGTTTGTCGAAATTTCAACTTTGGATTCGTAATCAACGACCCTAAAAACCTCCAAGTACTCAATTTCACCTCGATTAATACACTTTTCAAATTTTGGCCAAGAAACCCGGTCAGGGGCCCCACTGTGCCTCGGCAGTGCGAGTTCTTTTAAGGAGGAGGAGGAGGAGGTTCTTTTATCAGTGAAATGAAAATGGACCAATTACTAAGATTTTTTTTTCTTATAATCTTAACTTCATCAGAACGCTACTGTCAACATTTGAAATAAATTCACTTAACCGTTTTTTTTAAATTCATGTTTCAAAACTCACTGATTAACATGGAGCCTTATGGACCGATGATTTGATAGTCATAATATTGGCTCTTAAAATGGAAGAAATGGTAAAAAGAAAACGTTTTATTTTGCATGTAGTTATAAACTTCTATCCTGCACAGTTTAAACCAATTTCACTTACAAGGAAACGTTTCGAGGCCGCCGCTTCCGATCTTGATGAAACTTCGTAAATTAAAAGTTTATCGAAAAATAAGAGACCCCTATTTTTTTATAGCGGCCCAATTTTGGTTTAAGGGGGTGAAATGGACCCCTGAATTTTCACCCCCTTCGAGCTATCTCCGAAACGAAGCGAGATAGATGAAAACTTTCAATGTACGTTTTATTTGGTTTTTTTAGTATAATAAAATCCCCTAAACAGATTTTGAAAAAAAGCATTATTTTTCAAAAAAAAAATTTTTTTGTATCTAATTTTGCGAAATTTCGGTTTAGTCATGTGGACAAAAACTTAGGAAATTTTATTACAAATTCAACCATGTATGACATGATATATTTCCCTCCTACAGTTTTGCAAATTTCTAACTTTTATGTCTGATAATGAGCGGGCTACCAATGGCAGTGACGGGATAGGTCGGGGGTTATTACTTCTATGTATTTTAATGCCACTTTTCTTTTATTTAATAAAGTTCAACTTCTATGGCTCATAATTATGACAATAATGGTATTCCGTGAAAAAATGTTTCATACAAAGTTGTTTCTTACACCAAGCACACGTAATAACGGCAATATCGCCACATATGTGGCATCGTGGTTCCGAGTCCTGTGCAAAACAAAATTCTACAGGATGTTCAAATTCAGGAGGTCTCCTGAATATATATCCACTCTTGAACCACGAATATTTAATAAAGTTAGTAAACCGTGGTGAAGAAAACTGATTATGAGTAAGAGATTGAAGTTTTAAAATATTATCTCTCGAATTAAGGTTAATATCGTAATTGAAAAGAGTTACAATATCTGAAAACCTCCTTACAAAATTCTTCCACATTCGAAATCCGTATACGTCTAGCGGTTGAATCAGTCCGGTGGTGCCTTGTGGAATCGTCATTAATATTATTGTCTTGTCTTCTGGTGTAGCTTCTCGAACACTTCGCTCACATTGTCCACTCCAAGAGTCCAGCAGTAAGACGCTTGTAGATCCAGTGTTAGGGAAGTAAACTTCTTGCAGCCATGTTTTCATGAGATCGGTTGTAAGTTTCCCAGATTTGGAAGCCATGAAGTATACATTTGACGGCCTAAACACGGTTTGTTGCACTCGTTCTCCCAATTGCCCACTAGCCTCTTTTAATACCACATAAAGAGGCGACAGTAGTTTTCCATCAGCAGATATGGTGGGTTGTATAGTATAGCTGTGGGTTGTAGAAGATATTGATTGTACCACAGCTTCAATTTTTTTTTGCCCCGATGTAGCTAAAGTTCGGCCAGAATGTATTTCTAAATTAAATCCACTCTGATCAGAGTTAAATACATTTTGTGGTCCATATTGTGTAATGAGTGGCTTCACTTGTTCTACGAAGGCATGGCTTCGTACTTTCAAACTTTCCTCACCCTCAACGTTTTTTCTCGTTACAAACTTTGTGATCTTTCGAGAGACAATTCTATATGCTTTCTTGAATGACCTCAACCATGTTTGACTTGCTTTGAAGGTTGGAAGATTCTCTACTTCTTTTGCTTGTAAAGCCCATCGTTTAAGGTCTACATCATGTACTATTATTTTCGATCTACTAGCTTCTACAAATTTATCAAAAGTATATTTCGCTATGCGTATTAATTTATCATTTTGAGTACCCCCCTGTCCTACTTGCGCAGCCCATCTTCGTAATTGTCTATCAGATTTCACTTTTTTAAACTGATGTTGAACTGCTGCTACGGTTCGACGTCTTTTCTTCCCACTGTTCCAGTAATCTATGGCACTTTGTTTATATTCAAAGCTAACCGCTTCTTCATCGGGTGTACAGGGATATGGTTCTGGAGGTATAGAGGTTTCTACGTGAGGAACATCCTCGACATCCGATTCCAGCCAGTCAGTATTAACAGCGTGCATTTCACTATCCTCGATTGAATCTTCCAATTCCAATTTATTTTCATGTTCGACTCGAAATGATGAATCCTCCATGCTACGTATAATAATATTTTGTAATAAATCTTTCAATTGCACTTCTGCACTATTCATTGGAGTTTCTCTTCCATTTGGTACACTGAAAACGGCCACCAATAAAGTTAACACATTGATCGGATTTATAATTGCCATAATAATAATATGAACTGCTGTGCACCATAGAAACTGAATATTCAGACTAAAAAGCTTTCTCTTTCGCTTCCTTATATATAATGAAGTCGCCTCACAAGAACGAAACAGACTGGAGAGGGTGGGAGGTCCGACTTCCCAAAAAGGGGCCATCATCCTCGGAGTCCGCGTACGAAACTCGAGAGCGCGTACGAAAATATTTTTACATGGGCACAGAGCCAACTAATAATAAAGCTTGTCCAAAGAACTAAACTCCCTCTTTCGCATCACCGGGGCCATATAAGGCAACCCTACAAATAACAGGAATGTTGTTTACGGCATTTTCGAGGAGTATATATACAGGGCCGAGAAACAAAGAGCTTCAGTTTCATTGGCTGCGTCTATCATTCAAGTGATGGGTTCAAACGAGTTACCGACTTTTGAGAAGATCGTGGAGGATCTTAAAAATGGGCACATACCATTGCCGTCTCCCGGGAAATCGCTGGATCTGACATTCCGCACAACAGGACCATCCATGGCCGAAGTAGAACGAGAGCTGCAAGAATGTGAGGAGTACTGGAGGAAACAGTACGCGAAGAAGAAAAGTAAAGAAAAAAATGATTCCAACAAAAAACTATAAAAATTCAGACAATTTTATCTAACCTGTGAGTGAATTATTAGTTACTTACACACAAACAGAAAATAATATAAATAAATTAACGGTCGGATTTATTAATAAGATTTCTGAACAATTTTTGTCCATTTTATTTTGATAATATTCCGCTAGACGTATACGGCTTTCGAATGTGGAAGAATTTTGTAAGGAGGTTTTCAGATATTGTAACTCTTTTCAATTACGATATTAACCTTCATTCGAGAGATAATATTTTAAAACTTCAATCTCTTACTCATAATCAGTTTTCTTCACCACGGTTTACTAACTTTATTAAATATTCGTGGTTCAAGAGTGGATATATATTCAGGAGACCTCCTGAATTTGAACATCCTGTAGAATTTTGTTTTGCACAGGATTCGGAACCACGATGCCACATATGTGGCGATATTGCCGTTATTACGTGTGCTTGGTGTAAGAAACAACTTTGTATGAAACATTTTTTCACGGAATACCATTATTGTCATAATTATGAGCCATAGAAGTTGAACTTTATTAAATAAAAGAAAAGTGGCATTAAAATACATAGAAGTAATAACCCCCGACCTATCCCGTCACTGCCATTGGTAGCCCGCTCATTATCAGACATAAAAGTTAGAAATTTGCAAAACTGTAGGAGGGAAATATATCATGTCATACATGGTTGAATTTGTAATAAAATTTCCTAAATTTTTGTCCACATGACTAAACCGAAATTTCGAAAAATTAGATAAAAAAATTTTTTTTTTTGAAAAATAATGCTTTTTTTCAAAATCTGTTTAGGGGATTTTATTATACTAAAAAAACCAAACAAAACGTACATTGAAAGTTTTCATCTATCTCGCTTCGTTTCGGAGATAGCTCGAAGGGGGTGAAAATTCAGGGGTCCATTTCACCCCCTTAAACCAAAATTGGGCCGCTATAAAAAAATTGGGGTCTCTTATTTTTCGATAAACTTTAAATTTACGAAGTTTCATCAAGATCGGAAGCGGCGGCCTCGAAACGTTTCCTTGTTAGTAGTTTTTACGTAATTTAGTAAAAGGTTTCGAGAAAATGGAATTTTAGAACGAATATAGGGGAAAACGTGGCAATAGCGCGTAACATCAGAGGAGAGGTCAGACAGTGCGCTAGGATTCAAATCTGAGACTAATCCTACAGCATGACCCGCGCAGCACCGTACAATTGCAGGGACCTTGAAATTTACCATCGGCCGAGCTTGGTCGGTACTCTCATTTATACCGGTAGAAGTCGAGTCGGTAGTTAGAGTTGGCGTCAATTCGAGAGATCGAATCGTGTAATCTCGAAATCGTGAATTTGTGAATTATGGTGAGTAATTTCCTTTCCAACGATAACATTGTGCAGTGATATTATACATTTTGAAAGCAATATTTGGCTACTGATAGAACCCACGTAAACATATAGCTTTGAGGTTATGAATATAAAAATATGTACGCAGCTGTCACGCGTAGAATTTTGTCGGGAAGTGACCGTTTTTTACCGACAAATCTCGTACCAACCTCGTGGTAAAAAACTGCGGTGTTGCCACTTTTTTCTCATTTTCATACTCGAATAAATAATGTAAAATTTAACAGTAATGAATTAAAATAAATATTACATTGATTTCAAATCAATAATAGTGCAATGATAAGCCACATTTTGTGACATTAATAACGTAAATATATATAGTTTTTGAATGAATTAAAATTTCATTATCTGATATTGGCAAAACGAGTCGGAAGCTTTGTTCTTTCCCTCCTCTCGCTTCACCCCATAGAGTACTGATGTTCCTCCATAAGCGTCTCTTTCGGAAACAAAGGCCATCTGCCCTCTATAGTTTCGCTTTTCAAGAGGTTTTTACATTCCGGAGAGGGAAATCGGAAGACCTTGAAACTAGGGGAAGACGGTCGCTTTCGTTCAAGCAAAGAAAATACGAGTTACAGCGTAGTCGCGTAATTTCGTAACAGTAGAAAAGAAAACTAAACAAGTAATCAACAATAGTAATATCATTTCAAGATAATGTAGTTCAGATATGGTTTTAAAAACAATAGTAATACCATGGCATAATAAAAATGTCATAGTAGTACTATTGTTTTTAAGACCATATCTGAACTACATTATCTTGAAGTGTCATGGTATTACTATTGTTGGTTATATTTGTGTAGTTTTCTTTTCTACCCATCAGTATTGAAGTTTCATTTCTCCCGCGCGTGGCGGCCACATATTTATTCTATTATTTTTCGTTCTTTAAAAGTCAATCATATTTATTAAATGTTTATTTATCATATTGTGTTCGGTCGAGGTGCTATTGGAAATGGGAGTTCGGAATTAAGTAAAAGCACTCTGCTTCCATTACCAAAAATATTCTTCATTGGAATACGCTTGGAAAACACATCTTTACCGTAAGTATCATTCCAAACGAAACAAGTTTAGGTAAACGGCAGATACCGACATTTCCGATACTTTACCGACGGTCAAGAATTTTATAGTTAGAGTTGGCTTGAGAAGAGTGCGCTGTGTGTGCTGCGTGAGAGCGAAAAGTGTCAAACGTCTGATTTCCCGATAGCTGTTAATTGTAGAGATCGAAGTGTTTCGTCTATTATTCAATACTTCAATTTTCCGAATTGACAGCTATCGGGAAATCAGACGTTTGACACTTTTTGCTCTCACACAGCACACACAGCGCACTCTTCTCAAGCCAACTCTAACTATAAAATTCTTGACCGTCGGTAAAGTTTCGGCAATGTCGGTATGTCTGCTTGTTTAATTTGGGATGATACATACGGTAGTAAACCGTCCGTTACTCGCCGAGCGCTGAGCTGCCGTGGTAAACGGAGCACGCTACTTACCGGCTACTTTCACATACTTTTGTACTGAACGGGGGGACGAATGTAAGTGCGAATATATCTCGAGCGTTTGTCGGAGGTCTACTCGCACAGGGCCGTGCTAAGCCGCGCGCATGCACGCACGTCTCTGTCTCTCATTGATTTCAATGGAGAAATAAAAACCGAATATCTCTATTTCTAAACGTCAGAATGACTTCATTCACAAGGAAAAGTTATCAGTTTTTTTATAATCTAAAATCTGACAATATTTTTTAAAAATTGCTCGAAAAGTGCTATAGTGGTCCAACTACCTTAAAGGAAGCATTTTTTTCCAAATTTTTGTAATAGTAAAATATATACAAAATCACTTGAAAATTAAAAACGGCGGCGCCGCGCTCATATAGCGAGTAACGGAGGGTTAACTCACTTTGAAATTATATGCGATCTCTTTGTTTTAGATTAACTGTTCTTCTTTTTTCCAGGCAGTTTTTAATCATCCCATTGTTGATGTGATCAAAAATTAAATTAACATAAAAGAAATATTAGGAAAAATATTTAATTTTGAGATGAAGAATAGAAAAATTGTTGAGTAGTATCAGAGTTACAATAAAAAGCAATTACAATTTATTCTTTTCTTTTGTATAAAACTCGAAATATTACAATTAAAGGTTATTAATTTGTTTATCGAAATGAAAATAACGTGATTACAGTTTAACGCTCTATGCGTACAAAGTTTAAAATAATATTAATATATTTGCAGTTAAAAGAAAATTGAATATAAAATTGGAAATAATGTGTACTTACAAATGCTTACTTCATACGCAGGTGTTTACTAGAACTTGGTTCATCCAAACTTTCGGAATCATCTTGAATTGTCCTCCTGGAATCATCAAGGTCTTCAATTGTTTCATCGTCGTACTCGGCATCCGATCCGTGTTCCATTTGTGTGAAATTGTCAAATTGTCAAAAAGCTCAATATCCTCTAACTCGTCAGGCCTCTCTGGGAAATCAACAGAAAGGTCCACCTCTACACAATTTAGACATGATTGTCTTCGGCACCCAGAGCATATGCTTGAACACTTCAAGCCTGCCTTTCAGTAACTACAGCGTTTCGAACAACTCCCGTGTGGAAATCTTCATTGGGCCCCAATTGGGGCCCAATTGGGCTGCCCAATTACTAGTTGGGCGCCAATTGGGCAGCCCAATCAGTGCCCAATTGGGCTTTCGTTGGGCTTGTAACGCTCCGCCCAACCTATGCCCAATTTGGGCCGCCTAATTGGGCCCCAATTGGGCAACCCTATTTATGCCCAATCAACCTGAAATGTTACTTTTAATGAATAATAAGATTAATGATGAATAATAAGATTAATAATAATTAATAAGATTTTATATTTTCTCATAAAATGTACAAAAGTAAAATATAAACGTATTCAAGCGGAACAATGATTGATACAAATCATACGAGCGGGTTTCCTTAGTTTTTCATAAGTACAATTTAAGAATTTTCTATTTTCATATTTTATAGATTTATATGCAAGGGGGATTAGGGTGTGATTAATAATGTAAAAGGCCAAGGCCATACAGTAAAAAATAATAATATAAACGTATTCTTCAGTTTTTAGGGCTCTATCATACACTATATACACTACACTACATACACTATATTTATTTAAATATACAGGGTGTTACTTAATGATAGGCCGTAATTGCAAGGGCACATTACTGAATCTATTTCCAGTAGAAAAGTTCATATTAACATGTGTCCTAAAATGTTTGATTTTCAAGATACAGGACGTCAAAATTAAAAAAAAATCTGTTTTAATAATACCTCAAAGATCCTCGTGCCGATTTTGTTGACATTTGGCACTGTCGTTTATTGTAACAAGATGCTAAGTTAACACTAACTAGAAGATAATTATGAGTTCCAGTGGCGTCCCGGGGGACAGTCTCACGAATAATATTTGTTTTCCTCAAAAACGAAGTGAGGTACGAAATAATGTCAAGAGACAAAAAAGTTGTATTTTTAGCTGTTTAATCTGAAAAAATATAAAATTTTTAAAAAAGTCAGTGGTGTACACTTTTTTTGTCAATATTATTCGTGAGATTGTCTCCCGGGACGCCACTGGAACTCATAATTATCTTCTAGTTAGTGGTAAGTTAGCGTCTTATTACAATAAACAACAGTGCCAAATGTCAACAAAATCGGCACAAAGATCGTTGAGATATTATTAAAATACCGATTTTTTAAAAAAACTGACGTCCTGTATCTTGAAAACCAGACATTTTAGGACACATGTTAATATGAACTTTTCTACTGGAAATCGATTCAGTAATGTGCCCTCGCAATTACGGCCTATCATTAAGTAACACCCTGTATATACACTATGCAAAAAAAAACAAGCTCGAAGTCGTGAGCAGACCGGGCAAGCTAAAAATGGCGCGTTTTGCCACGAGTCGACTCAAGTCGAACGATTTGGTAGTTCGACCGTATATAGTCGACTTAAAATTTCTTTGTTATTAGTCGAATCGCATGAAGTCGCAAGACGAGCTACTTCGTTCGATTCGACTAATAACAAAGAAATTTTAAGTCGACTATACGGTCGAACTACTAGGTCGTTCGACTTGAGTCGACTCGTGGCAACGCGCTTTAAGAGACTAAAAACTACTCGCTGCAGCTACTCGTTCTCGCGCCGTCGTCTGTCGTATCCTCGCCCCCGGCGTCGCCACTTCGGCTTCACGGATGCCACGCTCCGCGTTGGACTTCCCTGCCTTCTCGTCGTCCTCCGTCCCAGTCCCTTGCGTAAACCAAAGCCGATCCAATGGCCTCGATGGCTGCCTTCTCTGAAGAAGGGGCTTCCTTGCTGCTCCTTCGAGTTACGGCATCTGACAAAAAACATTACAAAATGATGTATTGCAATCATTACTTTGAAAGGTTTTTACTTCGTAAATATATTTCAAAAACAATAATTTACATGAAAAAAATATTAATCACTCTCACCTATTATACACCGATGGAGCCTGAACTCTTTAAGGAGAAACTTGCTAGACTAAAATTTGTAATATATGGACGTGCGTCACTTTAAATGGATAAAAATGTTCATCCTTTAACATCCTCTCAACCGTGAACTTGCTGATTCTAACCTCTGTTGCCACAGCTCGAATACTCGTTCGAGGGTTATTCCTTATTCTTTCTAGCACAGCATCGATATTTTGCTGCACCTGTATTCTTCTACGACTTCCTAAAATAATTATAAAAACCCTATATAATTCAGCCCTGACAAATACAATCTTATCGCGCTATACCTTATCAAGGAGATCTTTCGACGTGATGATTCCGAAACGTTTTTATCGAGAAATATTTATATATTTCTAAAACATACGGTAGTTTTCACGAATATTGTAAAATATCGCAGGAATGTTACAGAAAAGTTACTTGCAAAAACGTGCTTTGTGGGGTGTAAATGATGATATTTTGTAATTTCCATCGTTATACCAGAGGCGAAGAAGAGATGAAATAGAAGTGAGGTACATGTACACTTCACGTTTGACAGGTCGGTATATAAATTGGAACTTGTGATAGTATAATACGAAAGAGGAAATATATCGATAAAGAAAAAATAATAATAAAGTAGTACTCCATTATTGTAATCCAATTCCATTGTGTATCGCTTATTTTTCTGCCACGACTTTGATTGTTGATAGTCATGGCAGAAAAATAAGGGATACAATGGAATTAGATTACACAATAATGGAGTAACTATTTTATTATTTTTTCTTTATCGATATATTTCCTCTTTCGTATTATACTATCACACAAGTTCCAATTTATATACCGACCTGTCAAACGTGAAGTGTACATGTACCTCACTTTTATTTCAAATCTTCTTCGCTTCTGGTGTAACGATGGAAATTATATTATAAAATATCATCATTTATACCCCACAAAGCACGTTTTTGCAAGTAACTTTTCTGTAACATTCCTGCGATATATTACAATATTCGTGAACACTACCGTATATGTTAGAAATATATATTTCTCGATAAAAACGTTTCGGAATCATTATGTCAAAAGATCGCCTCGATAAGGTACAGCTCGATAAGATTGTATTTGTCAGGGCTGAATTATATAGGGTTTTTATCATTATTTTTTAGGAAGTCCCAGAAGAATACAGGTGCAGCAAAATATCGATGCTCTGTGCTAGAAAGAATAAGGAATAACCCTCGAACGAATATTCGGGCTATGGCAACAGAGGTTAGAATCAGCAAGTCTACGGTTGGAAGGATATTGAAGGATGAAAATTTTCATCCATTCAAAGTGACGCACGTCCATGCACTCGAGGCAGCAGATCCAGCTCGCCGAATGAACTAATCCAACTGGTTCTTGGAACAACAAGTGTATGATCCCTCGTTCGAAAGAAATCCCCTCGGGTTCGCATTCGATTTGGAGTCCTGGATAGAATTGAGCAGCATTATTTCTGTAACACACACACACAAATTATAAATAACACAATTATATCCAGAATTTCACTATTTAAAATATACCGAACTTACTCTACATAGAAATTAAGAAACTATATTAATCTGAGTTAACCTTTCTATAGATAATAACGAGAGAATTATTAAAAATGATATATCTCCTCTTTCGTATTATACTATTACTAAAAAATTCGGCTAAAAAATTTATTAAAAAATTTTAATAAAAAAGAACTTGCCGCGTTTAAGAGAGAGAGATGATGATGATGATGATGTTTATTATTCAAAGTAGAACAAATAATATGTGCTCTTGGCAGAGCTCAGTGTACAAGCATGAGTAAGTCCTATAAATACTAAATACTAAGCTATGCTAATTACTAAATACTAAAAAGAAAAAAATGCTAATAATAGTTGGGCATAAGATACGATTCAATTTAAGCAAGAGCATGTGAGGTAAAGCAGGTTAAAATAATAGTGTAGATTGAAATTAAATGTAAATAGGAGTAAGCTTAAGCGCGTATATAATTAATGCTAGCGAGATTATGTTTGCCGCGGGCAGTGAATTTAGTCAAGTAGTCAAGTAGAGTTTTCCGAGTTGAATAGCCACTGTTTGGTTCTTGCTTTAAAAGCGCCGGGTGTGGAGACTTCAATAATGTCCGGTGGTAAGGAGTTCCATAAGTATGGAGCAGATACCGCGAAGGACGACTTAAAGGCCTCAGTCCTATGCATGGGTATGGTGAGGGAGCGATGATGTCCAGTCCGACTTGAGGATCGATGTGAGCTGTATGATAGTAGTTCAGAAAGGAACAGTGGCCGATTTGTAGAGATAGTATTATAAGTAAGCGTGGCGAGGAACAATTTCCTTCGAGACTCGATAGTAAGCCAACCAAGTTCACGGCGGTATTGACTAATGTGGGTATCGCGCGGTAATCCAAAAATATAGCGAATCCCTTTATTAACTAGTCGTTGGAGCTTGAGATTGAGAACAGTTCCAGCACCATTTAGAGCAACCGTACAGTAGTCTAATTGTAAGTGAGGTAAGATTAAAGCGCTGACCAATATTTTCCGAAGGCTGAAGTTGGTGTAAGGTCGGAGTCGATGCAGTTGATAGTAGGATCGATTGATTTTTGCAGTGACAAAGCGGACATGCTCTTTAAAGTTGAGTTTGGAGTCGATAATCAATCCTAGATTCCTCACCGAGTTGACGAGCGGGATATTAATACCATTGGATCCAAGTGGTGGAAGACTGCCGGAATTGATGGAGTTGATGTAACGCTCATTGCCAAGGATGATCGCTTTAGTCTTGCCAAGATTGAGTTTGAGAAGGTTGTTGTGAGCCCAGCGGTCAATACGGAGTATATCTTCGTTGAGTTTGGCTATACATGAGTTTAGTTCGTGAGGAGGACAATTCAGATAGATTTGCAGATCATCGGCGTATAGCAGGCGTTTAGCGTTTATGATGCTGCTCCCTATATCGTTGATAAATAACGAGAATAAGAGCGGCCCCAGCACTGAACCTTGAGGGACTCCAGCATTAGTATGCTGCCAACTAGTGAGAGCGCTATCGGATATTTTGATGGCTTGAGATCTGCCCTGGAGATAAGACATGAACCACTCAATAGTCCGCTGGGCAAAGCCCACTCGTTGGAGTTTGAGGGCCAGTATGCTGTGTGATACAGTATCGAAGGCCTTTGAAAAGTCGAACAGCACTAAAACAGTGATCTGACGACGTTCCATATTGTGCCTGATATCGTTTATAAGTTTTACAAGAGCTGACTGAGTGCTGTGCCCTGACCGAAAACCACATTGGTATGGATCGAGGAGTGTGTTTTGGTTCAAGTAGGTGACTACTTGGTTGTAGATAACCTTTTCAAATATCTTGCTAAGTGTGGGTAGTAGAGAGATAGGACGGTAGTCGTTCACGGTGGACGGCACAGGGGTTTTATTGATAGGCATTATAACCGCTTTTTTCCAGGCGGAGGGGAAGCAACAGTCGCGAATTGATTTATTAAATATCGCCAGACAAACGACGGTGAGGATATGGCGTAGACTGCGTATTAGTTTGAGGTTTACCCCGTCTGCGCCCTGAGCATTGGAATGAGAGCAGTCTATAGCTTTTTCAATCTCGAGTTCGCAGACGGAAGTTAATTCCAGCGGCGGATTTTTTAGAGGCACGGTTGGCAGGTCACGTATAGCGGTTTCCGAATTAGGTTCAGTTGTGATTATCGATATTTTGGCAAAGGAAAGATTCAATGTTTCGGCCGGGACTGCAAGGGGAGGAGTGCTCGCTGACTTAATGAGCCCGAGTTTACGTAGTTCTTGCCATGTATCAGTCATGGAGAGACCCTGGAGGCGTGATTTGTAGTAGTTTATCCTGGCATCAGCTAGTTCAGTGAGCCATTGCTTGCGTTTTAGCCAGTATTCAACTAAATCCTTTTTCCTTCTGTTTCTTCTCCAGCGCCTGTAGACAGTTCGAGTGACTTTTTCGGCATTTTTCAGCTCAGGTGTCACCCATTGAGCATGAGAGGTAGAGTTAACCCTAGTTTTAGTGATGGGCGCGACGCGATTGATTACAGGCAAAAATCGTTGGTAGAAGTTATCAAGTGCAGCATCTGTAGAGGGCGCCCGATCCACCACCAATGTCCAGTCGATGGAATTAAGTTCTTCTTCAGCCTCCTGAATGTGGTTTAGTTTACGAGTAGAGATGAACTTAGTCTCAGGAAGAAGTCGATGAGTCTCAATCGCAACGTGAATTAGATGATGACCTGCTCCCAATGGCACATCAGATTTTCCGTATGACAAGACCTTATCGGATTCGTCAACAAGACAAAGATCTAGCCAAGTTGAGGAGGTTTCCGTGACGTGCGTAAAACCATGATTGACCAGAGTGAGGGAGTTGTCTCGCAGCAGTGACCTGATATATTGTGCATCGAAGTTATTGGACAGCTGATCAGCGTTGAAATCCCCGAGGATTATTTTGTGGCTGTAACCCTCCATAGCATCGGCGATAATGAGTCCAAGGTCTCGTGGGGAGGTGAATGGTGCATGGGGCGGACGGTAGACAACTGCTGCAAACACAGATTCCATATGAGACCCGCTGACTTCACAGCATAGATACTCAGGAGTACCGGGTTTGCCTGTCCACGTCGCGTCAGACATGGAGATAACCTTGACCGACAGTGACTCATGGATGTAAAGTCCGACTCCACCTCCGTTAACAATTCTATCATTGCGTATGAAATTGAACCCAGAGATGGCTACGGTAGAGGACGGGATTTTTCCAGCAAGCCAGGTTTCCGTGACAGCAATCAGCTGGTACTGGGGGTTGTTGTCGAGATGGTACTTCAGTATATCGAGATGCGAACGGAGAGAGTTGACGTTAAGGCAACAGGCTCGAAAACTGTCTTGGTCTTTGTCATTAGGATGATGCTGTGATGCGAGGACAGGCTTAGTAAGTCAGATGGGCTGAGAGGAGTAGAGGCTGATTAATTTAGGCAAATCGTATTTTGATGAGATCGTGTGTATGAGTCCTCCGTCAGATTTTTTGGCTAGTATTGCTCCAGAAGTGCACCATATATATTTAAACCCAGCCGCCTTAAGAGTGGTCTTAGCTTCAGCAAGTAAGCGATAAGTGTGTCCAGGCATCATCTCGTTGAGGTTTACTGTAGAATTCACGGAGCGCATAGATGAGTTAAGGGTGACACCTTGACTAGTCATATATTCGTTAAGTTGGGAAAGTTTGAGTGCTCCAAATTTCCGTTTAGCAGTGATAATTCTTTTCACTAGAAGATTATCTTTGCAGACAACTGCAAATGGAATTCGTGACGGCACAGTAGCTTCCACTTGGTCTGGCGTGTTGGTTGCCTGGAGCATTTGAGGCTTGCAGAGTAGTCTGGTGCTCGTGATGTCGCCCTCAGTGGTTTGAAGCTTAAGTACACCCAGAATGGCATGAAAAAGTTGGGGGGCCGTCTCTTGTGAGACTGCGCTAGCAGGGATGCCTGAGACCACCAGCTCCTGATTGGTTGACTGACTGGCTAGAGTGCGCTGGGATGACAGCGTGTTGGAGTTGGCAGCAGCAGTGAGTTGCTCAGGAGTGGGGCTAACAGTAGAGGGTCTAGGGGTTAAAGCCATTGTAGTCGCCATGGCGTTCAAACGCGCATCAAAGCTTCCCAGGGCTTGTCTAAAGTCAGCACCTTCTTGCGTTAGCTTATTTGTCGTGGTTTCCAGTTGGTCAGTGGTTATCTTCAAAGCAGATACGTCGGTTACAACCGACTCTAAGACTGTACGCATAGCGGGGAGATCCTGTAGGACCTTAAATATCCGGTCTTGACCTTCGCTGAGTACGTCGAATCGCTCCATCATGGCATTATGAGTAGCAGAAGTCCGAGTTTCGCGAGTATCTTTCTTGACCGCATTGGCTTTATCCGATTTCGAGGCCTCCTCAGACTCATAGCTGGGCTTAGTACGATTACGACTTGAATCGGATGAAGATTGTGAGGACCCAGGGTTAGTGGGGGAATTGAGACGGAGAGGTCTACGTGTTCGGTCCGCCATAGTTTAAATGACAATGTAAGAGCGTTTATAGGGAGTGGTAACTTTGAAGTCGAGACGAGTGAGAGATAGGGAGAAAGTCGAGGAGAAAGTACTAGTTCCAAGCGAGTAACCCAGGCGGCGGTACTGGGTAATTCCACTTGTGGATAAGGGAGAAGGTCCAGGAGAAAGTTAGCGGAGAAGCGGGCATGCGCGGTCACTCAGAGAGATGGCAGATAGTCTAACCTCCAAGCCGGATACGCCAGTGATAATCCTGCTAGGCGCTTAGCTATGGGCTTCCACAGGAAAGAAAATCACACTAGAGAGAGAAGCCCGCGAGAGATAGTGTGTGGAGGTAGGTAGCAGAAAGCGACTGTGTGCGAAATAATGCAGAGAAGTTAGAGAAGTATGGAGACACAGAGACACACCACGCTGTACTCACGCGGTCGAGAGAGAGAGAGAGAGAGAGAGAGAGAGAGAGAGAGAGAGAGAGAGAGAGAGAGAGAGGAGAGAGAGAGAGAGAGAGAGAGAGAGAGAGAGAGAGAGAGAGAGAGAGAGAGAGAGAGAGAGAGAGAGAGAGAGAGAGAGAGAGAGAGAGAGAGAGAGAGAGAGAAGAGAGAGAGAGAGAGAGAGAGAGAGATAGAGAGAGAGAGAGAGAGGAGAGAGAGAGAGAGAGAAGAGAGAGAGAGAGAGAGAGAGAGAGAGAGAGAGAGAGAGAGAGAGAGAGAGAAGAGAGAGAGAGAGAGAGAGAGAGAGAGGAGAGAGAGAGAGAGAGAGAGAGAGAGAGAGAGAGAGAGAGAGAGAGAGAGAGGAGAGAGAGAGATGAGAGAGAGAGAGAGAGAGGAGAGAGAGAGAGAGAGAGAGAGAGAGAGAGAGAGAGAGAGAGAGAGAGAGAGAGAGAGGAGAGAGAGAGAGAGAGAGAGAGAGAGAGAGAGAGAGAGGAGAGAGAGAGAGAGAGAGAGAGAGAGAGAAGAGAGAGAGAGAGAGAGAGAGAGAGAAGAGAGAGAGAGAGAGAGAGAGAGAGATGAGGAGAGAGAGAGAGAGAGAGAGAGAGAGAGAGAGAGAGAGAGAGAGAGAGAGAGAGTTCATATTTTGTCCACTATATACTGCTGGTATCAAATAAGAGTGTATGAATTTATTAAAATCATAAGTGCATAAACGGAGTATAATTTGGTGTCTGAATTTTTTATTTTGAAGAAAAAAACGCGGCAAGTTCTTTTTTATTAAAATTTTTTAATAAATTTTTTAGCCGAATTTTTTAGTAACTTGATTTACAATAATTTTCCTTTCAAATGATGCCTTTTACTTTTTATGTATAAATCTTGAACATGGCGATCTTAATTGATTTCAAATCTTTTTTGGGAAGTATTTTACGTATCAATTTTTGTTGGCACTGAATGAACATGCCGCCTTTTTTACAGAGGATCTGTTTTTGTGGGGGATTTCACTACTTTTTGGAATTTATTCATCGGGAGAATATGTACACCCGGGGACACGGTATCTGTTGCTGGTGACTTTTTTTAAACGTTATTTTTAAACGTACTAACCAATGAATAATTAATTCTCATGCGCTCATTAGCTACGGTGGCGTCTACTCTCGTTAATGAAAGCACGAGGATTATTAATTATTGGTTAGTACGTTTAAAAATAACGTTTAAAAACAGTCACCAGCGACAGATGCCGTGTCCCCGGGTGTACATGTAGGAGAATAGTTTTTTATTATTAAGTATTACTGCAGAACGAGTAGGTTAGAAGATTTTCATAAAGACTCACGATTTTCTGACATATCATCTCGTACAGGTGCAACCGAAGAGGATCTAACTCGTGTCCTGTCCGTAAAAAGATGACTCGATGGACATCGGAGAATGTCAGTCTTGTCAGCGAGCGCCTTCATCCATAGTACCCATAGTACTTTCATTACAATATGGGCTTTTCGTTCCAACTATTCCTGCTTTAAGGAGGTTCGACTATCAGACGAAAACCAACTTACAGCCCTAATTTTTTTATATGATATACACGAATACTTTACACAACTAATACGAAAATTTGAGCAATAGATAGACCGTCTATAGTTTCTTCGTTATTTTATTCTAAAGTTGACCACTTTTAACATATCGCCTTATGGCAGACGATTGTACTAAGGTAGATTATCACTGACTTTAACACACATTCCGCCAACTTTAGACTTTGAAAGACTAGTAATTTGACAGATGAAATATTAAGGATTATGTAAAAAATAAGTAAATTGGGTTTTACCGTATAGTTGCAACGTAATATTGTCATGAAATTCGTTTTGACTTCGCAAACCATTAGCACGCCATATTAACGGTGAGAGACTTGGCAACACGGCAGCGAAACAGCTGTAAAGCTCGTCCACTTGCCGTTCCAAAAACCAGTCAGAATAGTTCATTCGTCGAGCTGGATCTAGCTAATTGTATGCTGAAACATGCCCAAGTCGTATTCAGCCTTGAGAAGATTTATTTTCAATATTGGACCAAAGGTACGGCAATCCAGCAGTCTCATAACCGACAGAAATTACGAAAGTGAGATTTATGTAAAATTATCTTAACAAATATTTAATTAAGAAATTACATCCCATAAAACACGTCTTTACAAGTAATTTTTCTGATATTCTTGCGATATTTTGCAATATTTTTGAACACTACCCTATGTTAGAAATATATCTTTCTCGATAAATTCACAAAGTTGCAAAACGTTATAGAAACATTTTGGAATCATTACATTGAAAGAAACAGCTCAATAAGACAGCTCGATAAGATTGTACTTGTCAGAGCTGAATTATATATGTGATTTCTATAATTATTTTAGAAAGACCTGAAAGAATACGAGAGCAGTGGAACATCGATGCTCTCCTAGAGAGAATAAGACTATAAGAAATAGAAAAGAATGTTCATCCTTTTAAAATGAAGTACATACATGCACCGGAGAAAGCAAATCCAGCTCGAGACGAATGAACTATTCCGACTGGTTTTTGGAACGGCAAGTGGACGATCCCTCGTTCGTCAGAAGATTTTGTTCACAGATGAATCGAAATTCTACAACGAAGGATTAGTGAATAATCACAACGCCCACTATTGGTCCGTGAGAAATCCTCACTGGGTAGAAGAAGTCGAAGGCGATGGAGTGAAGGCGATGAACTAAAAATAAAATAAAATTTAGTATATAAATCGAAACTTGTAGTAGGAAGGCAGAGGGCAAGCACCGATGAGAAAAAAAATAGAAATAAAGTATTATAGTTACCCCGATATTGTAGTTACTCCGATGATTTGTTCTTCTCCCACGACTTAGATTCTCCAATATGTAGAAATATACCGTCTTCCCATACTCTGACAGTATACATGCATTTTACCTCTAATATGCCGGAATAAAAAATCTCTAGAACTGTCTCTGCGGTACAATGCCACGGTAGGAATATCAAATTCTACCGACATGGCATGCTTCGACAAGGTCTGTATCAAGTTTAGCATTATATTGGGGGCACTGCACTAATCCTGTGGCACATTTTTCTATCTGGGAAAGCCGTGGTAGAAAAGTAGAAGATACGATAGAATTGGATTACAATAATGAAGTAATTATTTTATTATCTTTTTCTTTATCGATATATTTTCCCTTTCGTATTATTAAAAGTTCCAATTATATATTATCGGAACGCTGTACAGCTGTACTACCATAATAATATGCTTTCCCAGATAGAAAAATGTGCCACAGGATTAGTGCAGTGCCCCCAATATACCGCTAAAGTTGATACAGACATTGTCGAAGCATGTCATGTCGGTAGAACCTGATATTCCTACCGTGGCATTGTACCGCAGAGTTCTAGAGATTTTTAATTCCGGCATATATTGGAGGTAAAATGCATGTATACTGTCAGTACGGGAAGACGGTATATTATCGGAACGCTGTACAGCTGTACTACCATAATAATATGCTTTCCCAGATAGAAAAATGTGCCAGAGGATTAGTGCAGTGCCCCCAATATACCGCTAAAGTTGATACAGACCTTGTCGAAGCATGTCATGTCGGTAGAACCTGATATTCATACCGTAGCATTGTACCGCAATTCTAGAGAATTCTTTTCTACCTAGGTTGATTTTTGAATGCGAAGAAAAATCAAAGGGTCTCGCCGTATTTCCATATGAAAAATGCCCCGGCACTAATTAACTTTGTTAAACCTTTTATTTATTGCTTTTTATCCAAAATACCTCCACAACAAATTTCAGACCGCTAACTTCACGTACAAGGGAAATAGGGGGTTAACAACAATTAACGTTACTATTTTTTTTCTCTGGAACTATAAAAGATATCAAAGTCGTTCAAAAACTAAATTGTAGGTCTTCGTGAGTAGTATATTATATATTTTTTCGACGGCATAAAAGCACTGTTTAAAGGTGTAAATTTAAAAAAATAGTTTTTGCAATGGAAAATTTATAACAATTGCTGGAGATACACCAACCAAAAAAATCATATAGAATCATCAATTAGTGAGCTGTTATATAAAAAAATTGTCAAATAGTTTAATTTGGTGGAAGACAGTAAAAAAATTGAAAAACCTTTAACGCGTTCACGCCGGCGTAGCGCGGTACTCAGTGCCAGCGTAAACGTGTTAATTCATATTATATTATGTATATTTATTTATTAATTAATTATGTATGCACAATATCTATATTGTTTTATAATATACATAATATACAATAATGTGTACAAAAAACAAATAATTCATATAATTTACATAATCTTTGTAAATGAGTTGGTTACATCAAATATAGTGGTAAATATTTCGGCAGGTCTAACGATTTTAGATTTTTTAGATTTAGCGGATACGTGACTAATAATAAATTACAGCAGCTATATGCGAACTGCATCCTGCTGTCCTACTGCCATTAGCACAATCAAAAGTAGTATACCTTAGTATTTACATCCTAGTAACCTTTTACGTGTGGCTATTGCTGGGATTTTTTTCTTCACACATTTACGATAAAAATATTCCATAGGTAACGAAAATATAGCCAAACAACCTTGTTCCGTCGCACAATAAACGGACTTCTACATGTCGGTTCTTACCACTCGATATCGCGATCTATGTACCTCTCTAATCTAGAGTCAATCTCGCCATCAGTCACAACGGTGAGGCGGTATGTTTCCGTGAATCTAGGATACTAATGAGCTTGTAGCCCCGCGCCTTTCCCGAAAAGTCTAATTAACGAATGTCTTTCGCAGTACACACTCTAATAGATAGGTACCGCTATATTTCGAATGCTAAGTCAGCTTGTAAAGGGGAGAAATGACTTTTTGATATTGGTAAATCTACATTGGCATTAATATTTGATGGAACATATGTTAGACATGAAAAAAGTCGAAATAATGCTTATCAACGAAAATCTTATTCCGGACAAAAAAAAGTTCCACTGTGTAAACCTTTCACCATCTGCACAACAAAAATGGCTATATAGTTAATATAGCAGGACCATTCAACGGTACAATGAATGATGCCTCTATAATGAAAACCTTTTTAGAAAATGGATTAAAGTCTCTTTTGCAACGTGGTTATTTCTGCTTTGTTGATCGAGGTTTTCGTGATGCTGTAGAGAATATGGAAAATCTAGGATATAAGGTTTTTATGCCCGCTCTTAAGGGTAATCTCTCGTGCACAATTAACAACTGAAGAAGAAAATTTTTCGCGGTGGGTTACCAAGGTAAGGTGGGTCGTCGAGGCTGTTCATGGAGCCATAGGCCAAAAATTTCGATTATTACATAACAAAGTAGACAACAAGTTATTGCCTGTAGTAAAATCTTTATGCCGAATTGCTGGATTTTTAAACAATACTTTTGGAAAAAGGATTAATTCTGATCGGGAATTTGCCGACGAAATACTTAATTATATGAAAGAGCGTACAGTCCAGCAAAATACTTTGCAAACAGTGGTTGAAACGCAAAGTTTAAATCGCCGTAAAAAACCGTTCATAAAACTCTCTTCAACATGCCTAATAGATTTTCCGGAATTTACTGAAGACGATCTCAAGATACTATTTACAGGCACATATCAAATGTCACAAGCAATATGTTATCTCGCGGAAATAATGGATGACGAGAACACTTTAAATGTCGAATATTTAATGGACTCTGAAAATATTATCAAAATTAAAGTTCGTTCACGCCATATAAATAGTAAAATGTACCAGTGCTACATTGAATATCGGCACAAACGTGAATAGCTACAAGGGTATCCTAAGATACACTTGTGACTGTGCTAATGGCAGTAGGACTGTAGGGTGCTGTTCGCATGTAGCTGCCATAATTTATTATTTGTCACACAGCCGCTATAAGTCTAAAATCGTTAGACCAGCCGAAATATTGACAAATATATTTGACGTAACCACATTATGTACCACCGTTGAGGAGAATAGTGATGATGACTAAAGTCATGAACAGGGTCTGTTAATAGTAGGACAGTAGGATGCAGTTTGCATATAGCTGCTATAATTTATTATTAGTCACGTACCCGCTAAATGTAAAAAATCTAAAATCGTTAGACCTGCCGAAATATTTACCACTATATTTGATGTAACCAACTCATCTACCAAGATTATGTAAATCATACGAATTATTGTTTTTTGTACACATTATTGTATATTATGTATATTATAAAACAATATAGATATTGTGCATACATAATTAATTAATTAATAAATATACATAATATAATATGAATTAACACGTTCACGCTGGCACTGAGTACCGCGCTGCGCCGGCGTGAACGCGTTAAAGGTTTTTCAATTTTTTTACTGTCTTCCACCAAATTAAACTATTTGACAATTTTTTTATATAACAGCTCACTAATTGATGATTCTATATGATTTTTTTGGTTGGTGTATCTCCAGCAATTGTTATAAATTTTCCATTGCAAAAACTATTTTTTTAAATTTACACCTTTAAACAGTGCTTTTATGCCGTCGAAAAAATATATAATATACTACTCACGAATACCTACAATTTAGTTTTTGAACGACTTTGATATCTTTTATAGTTCCAGAGAAAAAAAATAGTAACGTTAATTGTTGTTAACCCCCTATTTCCCTTGTACGTGAAGTTAGCGGTCTGAAATTTGTTGTGGAGGTATTTTGGATAAAAAGCAATAAATAAAAGGTTTAACGAAGTTAATTAGTGCCGGGGCATTTTTCATATGGAAATACGGCGAGACCCTTTCCACCAATCCGTCCCGTTCTCGTATGGCGCTGAAAACAAAAAATAGAATAACCACAAAGATATTTGTTCTGTATAAGGGATGAAAATGAGGTTAAGACAGTCAGTTAGGAAGTTACTTATCTGATGCCACTTCTTCCGAGATACAGATGTCTCCTTTCCTGCTCTTCATGCACCAGCAACCAAAGAAAAATGACACTGCTTCCGTGCACTGTCTTGATTATTAAAAAAAAATCTAAACGATTTGATAATAGCTAGCTATCAGAGCGTCTGTCACATTCACCACTATTGAGATTCACTACTCCGATTACACTGAACTTGTACTTTTTATTAACAAGCGCGTCCGAGGATCGAAAAAATGCGAGGGAAATCGTTTCGCGAATGGAAATATTTTTAAATTTTGAAAAACAACTAAACATTCAAGGAATATATTCTCTCACACACTCTCACATACATTTTTGATGGCGTATGCGTGTGGCCGCATCTGTGTACACATTTCCGACCATGGCCGAATACCGCCGAAGACAGGCGGAATTTTTGTGACATTTTTACATATATATATCGCCCGAGAAATCGGATTCTCGACTTTGACGGGCAAGGGGCGTGGTTTCGCGTTGCTAAGGACGAATCTCTGTTAATATGTAACTTATCAAATTTATTCTGGTCTCTATCAATAGAGAATAATCAATTTATATGGCGTAACTAAGCATAGTTTTGGTTATAACCATATATTTATTGAGAAAATTCGATGTAAAAATTGAGGGGTGCAGGGGGTAGATATTTGTGGCGTATAGATACACGGGTGCTCGCTTCGACGCCGAGACTAGATGAACGAACATGCCGCGAGACACTACCGTGTCTCTTGATTACAAGTTTCAATGTATACCGCATGTCCTATGGCCAACCGCGCAGGTGAGCTACGACCTGAATTCTTGACTTCGGCAGTATTTATGGTACAGTTAGAGTGGGCTTCAGACGAGTGCGCTGCATAAGAACGAAAAGTGTCGACTGCTCTTCTAATAGCTGTCAATTCGGGAGATCGAAGCGTTTCGTGTAACCTCAAAATCGTAAACTTTTGAATTAGTAGTGAATAATTTGTAGAAGTGATGAGAAATAATCATAAATAATCTTCCGAATTGACAGCCATCGGGAAATCAGACGACGTTTCTCGTTCTTACGCTGCGTTCTTACGAAAAGTGTGAAACGTCTGATCTCCCGATGGCTATCAATTCGGGAGATCGAAGTCTAAGCTCGAAATCGTGAATCTTTGAATAAATGGTAAGTAATGTTCAGAAGTGAGAGTTAACAATCATTCGGGTTTTTTCGATGTCCAACCGAATTACACGCCTCATGCCTATTTGTTTCAGAAATTATTTCCGCGCTAGCACCGCGCGTGTCTAGGAAGTAGTTTTACGAAGTTGCGTGAGCGATACCTAAGGTGTTAATTCGGAAGATTATTTATGATTATTTCTCATCACTTCTACAAATTATTTCAAAACTTTACGATTTTGAGGTTACACGAAACGCTTCGATCTCCCGAATTGACAGCTATTAGAAGAGCAGTCGACACTTTTCGTTCTTATGCAGCGCACTCGTCTGAAGCCCACTCTAACTGTACCATAAATACTGCCGAAGTCAAGAATTCAGGTCGCAGCTCACCTGCGCGGTTGGCCATAGGACATGCGGTATACCGACCTGTCAAACATGAAGTGTACATGTACCTCACTTCTATTTCATCACTTCTTCGCCTCGGATGTGAAGATGGAAATTATAAAATATCATCATTTACACCTCAAGAAGCACGTTTTTGCAAGTAACTTTTCTGTAACATTCCTGCAATATTTTACAATATTCGTAAACACTACCGTATATTAGAAATATATATTTCTCGATAAAAACGTTTCGGAATCATTATGTCGAAAGATCTCCTCTATAAGATACAGCTCGATAAGATTGTACTTGCTCGGGCTGAATTATATGGGGTTTTTATAATTAATTTAGGAAGTCCCAGAAGAATACAGGTGCAGCAAAATATCGATGCTGTGATAGAAAGAATAAGGAATAACCCTCTAACCCTAATCGGTATCAGTGATTCCTCATTGACCGTCGTTACACCAGAGACGAAGAAGAGATGAAATAGAAGTGAGGTACATGTACACTTCAGGTTTGACAGGTCGTGTATAAATTGGAACTTGTGATAGTACGAAAGAGGAAATATATCGATAGAGAAAAAATAATGATAAGTAGATAAGCTAGGCGGGTTCGAGCACAGCTACCCCCACTCCCTGCCTACGCGACCAGGGGCTCGACCTCCCCCTCCCTAACCTCACCCCGATTAATTTCGCTTTCGATAGGTGACATCACGCATGCAGGTTAGGCTTGACTCGGACAATCTCGCTTTCGACACCCCCACGCCTCGCGTGTTCCCATTTTCCGACTTCGCTCGCGGTGATGTGAAATTTGGAAAGGTGTGCGTGACGTCACAGGAATTTTCCTCAGCGTCTTATCATGTAGCAAGATCAATTTCACGTGTTCCCATTCTCCGACTTCGCCCGCGACGATGATCATTTTTGGAAACTGCATGAGTGCCGGCAAGCCTCGCCCGTCACCGTCCCCCGGCACGGTAATCACCTCATAGGTACCAAATTTCACAATCAATTTGGAAATGGGAGCGCAGCGAGAACCGCGGCGATGTGGAATTTGGAAAGGCGATGTCGCAGATCATTTTTGGAAACTGCATGCGTGCCGGCAAGCCTCGTCCGTCACCGTCCCCGGCACGGTAATCACCTCATAGGTATCAAATTTCACAATCAATTTGGAAATGTGAGCGCAGCGAGAACCGCGGCGATGTGGAATTTGGAAAGGCGATGTCGCAGATCATTTTTGGAAACTGCATGCGTGCCGGCAAGCCTCGTCCGTCATCGTCCCCGGCACGGTTATCACCTCATAAGTATCAAATTCGTGATTTTCGATTGCATATCGCGCCGCGCGCATGCGTCGTGGTGGGGGATTTGAATCCGTGCTACAGTCACCGCTGAGTGTTGCAAGATGGCTCGGAGCAAGTCGGAACCTGCATACGTGCACGTCACCGCATTTTCTCCTTATCGTGGTAAACAGTTTTCTCCTTATCGTGCGGAAAGATCCATGTTATAGGTACCGATGAGTGCTACAAGATTATCCCGAAGCCACTCGAAACCTACATGCGTGCACGTCATCGCATTTTCTCCAAAGCATCATTGTGGTAAACAATTTTCTCCTTATCGTGCGGAAAGATCCATGTTACAGGTACCGCTGAGTGCTACAAAATTATCCCGAAGCAACTCGAAACTTGCATGCATGCACGTCACCGCAATTTCCCTACCACTGAGCAGTGTACGATTATAAGAACCTCAAGTTTTTGGGGTATCACTATCAGTCACAGTCAGAAGTCTTTGAGGTATCACTATCAGTCATAGTCAGAAGCAGCCAAGAAAATGGACTTTTCGAAATTGAACGAGCTGAGCAGAACCGTTGGATTTCTGGAAACGAAGAAGCTCTCCGAGCTGCAAATCGGAAAGGAGTTCCACATAACAAAAGTGAGGAAAGTCAACACGAAGTATGGACTGAAGATCGTGGTCGATCTTGAAAACAGCTTTGCGGTATTCCTGCCATCACGAGTCAACAAATTCTTCGAGGATGGCGATGGCAACGATGAGGAGTTCAATAAACTGGTGAAGGCGTGCAGTGACAACAAGCTGCATTTGAAGAACCTTGGTGGAAAATATAATTTGTTCAAATTTGTTATGAAGTAACATGAAGCATACTGAATTTATGAATAAAAAAATTGTGTTTCGCTCATATTATAAAAATATATGTTTTACTCATTTGTAATTTTAATACCTCCATTAAAAGGAACTATTTCCCTCAATGATTGTACAATAAGGTATATCGTCCGCTAACTATTCTATCATCAGGGGGTCGTAAAGACAACATTTTGTTCCTTTTCTTTTATCTTTATTCGTAAAAATATTTATACAAAAAAAAGTTAGCCTTCTTGGCAATAAACACAATTCTTGATCATGGGCTGCGGACCATCATAATCGTCGTTTCCTCTCGGTACCCGGTGATGTATGCGGCATCGCCGACAATCGGTGATATCCTTGTCCTCGGTATATTTAGCCGGCAGCGCGCCCGTTCCATGCATCTTCGATCGTGTTGGCGGCAAAGACGGTGAGAAACTCTTTAGGGAGCTGGACAATATCTTCAGCGGTCATCGAGGTGAGATTCTCCGTCTCGAAGAAAATCCTCAGGGAACGTTCCAAAGACGGAGGATCGTTCTTGTACTTCAGCCAGGTTTTCAAGCGTTTCACATTCTCAACGGCACAGAAATGGCCATCGGCGTAGTGGCACTGGCATCTGAATGTTGGCTCGCTGTTAAGTTTCCTCAGCGAGGGACAACCCAGCTCATCCAAATTGACAATGGTGCACTCGGTGTACTCTCGCAACAAGTCTTTCTCGGGTGTGGGGAATTTACACTCGCTTCGCGATCTCCAGACGCATGTCTACCAGCCCCCGATTTCATCGACTCGTTCCCAGCACCCAACCAAATTTACTCTTGTGCTTTGAGCGGATATATCTCAAAAGCCGTTCAACGGGTGGGCATTTTATCTGATTAGTCTCAATAAACACTATAAATTTTATGAATGAAAATCCGCAAAACAGTTTCTGTTAGGTGCAAAACATAGTCTTACATTACATTTTCTGCAAAATACTTGTGTCTGACCTGATTTGCAGTTTTTACATCTACCTTTTTGTCCATATATGGGAAAATGGTCTAGCTTATTAAGACTGCAGTCATTTTCGGGTCATGGTTCGATCGCATTTATCAGGTTCACGAAGCAGTCGAAACCCCTTCTGTATCTGCCCTCATTGAGCTCCCGACTCTTGTCGATAACAACGAATCCGAACTTGTCGGCATTCCAGCAAGCAGAGTATATGTCTTTGAACTTCGTGTAAGACATGTCCGTGTCCACATGATCGTCGTAAACGTGTCGGAGATTCGTGTCATCCTGCCGGAAGAGCACCAGCAGGTTGGCATTATCGCGCACCAGGTGCTTGGGAATTCGAGTATACGTCTGACAGAGGTAGAAACAGTCGACGTTCCTATGTCGACCCATGCAGAAAAAGGCTCTGATGCTGTCCTGCTTCTCGCAAGCGACTTCGTCGAAGATCATTATCGAGTTTGGACATATCTCTTCCGGTGACACCACCTGCTCGTGCTCGTTGAAGGGATGGTACTCGACACCGTCCACCGAATCGAGCACTTTTTCCAGGAACCTGTACTTGGGTTGATTGAGTGATTTCGAGTAGACGTACACGTTCTGGAATCTCAGTCCATCGGGGTGTGTCACGAGGGTGAGCAGCGCGTTCGGCTTGCCGCAGTTGGATGGCCCGCAAAACACCGCCCGCACGCTATTTGGCAGCAAGTCACCGTGCTGCTTCTTCTTCTTCTCGGCACTCGGTTGCGCGAGCTCGTCAAAGTTCATCACGGGCAGTCTCGTGGACTGTTGGTTGAATTGCAGTTCGGTCATGACTGGTGCGAGAACTATAAGTTGCACATTTATATAGATTGATTCTTCTGTTACACCCTGGATTTAAATCAAAATTTTAAGAAGTATCTCTGAGGATACACCCCAGGTGTATCTCTGAGGACACACCCAGGAAGTATCTCTGAGGATACACCCCAGGTGTATCTCTGAGGACACACCCAAGATGTATCTCTGACGATACACCCAATATGTATCTCTGAGGATACACCCCAGATGTATCTTTGAGGATGCTCACCAGATGTATCTCTGAGGATACACCCCAAACGAATGAACGAACGAACGAACGAACGAATGAACGAACGCACGCACGAACGAATGAACGAACGAACGAACGAACGAATGAACGAACGAACGAACGCACGAACGAACGAACGAATGAACGAATGAACGAATGAACGAACGAACGAACGAACGAACAAAGGAACGGAACGAACGAACGAATGCGCGGTGATTGTTGAAGCGTTGATTAGTCGACTCTCGTATCCGATCGCGTCAACATGCACAGCGGTGGCGGTGACGAGATACGCAAGGAGCAGGACGTTTTGCGTCAAATCGCGAAAGCCAGCGATGCGATTCGACGAAAGCATCGAGCGATAAAACTGAACAGAGAGAACACCAAACGTGTAATGAGTGAAGTCTTCAAACCTGTGGTGACTCCCCTGCAGAAATTGGTTGATACGTCTCGATCTGTGACACCCGTCAAGACCGAATTGAAGCAAGAAAAGGAGGAGCCGCAGTCGGAGGAAGACGATGCATCCTTCCAGACGATAATGGATGACGTTGAAGAGGAGGAGGAGGAGGAGGAGGAAGAGGACGAGGAGGAGGAAGAGGGAAGAGACAAGTTAATCATCGATGAAGAGAAAGACTTGGTACGGGAGTACTTGAGGAAATCGGAAAAGAAAGATTTGGACACGATTTATGGTATACGTGAGCTCTCCGGAGAGAGGTTGAAGGTTGGCAATTCTCCGATAGCCTTCGAACGTAATCTTATTCGCGTGGGTGATATGGTTTACCCAAGCACCAGAGGCCTGATTGAGCTACTGCTCAAGAAGACACCCGACGAGACCCTCGTGAGTCAGGATGATTTGAACAATTATGGAAAAATCATCCTCGCAACGAGTGTGTACAGAAAGAATTACATCGAGAATGGACCGATACGCAGCAGCAAGAGTACCAAGTTCAACAACATTATCACGAGAGCGATCGGCTACCATGCAAAATCACCAAAACGCAAAGGGGCAGGGCTACCACGATACATGGCTACCGAGAGTGGCAAACGAGTGGATTACACGTACTGGAATGATCCCAACGAACTCGTAGATCACCTTCGTCTGCTGCTGGCGTCTCAGGCTGCCGGTAACTCGGGTCTCTCCAACGCAATCATATCAATCATTGAGGAAATGCGCGAAGCCGATATCATTTATTAGTGGGATCGCAAGGTGCTTTCTACGAGGAGAAACTGACCGCAGTCGATCATCCCGACGTCTACCTCGTGGAGAAGGTGCTCAAGAGACGTGGAAATAGAATATTCGTGAAATGGTTGGGTTTTAATTATTCACACAATAGTTGGATAAATAAATAATTCATTTATATTCTTGAAATTCCATATTTGCATTGGTAACCCTATCAATTTATTTCTCCAAATCCATATGTACACTCATAATCCTAAATTGTTTAGAGGAATTATTGAATTATAGGTGGTTACAAAAATAATTGATTATTACATTAACATAAGATTAAGCTGTAAAATTAATAGTTGATAATTAAATTAGTAACTAAATATAGATTTTTATGACCAACAAAAGAGAACGAGTTATTAGGGAAGATAATTGTGAAAGGAGTTTATTGTAAAGGGACGGAATGGAGGGAAAAAAAAATGTTAATAGGGTAGGTAGAATTATGGATCTTCTTCTTTGCGTTTTTTAGTCCCAGATCAGTTCGTCTCTGTTTGAGAATTCGCAGTCTTCCTCTTTGTTTCCGCTGTCTTCGTCGTCTGGGAAGCATTGCCAGTGTGCTAAGGGCTCCCGGACTCGATACTCGAACGCCCTGAAGTCCTCCAGGTGTCGAGGCCAGTCTAGTTGTTCCCACTCCTCGGGTGTATATATGTTGACATCTAATTGATCTAAATGTGATCGATCGATTGGAGCAGGTTCGACTCTGTTTCTCCATTCTTCTCGATCCTGGTGGAGTTGGTATTCCTGATATGCTCTGTTGTATTCCTCCCAGGCGTATTATTTGAAAAGCTCCATGATATGTTCCGGCTCGTTCCACGGGTCTCCGTCCGGATATTCTCCGTTGAAAAGTTCTTTGAGGTGAAATACGTTTTCCTCCAAATTCCAGATCCAGTCGATGTATTTTTTTACGGCGAGTTGGTGTAGTTGCCTATCTGTTGGCGCGTATGGCATTTCCATGTTCTGGCTGGTTTCTTTTACGTGACGTACTTTTGACGGTGAAGTATTTGCACATGACTTTAGAGCGCTCTTCGTGAAGTTTATATAGTTGGCTAGGGGTCGAGGTTTGGAGTCGAATTCCTTTTTCTTTGGGGGTTTCCGGTTCAGGATTTGAGTTCTAATGGGATACTTTCTACTTTAGATATAATCTGAAAATTCTCCATTGCTTACAATTAGTTCTATTTATATGGGGTATGTACTCGTTGCCTGTTGATCGTTAACTGTTGACGTAGTGTGAGAATGAACGGTAGATAATTCAATTTCCTGTTCAGGAGTCATTCTTTCTTTGCGATTGTCTTATATTTCCTAAGTGTAGCAGTAGATAGGTTAATGAATCTCATACGGCACCCAGGAGGTGAACGGACCATCCGTATGTAATGCATAGTCGTGTACAATGGTGTCCGCGAACAATTTTACTATTTTTCCCCAACAAACATGGTTACGTATAATAAACGTATAAAAAATGGTTGAAACGAGTGGTTTAAAAAACGTTTATAACTGGTATAGCGTCTATGCATGAAATAAATAATAAATAAATATAAATAAATAATTTTATGAATGTTTATTCATCCTACATTAATTGATTGTCTTTCATTTACTTTAATAATCTGTGCTTTTTAGCCATTAAAACGAGGTACAATTTCTACTGCTGTTTTGAGGGTAATTTTTTGGTTTTTTGCCATGATTGTAGATTGATTCAAATTACTTGATCTACTGGTACTTGCACGATTTGCGTCTACTAATGGAGTGTCAAAATTTAATGCACGTGCGACTACTTCGACTGTAGTTTTTTTTTACCTGCTCTTGGGGAAGAGTGGTTGTATCCCTTGGACTTTGTCCTTCTGATATGCTAATAAAGCTTCCGCTAGATTCGCTAGGAGTTTGGGAAGGAGGAGGAGGAGTGTGAGTTACCTTGGATTTACTACTAATATTAAAAAATTGATTAGTCTTTTTAGATCTGGTATTTCTGGAAGGATTATCTTCGGAATCTGACATAGTATTTAATCATTTTATGAAAGGTTTTTGTTTTAATTTAATGGTATGATTTCCTTTTAAAATAAAGCAAATGATAATTAGTTATATTTAGATTCGACTGGTCAATTCGGATAGCACCAAGCTAATTTAAGAATTGAATCTAATATCCGGTACTCATCGGTGACTGTAGCACGGATTCAAATCCCCCACCACGACGCATGCACGCGGCGCGATATGCAATCGAAGATCACGAATTTGATACCTATGAAGAGATTACCGTGCCGGGGACGGTGACGGACGAGGCTTGCCGGCACGCATGCAGTTTCCAAAAATGATCTGCGACATCGCCTTTCCAAATTCCACATCGCCGCGGTTCTCGCTGCGCTCCCATTTCCAAATTGATTGTGAAATTTGATACCTATGAGGTGATTACCGTGCCGGGGGACGGTGACGGGCGAGGCTTGCCGGCACGCATGCAGTTTCCAAAAATGATCATCGTCGCGGGCGAAGTCGGAGAATGGGAACACGTGAAATTGATCTTGCTACATGATAAGACGCTGAGGAAAATTCCTGTGACGTCACGCACACCTTTCCAAATTTCACATCACCGCGAGCGAAGTCGGAAAATGGGAACACGCGAGGCGTGGGGGTGTCGAAAGCGAGATTGTCCGAGTCAAGCCTAACCTGCATGCGTGACGTCACCTATCGAAAGCGCGATTGCTCGGGGTGAGGTTAGGGAGGGGTATCAAAAAGGGGGTATCGAACGCAATCAAGCCTAACCTGCATGCGTGACGTCACCTATCGAAAGCGAAATTAATCGGGGTGAGATTAGGGAGGGGGAGGTCGAGCCCCTGGTCGCGTAGGCAGGGAGTGGGGGTAGCTGTGCTCGAACCCGCCTAGCCTATCTACTATGATAAAGTACTTACTTGATTATTGTGATCCAATTCCATTGAATCTCCTATTTTTCTGCCACGGCTTGTTGATGGAGAAGAAAAACCATTTATTCCTCCCGTGCTCGCATGACGCTGAAAACAAAAAATAGAATATTCACAAAGATATATGTCCTTCATAGGCAATCAAAGTGAGGTTAGAATGGCCAGATAGAAAATAACTTATCTGATGGCAATTCTTCTGAGATGCTGCCGTCTCCTTTCATGCTCTATATGCCCAGGCATCCAGAGAAAAGTAGCACTGCATCCGTTCACTATCACGATTCACGATTATTAAAAAAAAATACAAACGATTTGCAAACTACACGGAGCGTCTGTCACATTCACCACTATCGCCAGGGCCGTCCCGAAAAAAGGGGACGTTTTCAGTCTCTCTCCAGGGCCGTACTCTTTTCCCGGGACGGCCCTGACGAATTTCTAAACACAAAAATAGCCGTAGCGCCTAAACTAAAATAGCTAGAAAAAAAAGTCATAAAGCAAAGATTAGAATGTTATTATCTACAACTTTTATTAAGGTCATTTTGTCGAAAAATAATAATAATAATAAAATAATAAAAAAGCCTTTTGATTCGGTACTCTGGAGACTGGGTTTAAGGGTTTAAACAGCCCTGAAAAAATCACCCTACCCTCGTCGATTTTTTTGGGGCATAGGTAAAAATGGATAAGTGCCTTGGACTAAGTGATTAGGTACCTCCGTTTAGGCCAGATTGGGGTACCCAATGTAGCCCCAACTAAACGCTAATACTATATCGTATCACCTGACCCAAATTTCAGTCACTAAAAGTTCGGAATAGATTTCAATTTTATTTATTCTGTAATAGAAATGGCCAATTTATCATTATATGTATCTTACTCCACTCAATTTGAAAAATGCTGTAAAGATTATTAAAAACGCAATTATCAAAGAATGAAATATATTATATATTTATTACCAATGTCATCATAATAAAGTTAGTAAAGTTTTTGAGGCGATGCTATCAACATTAAAACATAAAAATTATACAATATTTCTTGCTAGGGTAGTGATTAGGTACCTTAGTTGGGGCCAGTTTGGGGTGCCCAACGTAGTCCCAACTAGTACCTTAGTTGGGGCCTGATTGGGCTGCCCAACGTAGCCCCAACTAAACGCTAATACTACATCGTATCACTTGACCCAAATTCCAGTCACTAAAAGTTCGGAATAAGTTCTAAATGTCCAGATTTATTTTTACTTCCGGTACATAAATAAAACAAACAATTGTATCTATTCGATTTATTATATTTTATTCAAATTGGGCCGCCCAATTGGGGCCTAATTGGCGCCCAATTACTGATTGGGCCAACTTGGGCAGATTTCCACGCGGGTACCTTGACATGAACAAAAGATTATTTTCAAGATATTGTCTGGAGGTGGTGGTTGTCTAGTCATCACCGGGAAGAATACTCCATTCTTCAGTTCTCAACCCCAGTTACATGGATCGATTTCATCATTGCCCAGCTATTTTTGCACCTGGAAATACACACGCCAGATATCTCCTTCTATTGCACCGGGTGTTGATGGAAGTTTGCTGTTTACTAGTACCATAGAAAGCTAGTGTTAAACGTTCACCTGCAGTCTTGATGTCGTCTCAACAAATTAATAACCTTTAATTGTATTATTTCGAGTTTTATACAAAAGAAAAGAAGAAATTGTAATTGCTTTTTATTGTAACTCTGATCCTACTCAACAATTTTTCTATTCTCCATCTCAAAATTAAAAAGTTTTTCTAATATTTCTTTTATGTTAACTTAATTTTTTATCACATCAACAATGGGATGATTAAAAACTCTGGAAAAAAGAAGAACAGTTAATCTAAAACAAAGAGATCGCATACAATTTCAAAGTGAGTTAACCCTCCGTTACTCGCTATATGAGCGCGGCGCCGCCGTTTTTAGATTTCAAGTGATTCTATATATTTTTTACTATTACAAAAATTTGGAAAAAAATGCTTCCTTTAACGTAGTTGGCCTGGTATAGCACTTTTCGAGAAATTTTTAAAAAATATTGTTAAATTTTAGATTATAAAAAAAATGATAACTTTTTCTTATGAATGAAGTCATTCTGACGTTTAGAAATAGAGATATTCGGTTTTTATTTCTCCATTGAAATCAATGAGAGATAGGGAGACGCGGCGTAGCACGGCCCTGTGCGAGTAGACCTCCCACAAACGCTCGAGATACAGTCGCACTTACATTCGTCTCCCGTTTAGTGCAAAAGTATATGAAAGTAGCCGGTAAGTAGCATGCTGCGTTTACCACGGTAGCTCAGCGCTCGGCGAGTAACGGAGGGTTTACCATTTGAAATCTGAGATTGGGCGTGCAGCGCAACCCGGTGTTGAGGCGTGGCGTGGCTAGTCAGCTGTTCTGCTAGTGAGTAGTAGTTCAAGAAACTTTAAAAATTTATATAAAATAAAGGACATGTCCTAGAGGGTTACTTCCCGCATCAATTTTGTAGAGAATTTCGCGCTCTCTACAAGAAGGTAATTTTTCGAATATATATATATATATATATATATATATATATATATATATATATTTAAATATACTAGGGGGCTCCGCCCCATACTCGCTTCGCTCGTCAACCCCCGTGGGGCTGTCGCCCCTGCGCCGCTATCGCGATGCTCCCCCGAGCTTTTGCAGCAGCATCACGTCGTTGCTGTCTTCTCTTTTCAATACGTCGTTGTCGTCCTCGTCGTCGTCGTCGTTTTTCTCGTCGTCGCCATCCACGTCGTAGCCGTTCTCGTCGTTATCGTCCTCGTCATCGTCGTCCTCGTCATCGTCGTCCTCGTCGTCGTCGTCCTCGTCGTCGCCGTCCTCATCATCACCGTCCTCGTCGTCGTCCTCGTCGTCGTCGTTGTTCTCGTCGTCGCCGTCCTCGTCGTCGTCGTCATTGTCGTCGTCGTCCTCGTCATCGTTGTTCTCGTCCTCGTCGTCGTCGTCCTCGTCCTCGTCGTTCTCGTCGTCGCCGTTCTCGTCGTCCTCGACCTCGTCGTCGTCCTCATCCTCGCCCCCCTCCTCCTCCTCTTCCTCCTCCTCCTCCAACAACTGTCCGTGCTTCGCGCATCCAATAACGCGAAGTCGCCTGGATTTTTGGCGACACGGTTTTGTCCTCGCATTTATTCGAAAACTGTTTTATATAATAGAGAGATATAAATTGAACGGTGCTACGCCAAAGTTGGTAAGAGCGAAATTTCGCAACGTTTTTGTTAAATAAACAACTCCGCGGTCACCTACGTTATGTTACCTCATCGGAATATTGTCCGCGAGATTTTTTCCTTTCGATTAGTCGATCGACAGGGTATTAAGGAGGAACGTCAGTTCGATACCGGGTGAGGTAAGCGGGGCGGAACATCAAACGTTCCGATAGCATTTACCAACTGTACATAGACAAATTTTTCCAATTGAATAGAGAGGTAAATGTGGTTCAAATTGATGAATACGTGCATTCTCAATATCACACTTTTTAATAATCACAAGAAAAATTTCAATCTTTTGGTTTAATGCCTGTAAACTAATTAACTTTATTTCAACTAAATGGACATAAAACGTGGCAACCTTGCACTGATGATGGACGAAGTTGGTAGCAAAGTCGGTTAGTACAATTCATCGATTATCGGCCGAGCGCTGTTTTGAGGAGAGCAGACATAAGCTCTCTTTTCCTCGCCAAAAGTGTAAATAAAAGTTGCATGTGTCAAGTAAAAGTGAAATAAAAATTTTTTTTACTTCTCAAGAGCTCAAGAATTTCGATGGAAAAGAAGAAGAGTGTCAAAGCAAACATACGAAAAGAAACTGCTAACTTACGAAATTTCGCGCTCTTAGCTTTCCAGATCTCACCGTCACGTCATTACTTAGCGCTGCCACTTTTCTGCATATGGCCGCCGCATCAAGTGAAAGAATCCTTTTTTCTGTTAGTTTTTAGACAATAATGCAAAATTGGCTGGAACAAATTTTCTGTTTTTCTTTTCTCAAAAATACTTAATATAAGATCCTGTGAAATTAACAAGTTTTTATTATAGTTTGTCTTTTTCAAAGTTTCTTTTTTCGCATTTAAAGGAGTATGCCCATAAAAGCCTATATTAAAACTTTCATTTTCAAAAATTAATTACAAAAAAACGGCTGGACCAAATTATCTCAAATTTAAGCACGTCTTATAATACATATCCAACATTTACTTTTAAAAAATCAGAGTGATTTATGTCTTTTCATTTTTGTGACGTTCCTCCTTAAGGCTAAATGTACCGTCTTTGGTTACAAATTTTACCACCACGTGGCAGCACCAAAATGAGCTAATTTTTCTTGTCAATTTTCTCCCCAACGGACGGTTCATTTTTTAATCTGTAAACGGATTCTTGACTGTTTTCAATGTAGAATTTAATGAAATTGGTTATTAAAATTTTTAATTGAAACATTTGATTAAAAAATGTACTTTTGTAAAAAATAGGGTCATAGAGACAAATAAGAAGTAAAACCGATAATTGCTATGGATTCGAATTTTGATTCTACCCAAAAACGTGATCGTAATCAGTAATTTCTGTATTCAACCGAGCGCTGGCGAGTCGAGCGAAGACACAGCGAGGGGCGAGGCGAGCTTGCCTTCCATACTCTCGCGGTCGGCCTGCTTCGACGTGTCTCGGCAAGAGTGTTGTGCCGGCATGAGAAAGAGAGCGAAGCATGAGACAGAGCGTGGCTACAGAGTGTTGCAAGTTCAGGAGAAATGAAACGGTGTAGTCTCGCTTTACTAATAGTCGGGGAGCTGGCGTCCAAAATATGCAAGTTTTCTCAAAGCTAATTTTTTGAGATCAGGTTACTTTTTAATGATGGAAAGTAACTGTAGAGTCAGCACTTCCGGTACCGGAACGCCTGACGCTGGGACGCTCGCAAAGGTGTCATAATAATTAACGTCTCTAAACTGTTTTCTCAAAGCTCAAAATTTATAGAAAACGAGCAAATGTAATATAAAACAAGAATCCAAAAGTCAGTTGCAAAGTAATAATTGAATGAAATAAAAGAAATAAATTTTATTCATTTATAAATTTACGCATTAGTAAATTAGTAAGCGCCTCCTGAAGTTCGCTGTTTGTAGACTGCGGGCTCATGACACAAAATTGTGCTATTCTCATCATCCGGTAAGGTGTTTCTGTTGCAAATTGTTACAAAATGGATCGTATGACCCCAAGGTATGTAGATTTTTTGCAATAGTTACTGACATTAATAGTTTGGACTTGTCGCTGTGTGTGTTTCTCTATGTAAATAAGTTTGACATGAACTATATTATTCGGCAGGTAGCAGCAGGAACTGTTCTGGCTTGCATATGCTTCTACTACTCTTACTGCACTAAGAAAAAAAAAGATTAAAAATTATTCTGTTAGAAGGATAATCTGAGTATGAAAGGTAAAATAGATCAAAAATTATCCTTCCAGGGTTTAAAATTTAACCTTCTTTAGAATAATTTTTGTTATATTTTAGCTTTCGTACTCAGATTATCCTTCTACCAGAATAATTTTTAATCTTTTTTTTTTCTCAGTGTGTAATAGATGCAACATAAACTAAAACCTGCTTTAACCTGCTTTTTTTTTCATTTCCAGTGGTTCCGTCGCACGATAGACGGTCTATCGGACGACACATCGGTCTTATCGCTCAATCTCATCGCGATCGAAGTAGCTCGCTAATTTAGAGTTAAACTCGCCATCGGCGAAGCGGTATGTTTCGGCGAAACGATTATTATATATTACTAATAATAATAGTAATAATAAATTATATACCCCAAGCAAATATATACACCGGTAATCTAACAATAAATACAATGTTGTAAGGACATACTGGGATGGCTACACTTATTATTTTATAAGCATGTGCTATTTACGTTTAACTGTTGATAAATATTCAAATTATTTTGTAGGTAGGGGAGACTGTTGTACCTTGGAACGATTATTGAAAATTTTAGTTTAACTGATGATTGGGAAAATATTTAAACGGAATTTCCTGCTGAATCAATAAGATATCTATTGTCGTGTCTGAGCGCGAAACTACTTGAACGAACATGCCGCGAGACACTGCCGTGTCTCTTGATTTTACAAATATTGATACCAAGGTGTTTTCCACCACAATTTTTATTAGCTACAAATTGTTACAAGGTATAAGATGGTCTTGTACCATGGAACAGACATAATGTATCTTGAAACGCAGATAACAACCAACTAAAAAAATTAACTAAGTAAAAGTTCAGATTATTTAATAATATAAATTGTACCAGATATCATAAATTAACAAAAGCACTTGTAAAAAAGGACAAAACATTTGAGAAAAAGCAACTTAGAGTTTAAGTATGCTTCTTTTCTTTTTGGTGATGAAAAACTCAAAATATGGTTGACAGGATTGACAGGATCTCTTTTTTTACCTTCTTTACTAAGCGGCATAATTGGAAAAAATCTGACATAAAAAATTAACGTTCTTTATCAATGTTCCAATGTACAAGATGTGCCGATGTTTCAAGGTACAAGAGGGTGCAACATTACTAAAAACGGCAGCCTCCACGCCGAAGCTAAGTTTACAAAGAAAAATAACCCTGTATTTTTACTCACCATTGAACACTATTACACACAAAAATTGTTTAATAGTTTTAAATTGACCAGCTCTCAAATTATCTGCACACGAATACGATGCTAATTATACCGTATGTCTGACGGCAAGCGCAACAGGGGCACTGTGACCTGAAATTTGACTTCGGCAGTGATAGTTAGAGTTGGGTTCAACAGACTGCGCTGCATAAAAGTGAAAAGTGTCAAACGTCTGATTTCCCGATAACTGTCAATTTGGGAGATCAAAGCTTTTCATGTAACCCTAAAATCGTGAGTATTCGAATAATGTTGAGTAATTCTATAGTAGTGATAAGAAATAATCATTCGGGTTTCTTCGGTGAAATTCCCGAATCTTTCTGAAGGAACAGGGCTATTATGATTGCCAATTGCTTGTCTTCCGCGCTTACCGAACCTGAAAAACGAGAATGTCAACCGTCAACGAGGAAAGAGGAAATCCTCCAAGTCATAGGGACCTCTCGTCGGATTCTTCGGGTAATGCTCAGTAGTAGCAAGAAGAGCCGGAAGTATTGCATCAGGCGTTATCCCAATTACAGTACGTAACACGATCAAAGCGTTTAGTCTTGTTTCGATACGATGTAGAGTATTTGAATGATTAAAAATTAATTTTATTCCGTGCCAAAGTCGGCTAATCAATAAATAAATTCACGCAGACAATAGCACCTTAGAGGGTGGTTTCTTAAATTAGGAAAGTTTAGGCGACGGTTTGGAGTACGCTAGCCCGATACAGTACAAAGTGGAGTTGGAAAAGGAGCACGCGGAAAGTGAAGACGAGAACGAAAACCTGACATGTGTGGGAAGATGGGAGTAGGTCCGGAGCTAAGAAAACAAATCAACGAAGAGGAAATTGGATGATCGAATGAAGGAAATTTACCTACACGCAACACATGAGGTTGGTTTCGAGAGGATAAAGGCTGTTATCTGATGGCATTAAACGCCTCGATTGCTGATGTTTTTTTTTAGACATTTAATACGTAAATACCAGAACGTGACCAAGAGAATACGTGATCACAAATTCCCAACGGCCTCCGCCGATAGCGCAGGAGATAGACAATCACGTAATAGATTTGGTAAAGCTAAGGCCAGTTGATACGATGTTAAGAGCTTACAAGGCATGCACGCCTAACAACGAACAAGCGAAGAAAGCGATTTCTAGAAATACTCTAATATCAGGTATGTAATTCTCAACTCCATCGTTTTGCTAACACACTGTCTGCAATAATTAGAAGACGTGAAGGATAATTTAAAACTGACTATTTTATATGATACAGTGACGAAATTACATCTCTGGAATTTGAATTGGAATCACTATTTCATCGATTAACGAAGTTGAAATCCTGACAAGCACTCCAGCTGCCAAGTCGGACGCTATTTCTGAGGAAGCATTAAATATTTTGATACTTGACATTACTGTCCCGTCGATTGATCAAGACAACTTCCGATGATAAGGTCGACAGTGTGAATAATGAATTTAATCGTATCTTTAATGATGCAATAAATGTAAAAGCATTTAATTCTATCATTATTTTATCAAAGATATTTCATTAATACTCATCACGGCATGCATTAAATAGAGTTTGCGAATAAAAGAAAAGGGTCAGCATTACAAGAGTTTCATGAATCGTATTAATTATGCGTCTCGCTCGAACTTCCAACGTCCCACCCGATTACTGCTGCTGTGTGTATGTAGATTTCCGCGTCTGATGTCCATCGACTAATTTTCCTCAGGATAGGATAGGAGTTACATCCGAACATTTGCTTGGTGTTGTAACGTTAAAGTAATGGGTTCATTTTAACGATTTACTGTCAATTGTTAGCTACTCCAGTATGGAGTATTACCAGGAGATGCCACGTGGAGGCCAATTGACACGTTACATGAATTTCGTACGATCTCCTCATGAATTTGTAAGTTTTTACGAAAATTCCATGTAACTTCATCTCCCACCCTACCGTTCTCGCTGCAACTCGGAAAGCCGAATGTTCTTGTTGCGGCTTTAAGGGCAGTCGGTCATTGTTGCCGTGGAAACCGTATGATTACATCAAGTGTTCCATATGACCTCTTTCTATTTTCATGTCGGCACTGCATTCGCACACGTCGCACAAGGTTCCGCTGTGTGTTACCAAGCATATCTGCAGGTACCGTAGCGCACTCTTCTCTGATACGTGCTTTAAGGTGTTCGATGTTTTGAATCGGCCGCCGCTCGTCGAAAACCTTCATCTTCAAGTAACTCAACAAGAAGAAGTCGAGGGGAGTTAGATCCGGAGACCTAGGTGGCCACTCCCTGAGTGCTCTCAAGCCGATCCACCGTGCGCCGAAAACGTCATTCAACAGCTGTGTCACCATTCGGCTTGAATGCGCTGGTACACCGTCATGCTGGAATATGACTGGTTGATCTTCAGCGACTTCAAGAAGAGCCGGCAAAATTTGATTTTCCAGCATATCGAAATAGGTCTGGGAATTTAAATTTCCATCGATGAGAGAGAGAGAGAGAGAGAGAGAGAGAGAGAGAGAGAGAGAAGGTGGGCCCGATGATCCGTTCTCCATATCCCCGCCCAAACATTGACTTTCTCCTTATTCTGGTGGTTCTGCTCACGGACGACGTGCGGGTTCCTGGCGCACCAGTATCGGTAGAAATGGGAGCACATGCTCCTATTTACAAAAAAAAACGTACATTCGTCCGTGAAGCAGATGGTCTTCATATAATCAGGATTCCTCTCAAGCTGCTCCATCATTGATCGGCAAAATGTCAATCTTCGTTCGCGATCGCTGTGGCGAGGCAGTGCTTGATGCACCTGCGCCTTGTATAATAATTTCGGATCTTGTTTAAACGGAGCACTCTAGCACACTGTCTTTGCGAATTCCTGTACCTACGTCTCGAAATTCCCGTTACCGACTGTTGCATATCCTCTTCTACGATCCGGAGGACCGGATCATCGGGCCCATCTTCTCTCTCATCGATGGAAATTTAAATTCCCAGACCTATCTCGATATGCTGGAAAATCAAATTTTGCCGGCCCTTCTAGAAGTCGCTGAAGATCAACCAGTCATATTCCAGCATGACGGTGCACAGCGCATTCAAGCAGAATGGTGACTCAGCTATTGAATGACGTTTTCGGCGCACGTTGGATCGGCTTGAGAGCACCCAGGGAGTGGCCACCTAGATCTCCGGATCTAACTCCCCTCGACTTCTTCTTGTGGGGTTACTTCAAGATGAAGGTTTTCGACGAGCGGAGGCTCATTCAAAATATCGAACACCTTAAAGCACGCATCAGAGAAGAGCGCGCTGCGATACCTGCAGATATGCTTGGCAACACACAGCGGAACCTTGTGCGACGTGTGCGAATGCAGTGCCGACAAGAAAATAGAAAAAGGTCATATGGAACACTTGATGTAATCATACGGTTTCCACGGCAACAATGACCGACTGCCCTTAAAGCCGCAACAAGAACATTCGGCTTTCCGAGTTGCAGCGAGAACGGTAGGGTGGGAGATGAAGTTACATGGAATTTTCGTAAAAACTTACAAATTCATGAGGAGATCGTACGAAATTCATGTAACGTGTCAATTGGCCTCCACGTGGCATCTCCTGGTAATACTCCATACTGGAGTAGCTAACAATTGACAGTAAATCGTTAAAATGAACCCATTACTTTAACGTTACAACACCAAGCAAATGTTCGGATGTAACTCCTATCCTATCCTGAGGAAAATTAGTCGATGGACATCAGACGCGGAAATCTACATACACACAGCAGCAGTAATCGGGTGGGACGTTGGAAGTTCGAGCGAGACGCATAATTAATACGATTCATGAAACTCTTGTAATGCTGACCCTTTTCTTTTATTCGCAAACTCTATTTAATGCATGCCGTGATGAGTATTAATGAAATATCTTTGATAAAATAATGATAGAATTAAATGCTTTTACAATTATTGCATCATTAAAGATACGATTAAATTCATTATTCACACTGTCGACCTTATCATCGGAAGTTGTCTTGATCAATCGACGGGACAGTAATGTCAAGTATCAAAATATTTAATGCTTCCTCAGAAATAGCGTCCGACTTGGCAGCTGGAGTGCTTGTCAGGATTTCAACTTCGTTAATCGATGAAATAGTAATTCCAATTCAAATTCCAGAGATGTAATTTCGTCACTGTATCATATAAAATAGTCAGTTTTAAATTATCCTTCACGTCTTCTAATTATTGCAGACAGTGTGTTAGCAAAACGATGGAGTTGAGAATTACATACCTGATATTAGAGTATTTCTAGAAATCGCTTTCTTCGCTTGTTCGTTGTTAGGCGTGCATGCCTTGTAAGCTCTTAACATCGTATCAACTGGTCTTAGCTTTACCAAATCTATTACGTGATTGTCTATCTCCTGCGCTATCGGCGGAGGCCGTTGGGAATTTGTGATCACGTATTCTCTTGGTCACGTTCTGGTATTTACGTATTAAATGTCTAAAAAAAAACATCAGCAATCGAGGCGTTTAATGCCATCAGATAACAGCCTTTATCCTCTCGAAACCAACCTCATGTGTTGCGTGTAGGTAAATTTCCTTCATTCGATCATCCAATTTCCTCTTCGTTGATTTGTTTTCTTAGCTCCGGACCTACTCCCATCTTCCCACATGTCAGGTTTTCGTTCTCGTCTTCACTTTCCGCGTGCTCCTTTTCCAACTCCACTTTGTATCGGGCTAGCGTACTCCAAACCGTCGCCTAAACTTTCCTAATTTAAGAAACCACCCTCTAAGGTGCTATTGTCTTCGTGAATTTATTTATTGATTAGCCGACTTTGGCACGGAATAAAATTAATTTTTACTCATTCAAATATTCTAAATCGTCTCGAAACAAGACTAAAAGCTTTGATCGTGTTACGTACTGTAATTGGGATAACGCCTGATACAATACTTCCGGCTCTTCTTGCTGCTGCTGAGCATTACCCGAAGAATCCGACGAGAGGTCCCTATGACTTGGAGGATTTCTTCTTTCCTCGTTGACGGTTGACATTCTCGTTTTTCAGGTTCGGTAAGCGCGGAAGACAAGCAATTGACAATCATAACAGCCCTGTTCCTTCAGAAAGATTCGGGAATTTCACCGAAGAAACCCGAATGATTATTTCTTATCACTACTATAAAATTACTCAACATTATTCAAATACTCACGATTTTAGGGTTACACGAAAAGCTTTGATCTCTCGAATTGACAGCTATCGGGAAATCAGACGTTTGACACTTTTCACTTTTATGCAGCGCACTCTGTTGAACCCAACTCTAACTATTACTGCCGAAGTCAAATTTCAGGTCACAGTGCCCCTGTTGCGCTTGCCGTCAGACATACGATATACTTCTTGTGGTGAAAAAACTTATTTTTATTTCACAACCTCAAAATAGGTCTGTTACGCGTGAAACATGAATGCACTACCGAAGGCCAAGCAAGTGAAGATTATACCCGAATGTTGAGTTGATAGATGGCGATATTTGTCATAAATACGAATCGTTTCAAGGTACACTATCCTCAAGGTACAACAGTCTCCCCTAATAGACCGTCAGATAGTGACAGATTCTGGTGCCCCATTTTCGCATACAAGCCTCGAAGAGGGTTGAAAAGTACTTCAATGTTGAGTAGAATAAAGTGAAATTTACGAATGGTCCCTGGGGATAACATATGGAAAAATCGATTTTTCTTAACATAAATAAAAGGTGTTTTTTCCCATTTTCTCATGTGTGCAAGCCTTGTTCACTAAATGATTAATTAATAAAACCTGGCTTCGGAAAACCAAAGGCTTGAGTGTTGCATGGGGATAAAGGGTTGAAATAATGGCGTAATCTTGTAAGAAAAAATCGAGATTTTGACCGATTTTCCCACACAAGCCTATTGGAAGTATGGAAACGTACATCGTCACTAGCCCGAAAATAATATTGGCTTGAGTGGCGCGAATGGATAAGTACATTTTAGGGTCGTAAAATTTAACGGAAATTTTTGTCGATTTTTCAGTTATTTTTCCATGAACGAAATTAATTGCAATACAAACTTATGAATTTAAAAGTCCGTAAAAAAGTAATGGCTTGAGTGTAGAGAGTGGCCTTCAAATTTTTAAAACATAGCAAAGTTGCAGAAAATTGTATGCAAATTGCCGCCATTTTCCCACGCAAGCCGTTTGGCATATGCTTAGAAAAAGTGATTCTAATACTGTATAACAAAAGGCTTGAGTGTCGGACGTGGTCTTCATATTAATTATACATAATGTATTTAAGAAAGAGCTGACAGAAAAATTTTAGAAATTTCCACCATTTTCCCACACAAGCCGTTTGGCATATGCTTACAAAAAATGATTCTAAGACTATTGTAACAAAAGGCTTGAGTGTCGGACATAGAGCATATTATTTATGTATAAAAGAGCTGACAAAAAATCTATAAATTTCGATTCTAAAACGATACAACAAAAGGCTTGAGTATCGGACATGGAGCATATTATATATCTAAGGAAGAGCTGACAAAAAATCTAGAAATGTTTATGCAGGGTTATTATTATTATTATTACATATATATTTATTTCCGGCCTTACGCCATTATAATAGTCAGAAACTCTGTCTTCGCGCCTCGCGTCCTGTTATGGAAAAGAAATTCTTGAAAAAGTTGCAGCGTGTGAAAAATGCAATTAAATACCTAATAATAATTATATGGTACATGTAACCCTATTATTTAATAGTAAATAAACATCTCTTTTATTTGTATTAAAAATCTATGTACACATTCCTTATAGTTTTCGTTTATTAGTTTGTTTCTTTAATTTTCATTTACTTACAACAGACATACACGTGAGGAAAAAGTTGACATATTTTTTGAATTTTTTTTGCGCGACAATTTAGACATTTTTATTTTGGATTTCGGTTTATCCTTGAAATAGAGAAACATTTTTTAACACATTAAAATATCATCTTAAACACGTGTCACAGATTCACGTGTCCCGCTTTTTCATTTGCAAGATCTAGCAACCCTGCTGCCACCGTGAGCAACTGTGAGCCCATATTTAACGCGCTTTCATAACGCATGTGGATAGCCTCTTGTGAAGATGCAATAAAGCAGTGCATGTATTTACTGAGTTATTTGTCTTCAAATGAAACAATTGGTAAGTACTGTGATATACATTTATTCAGGTTGTTCTGACAAACGTGTGCTGCTGACCGACTAAGGGCCGGTTTTACCAACACGGTATAAACGCGGTATAGCGCTATACTGAGAATAACCAGCAATAAGCCTTATGGGTATTCTCAGTATAGCGCTATACCGCGTTTATACCGTGTTGGTAAAACCAGCCCTAAATAGAGCAAGCCAGTCTAGCGATAGCGACAGGCGCCGGGTTCCTCGAGTCGCAAGCGAAGAGCCCCTCGACCGCGTGCTCAAATTTCAGAGGCCGACACCGACCCACAGTGCATTACTTAAGAGGGAATAGTGGACAAAAATCAGAATTCTCTGTTATCATCAAAACTTTTTTAACAATTTTGTTATATATTTATAGATCATTAACAACATTATCTGCATCGACAGTTTTGTTCTAAATGTACAGGGTGGAAAATGATGGAAATGTCTAGAATTTTTCTGTCAGCTCTTTCTTAACCTTCGGGTATACGCGCGCGGACTCTCAGTCCGCACGAATTTAAAATTAACCGCCGTTTCAAAACCCGCCGCTACAGCGCCTTACCGATCTCAGTACCTTTCAAGCGTACGCTGACGTGTATCTATCTGCTGTGTGAACTCTAAGCCTACACTTGTCATCGAGTTATTGCGAAATCTGTCTTTACAATTAGTTGGGCGGAAACGCCGAAAATCGGGCCAAAAGTCGAAAAGTTAACGGATTGACCTGAATTCGGGTATCCGGGAGTTTTCGGGGTCGCTGATTACGAATCCGAGGCCAAAATTGCAAAATTCCTAGATGGCGCCACAATACGGCGCATGCGCGGATCAAATCTCGACGTAAAATTGAGTAATGCCCTGAATTCGGGTACCCGGGGGTTTTCGGGGACGCTGATTACGAATCCGAGGCCAGAATTACAAAATTCCTATATGGCGTCACAATACGGCGCATGCGCGGATCAAATCTCGACGTAAAAGTGAGTAATTGCCCTGAATTCCGGTACCCGGGGGTTTTCTGGGTCGCGCTATGGTTTCTAGGAAAGGATTGTTTAGGCAAAAGTCTAAACAGGGTTTTAGAAAATATATAAGCTTAACTGTTTTTTGTAGAGTATATTAACGCTAAGAAACTTTGATGTCTTTTAGAAGTAACTAAACTTATAATCAAGGACGAGCAACGGTACCCCTGCTCGCTAGATCCGGAACACGGAAAATACCCAACGCCATTGTTCGGTCGCCGCGCGATAAATTTATCAGATCTCCTCGGGGTCGTAAATACCGAGGAACAGTCATCCCTTATTCTAATGTCACTCTCTCCTAGCCAATCAGGTCGCATCGCGTTAGCTCACGTCATCCCTATCAAGCCAATCAGCGCAGGATTCGTAATCAGCAACCCCGAAAATCCCTGAGTACTCAATTTCACCCAGATTTGATCAACTTTTGAGGAACCTTTCGCCATATTGGATCCGCCATATTTTATTTCGATATTTTGACTTTGGATTCGTAATCAACGACCCAACAAACCCTCGAGTAATCAATTTCACCCAGATTTGATCAATTTTTGAGTAAATTTTCCGCCATATTGGATCTGCCATATTTTTTTTCGAAATTTTGACTGGATTCGTAATCAGCGAGCCCAAAAACCCCCGAGTACTCAATTTCACCCAGATTCGATCAACTTTTGAGGAACCTTTCCGCCATATTGGATCCGCCATATTATTTTTCGAAATTTTGACTGGATTCGTAATCAGCGACCCCAAAAATCCCCGAGTACTCAATTTTACCCAGATTCGATCAACTTTTGAGGAACCTTTCCGCCATATTGGATCCGCCATATTATTTTTCGAAATTTTGACTGGATTCGTAATCAGCGACCCCAAAAACCCCCGAGTACTCAATTTTACCCAGATTCGATCAATTTTTGAGGAACCTTTCCGCCATATTGGATCCACCATATTGTTTTTCGCAATTTTGACTTTGGACTCGTAATCAGCGACCCCAAAAACCCCCGATTACTCAATTTCACCCAGATTCGATCAATTTTTGAGGAACCTTTCCACCATATTGGATCCGCCATATTGTTTTTCGAAATTTTGACTTTGGATTCTTAATCAGCGACCCCAAAAACCCCCGAATATTCAATTTCATCAGGATTCGATCAATTTTTAAGGAACCTTTCAAGTGCTTTTCAAGTTGCGGACTCACAGTCCGGCGCGTGTAATCTTGTTACAAATGAGGGCGCGTGTACCCGAAGGTTAAATACATTACGTATAATCAATATGAAGACCACGTCCGACACTCAAGCCTTTTGTTATATAGTCTTAAAATCACTTTTTCTAAGCATATGTCAAACGGCTTGCGTGGGAAAATGGCGGCAATTTCTAGAATTTTTCTGTCAGCTCTTTCTTAAATACATTACGTATAATTAATATGAAGACCATGTCCGACACTCAAGCCTTTTGTTATATACACTTAAAATCACTTTTTCTAAGCAAATGTCAAACGGCTTGCGTGGGAAAATGGCGGCAATTTGCATACAATTTTCCTACAACTTTCCGACGTAACCCGAATGACAAAATTCATCGGCTCTATGTAGGGGCAACATCGGCCTTCCGAGGTGGCAATATAGGCCGACCGAGCTGCAGCCTGCATAGTGCCTATATAGGAAGTGTAACGCTCGTCTATAAAGTGGCTATATAGGCCATGCAATGTAGAGCCTATGTAGGTCACACTATTTACAGACTATATAGGCCATGCAATGTACAGCCTATACAGGCCGTACGCTTTGCAGACTATATGGGCCACACGATTTACAGACTATGTAGGCCATGCAATGTACAGCCTATATAAGCCTTACCATTTGCAGACTATATAGGCCACGTGATATTCAGGCTATATAGAGTATTTAATTTGCGAACGATATAGGCCTCACGATATTCAGGCTACATAGGCCAGCAAGCTAGAGTCTGTATAGGCCTACGTAGCAAGAGTACAACACTCGCAATGAAGGCTATTCACGCCGTGTGATGTACCACCTACATAAGCCAATTGAGTGATTCAGAGATTATACAGACCAAGTAATTCACGGACTATATCACAGGCCAAACATTGCCGAAACAATTAAAGTAAAATGGTCAGAATAATTAAGATAAAATCAATCAAATGCATAGAACATCAATTTTTATTGCACAGAGAAATATCGAATTTCCATATAGAGAACAGCATAATTATATTAAAATTCATGAATCATTTATTATGATTAATTAACAACTGAACCGAAAAAAAACATGTTGAATGCCTTCCTTCGATTGCTTCGAGGAGCATGAGTCCTCCTTGCTCCTTTGTCCTGGGCCTGCGTTGGAAAGCCCCGTTGCCTTGACGTCACTGTGGGGGAAACTGCCCGCTTCAACCTGGCATCGTGGATCACCCTTGCTTGGCGCGTCCACTCCTAATAGTCCAGTAAAATTTCCGTTTAAATCGAAAATTGTGACGTAATGGTGAAAACTTGATAATAAATCAATATCATCGCATAAATCTCCCTCAAGTTAAGTGTTAACTCTCAAGTCGAGGGAAATTTTCATGGGAGAAATGATAATTTCATGGATTAGTATTGTTAATTTTTAGAAATATTACTATAGAATTAACGCGCGCGCGATCTTATAAAAAATTATGATATTTCTCGTTTTCGAGATTTAGGTTAGGTTTCCAATATTCAATCAACTATAATATCCATTAGAAAGTATAAAAAATTCAATCAAATGAGGAACAATCATTTCTTCATAAAAAGTTAAAGTACTTCAATAAAACGCGTACTAAAATGATTATAAAATGTTAAATTACGTACGATTTTTATGTAATACTAACCAGAGTCCCCTTCTTCTTCCAACACTGCAGCATTCCGTACTTGCTCCCACTTTTTCTGAGCACGCTTTTTACATCGATGCTTTTGAACACGTTCTCGGATCAATTTCCGTTTCCGATCCATAGTAAACTTTAGAGTTCAGTGCCGAAGCCAACGAGAGTACTGGGTGCAAGAATTGTCCCCTCGATCTTATATTATAGTATATATGAACGACGCGACATCTTTTGCGCCCAGTATATACTATGTGGTGAATGCCCTTCTATATAGACTGGCTGTCACAGAACTGACATCGCTCACATGTAATGTGGCCTATATAGGTCGACAATCGCAAAACCAACATCGCTCGTATAAAGAATAACCTATAAAAGCCGGATATTTTTTGTGGAACCAATATCTTCCCTACATAGGATGTGGCCTATATAGGCTGACTGTCACAGGCCTAACATCGCTCGCATGTAGTGTGGCCCATATAGGTTGACAATCGCAAAATCAACATTGCCCCTATAAAGGATAACCTATAACAGCCGGATATTGTAAAATCAATATCGCTCCTATGTAGGATTTGGCCTTCATGGGATGACTTTCGCAAAACTAAGATTGCCCTTATATAGAATGGCCTATGTAGGCCAGATATTGCCAAACCAATATCGCCCCTACGTAGGAAGTGACCTTTATAGGCTGTCCGTCATAGGACCAATATCGCTTGTATGTAGGTGACGTATATGTAGGTTGACCGTTCCCAAACCAACATTGCCCTCATAATGGAAAACCTACATAGGCTGGCTGGTACAAAACCAATATCGTGCCTACATAGAATCTATATTGGCCGAGAAATCTTGTCACTCGGGAAGCCTTCCTTCCGTCCACATCCGATAGTCATGCCAATTTTATAATAATGTCTAACACATCAAAAATAATCTATAGTTTCAAAGGCTTGAATGAAAAAATAACTGAAAAATCGACAAAAATTTCCGTTAAATTTTACGACCCTAAAATGTACTTATCCATTCGCGCCACTCAAACCATTATTATTTTCGGGCTAGTGACGATGTACATTTCCATACTTCCAATAGGCTTGTGTGGGAAAATCGGTCAAAATCTCGATTTTTTCTTACAAGATTACGCCATTATTTCAACCCTTTATCCCCATGCAACACTCAAGCCTTTCTTTTTCCGAAGCCAGGTTTTATTAATTAATCATTTAGTGAACTAGGCTTGCGTGAGAAAATGGGAAAAAACACCTTTTATTTATGTTAAGAAAAATCGATTTTTCCATATGTTATCCCCAGGGGCCATTCGTAAATTTCACTTTATTGTACTCAACATCAAAGTACTTTTCAACCCTCTTCGAGGCTTGTATGCGAAAATGGGGCACCAGAATCTGTCACTATCTGACGGTCTATAATATACAATTATAATACTTCCTTGCATTTAAAGTTCGTCCTTACAACATTGTACTTAGATTACCGGGGTATACATATTTGCTTGGAATATATAATTTATTATTAGATGATATTATTATTAATAATACATAATAATTGTTTCGCCGAAACATACCGCTTCGCCGATGGCGAAATGAACTCTAAATTAGCAAGGTACTTCGATCGCGATTAGATTGAGCGGTAAGCCCGATATACCTATATTAGAAGACCGTCTATCGTGCGACGGAACCACTGGAAATGAAAAAAAAAGCAGGTTAAAGCAGGTTTTAGTTTATGTTGCATCTATTACAGTAAAGCCGGTCCCAGACAATGCGTGCATCCGGCGAATATTCGCCATTCGTGATCCTTCGCGTAGTGTGTGGGAGCTCTACTGCGCCAAGCATTCGGCATTCGCCCGCTATTCGCGGTCTTGTCGGTAAAACGACGCGTAGTAAAGGATGACGAAGTAACTTCGGGCTTCTTCGCCTCCGCTCCCACATGGTGTGCCCAGCTACGCATAGTTGATTTATTTGCAACCCGAGAAGGGGTCCAGGCCAGAGATGTCAGTAACTAGTTACTTTTGTATCGAGTTATACAAAAGTTACACGCTATAGGCTGTATTGGGAAACGGAATTCCTTACATTACATTGCTACACAATTATCGAGGTATCGCTTGCTACTTGTTCCATTTATAACGAGAAACGAAGAAGCTCAGTTATTTGTTACACTTGTATCGAATAAGAAATTTTATTTCGTTACTCATTACATTTGTATCGAGTAACAATATGAAATTTCGTTATTTATTTCTGTTCGTAGCGTATAATGAACTAAAATTTCGTTACTCGATACAAATATAACGAGTAACGCAATTAAATCGGTACTCGATACAAATGTGACAAGTATCGCAATTAAATTGGTTACTCGATACAAACGTAACGAGTAACGCACTTAAATTGCGATACTTGTTACATTTGTATCGAGTATCGCAATTAAATTGATACTCAATACAAATGTAACCAGTAACGCAATTAAATTGGTTACTCGATTAATAATCTCGGTCGAGATTATTGAATTAATAAAATAATAAAGTTGCGCGGCAAAGTTACAAATGTAACGAGTTACGCAATTTAATTAGTTACTCGATATAAATGTAACAAGTATCGCAATGAAATTGGTTACAATTAATGATTAGAATGTCAACATCCGGTACTGACATATCAATTCATAAGACATTTCTATGTATATACATATATATATATATATATATATATACATATATATATATATATATATATATATATATATCCATTAGACATTGTATATCCGCCAACGTATGTGCAATGTATATGAAATGTATGTGCAAATGCTGTATGGGAAATTGGTTAGTAAACTTTATTTTTATTGTATGAAATGAATTTTTCTGATTTTCCTGTACACATGATTTTTTTATTTATTGGAAATAATATTGTAATAAATTATAATAATATTTGTAATAATTATAATAATGTCTGACATGTAAAGCAGCATTTCGTGCTGCCATTAATGAGATGGGTACCCGCTTAGTCATGCATTGGTTTGAATGCCAACTGTTGAGCAGAGGGAAATTCTTCCGAGGTTCTAGTGTTCCATAACAGAGACTCACAATCAATATAGCCGACGGTATCCGTACAGATTTTTCGTATGTTCTCTGTGCTCTAGGCGAATATGATACAGTGAGTTTAAGACGGCTGCAGCCGTACAGGGAGTAATATGGAAGGAATACGGAAAAATAAATGAAATTAAGAGTTTGTATTTATGTAGCTACCCTTGATATTATCCCACCACTTCCGATTTCTTAATTTAAAAATATTGAGATATAAAAGGTGATATACATTTGGTGATTAAACATGATAGTCAGGGAGGCAGCGAAACTTTTACGGTGGTCATTTCACCAAGGCTGGTTTTCATTCACATGATAGATTCTATACTGTATGTGAGCGAAATGCTTGTCAGCTGCCGTACCGGCGATGGGGGTGAGTACAGTAGAACCTCAAACGCGTAAAAAACTAGAGAAATAAAGTGATATCACCAAAGTTGAATTTTTGTTTATGGTTTATTTACATTATGTAATTATAAAAAATCGTAGTCAGCTGGACATATTTCCGGGGAAAATGTGTCAGCTGGGACAATAAACATGCAGCGCGCCGGCTAAAGAGGCTGCTCATTTATAATTTCAGCTGACGACTTTTCCCCCGCAATTCAGCCAGCCGACTTTTATTTATATCTAGTACGAATAATAATGGTTCGTGTAATCAAATTTTAGCTGTAGTAGTATAAAGAGAAACATGAAATTTTTATTGCTACAAAAGATCTACCAGAGATCCGCACTTCGGCTGTACCCCGCACATGGCTTTTATATATTTACTCTTACATTTATGAATATCGCCTTCTATACAATAAATCTTCTATTGATTTTTATAACTTATTTATTTCTAACAAATATTATTAAATAGTTGGATAATAATAAATAACATAATTAACTGCAATAATAATTATTATCGCCATTAAAATTGCAAGGAAGATAGACTCTTTTGTAGCAAAAAAATTTCATGTTTCTTTATACTACCACAGCTGAAGTTTGATTACACAAACCATTATTATTCGTACTAGATATAAATAAAAGTCGGTTGGCTGAATTGCGGGGGAAAAGTCGTCAGCTGAAATTATAAATGCGCAGCCTCTTTAGTCGACGCGCTGCATGTTTATTGTCCCAGCTGACACATTTCCCCTCGAAATATGTCCAGCTAACTCCGATTTTTTATAATTACATAATGTAAATAAACCATACACAACAATTCAACTTTGGTGATATCACTTTATTTCTCTAGTTTTTTTACGCGTTTGAGGCTCTACTGTACTCACCCCCATCGCCGGTGCGGCAGCTGACAAGCATTTCGCTCACATACAGTATGGAATCTATCATGTGAATGAAAACCAGCCTTGGTGAAATGACCACCGTAAAAATGTCACTGCCTCCCGGACTATGATATAAACGTGTGGAGTGTTACGAGGCATGTATGTGCTCTACGATGAAACGTACTGTGTGATGAAAGGTGGTAAATCACCTACCGAAATTATTCGTATGGCTTGCGGAGGTTCGCAAAGACTACTTCGTAGAAACGAATTGCATACGAGTCGCAAAATAAACGTTATTTAAATCTGTACCCCCCAGGATAAAAGTGTATTATAAGTCCAGTTTTTACATAAAATGGGATTTTTGCAGCATTACGCTAAGTATTAAGTCCACTTTAGTATGCAAAACCGCTTTAAGTGCCACCTATGATACCAAAGAAAATACCAAAGTTACACCATCTACCGGGATAAAACAATATTAGAATTAGTAAAACACTTTTCCCAAGAACTGTTATTTTGGACTTAATACACTTTTATCCTCGGGTACAGAAATACAATTTAGTGTAACCATTCTAAGGTTCAATGCGGTAATCCTGAAGACGACATTGAATCAATTTTTTCGGATACTGATACGAGTGGTGTTAAATTTAACATGTGAAACGTCGAATTTGTATCTCTCTAATGAGTTTCCCACTTCGATATTTTCATTTATTAAACGTTACTTGTTACAGAAAAATAACTCATTTTGGTCGCTACATGTTTAATTTTCTGGCGATTAGTGGTTTTTTTACCGTAACAAGAACATTTGTTCGGTTTCTTAGTACATTTACAACTTGCAACGAAAAAAAATTATTGCGATTACTTTTATAATATGTAACAGGAAAAATGCCGTAACTGCTTAAATTTGTCTCATGGAACGAATATCATTTCGTTGTTCGTTACATTTGTATCGAGTAACTCATATTATTTCGTTACTTATTACATTTGTATCGGGTCACGAATTTGTATCGAGAAGCGAATTTAATTTCGTTATTCGATATAAATGTAACGAGAAACTAAATAAGCTCCATAGTTTTTCCGAGTAGCGGAACAAATTTCGTTATTCGATACAAACGTATCGAGTAACGATTTTATTCTGCTGTTCCATACAAATGTAACGAGTAACTAAACATCTTCGTTCTTCGATACTATTGGATCAAGTATCTACTGTTACCTCGCTACTTGTATAACGAAGTAACAGATAAATTGAGATATTTAATTACATTTGTAACTAGTAACAAGTATCGTTCTATACACGTTTTTGACATCTCTGGTCCAGGCGCCTTGCGCTTACCAAGGCACACCGCCTTGCCGTCGCGACCGGTACCCCATCGCGAGGTCCCTGAAATTGGAGAGTGGGATCGAGGCGCCGCACAATGGGCGAAATCTCGAAAAGCTGACCAAAACTCGCAAAATGAAGATTTTATTTCGGGGTTTGGTTAATGGCACAGGAAGTCTGAAGTCGGTCCCAGACAATGCGTGCAGTCGGCGAATATTTGCCATTCGTGATTCTTCGCGTAGTGTGTGGGAGCTCTACTGCGCCAAACATTCGGTATTCGGTCGCTATCCACGGTCTTGTCGGTAAAACGACGCGTAGTAAAGGACGACGAAGAAACCCAACACTTTCGTGCGTTGAAATGGGTGTAGAAAAACTTATGAACCCGTGCCCTTCCGTGCGCACCCCGAATGCCTACACCGATATGGGATCCCAAACATGTTGACCACAAAAACAGAAACAAAGTGGCTGATGCCTGGAAGGAGTTGGAATCATCATTTTCTAGCAGCAACGTAACTGCCGCAGATTTAAAAAAGAAGAAAGACTCACTAATGGCGATATTCCGTCCGCTTTTAAGTAAGGTCAACCCTTCGTTGCTCACGTGGGGTGTAGGCTACACCCCAGCCTCCTTTTTTTGCATGCCACGCCTAGAGTTTTTTTTTCAAGGTTTGCACTTTTAGTACCTTTCGGGAACATTTCATTAAAGAATTTGGCACCAAAAGCGCAGGACAAAACCGATTTATCTCTTCGACAGAACGCTGCAAAGAGTTAAATAGTGAGTTTTTTAACAGTCTGTATTAATTCAATATTTAATATTTTTCTATAAAACTTGTTCCAATTTGTTAATTAGAACTTTGTTAATAAGACGAGAGTAGGACAACTATCCTCAGTCTATTATTTATACTATTTTTTTAATAAAAATCGGCAGGGAGACCTGAGCGTCTGAAAACCGAGACCTCATGTACCGAGACTTCGAGTTTTGTTTTCAATTAGAAAATTACGAAATTTATTTTTTTTTTATGTTGAGATCATTAGGCAATATCTCAAGCTTTAAAATAAAAAAAAAGTATTAAAAAATTTCAAATTTTCACTAAGAAAACGTTAATCTTTAACTGGGGTGTAGGGTACACCCCAGGTGAGCTTTAATGTTTCAAAAACCCACATGAGTAACGAAGGGTTTAATCCAGCAGCTCTGGTACTGGGGCAGAAGACATTTACAAACCAAACTGGTTTGCCTTTGAAACTATGCAGAAGTTTCTCAGACCTATATATACTCCAGGAGAAACTATGAACTCAGAGGTAAATATTTTATAATTTTTCTACAATTTCTCCACTCCGAATAAATCATGGCAATACATCGACAAAGATTTTTAAGACTATATTTTAAAATTTTTAAATGATGCTTCGAATTATTGAAGTTGTGCATAAAATTTAGATACTTCACTAATATTTCTAAAAATATAAAAGATCCAACTATTCATTTCTCAACAGTCCGGCCATCTGATTGCGATAATGTTGATTATAAATAGTATTTCTATAAATATTTTATAACTTAGTTTTTTGTACATTTGTAAACAAAATAGAATATCATTGGAGTCAGGGATGGGCGTCATAAGAAAAATTAATAATTGAATGACTAATAGTTAAGATTAAATTTTCATTTATTATTCAAATAATTTTGAATAACGAATAAATTTTCATTCATCATTCCGTCATTCTTACTTGGTTGTTTCATTGGGTAGACGATCAAGGTAATTAGGAAGTTCTTCCTACAGTTTATCGTGACCAGATGCACCAGATCGACGATCACGGGAAATGACAGATTTTAACTGCAGTTTTTCGTGTCTAGGTGCACTAGGTCAGTGAGTGCGATAGTCCGACATATGGATCATTTTATATTATAATATATACTGAAAGAATCTACATCGTAATCAAGGGTTTCCGTGAATTGCGGTTATATGCTTTTTTTCCTAGAGGAATGTGAATTATATCCGTATATTTTTCTAGACGAAAAATACGATGTTCCTTTGTGTACATAATACGAGACGCCGTGAGGCCCCTGAAATTGGAGAGCGGTATCGAACCCGAACGTTCGTGCATTTGCCGAAAGCACGAACATTTTCCATGTATTGTAGCGTGTGGGAGGGTAGGCGAAGGCATAGTAGGATCTCCGAATGTTCGCGCATTCGCCGAATGCACGCATTGTCTGGGACCGGCTTAAGAGTAGTAGAAGCACATGTAAGCCAGAACAGCTCCAGCCGTTACCTGTCAAATAATATATAGCTCATGTCAAACTTATTTACATAGAGAAACACACACAGCGACAAGAGTTTAAACTATTAATATAAGTAACTATTGCAAAAAATGTACATATCTTGGGGTCATACGATCCATTTTGTGCCAATTTGCAACAGAAACACCTTACCGGATGATGAGAATAGCACAATATTGCGGCATGAGCCCGCAGTCTACAAATCGTCACCCTAATATAGGTTTGTTCAATGTTCCATTCCCAAAAGGAGGATATTGAACAAACCTATATTGAGGTGACGAAATAGCAAATTTCAGGAGGCGCTTACTCATTTACTATGTAACGACGCTACCCGGCGCTACCAGGTAGTCGCACACTTTAGCACGCTCTCTGACTGGCCCCGCTCGGACAAGGTAGTGAGATAATGATATGTTGGGCGCCAGGTGTTCCGAAACATCAAAGAAAGTCAAAATAGGTAGCAGTCAGATCACGTGAACCGGAAACGGAACTCCGCTAGCTCAGTCCCGTATCGGTAAAGGAGAGGGGCGGTGTCGTGAGACAAAGAAATGAATTTGAGGCGGCTTATAACACAGAAATAACACTTAGATTTATTGACAGACTGACTCACGCGATATATATATCTATCTATATATATATAAAAATGAATGTTTGTCTGTATGTCTGTCTGTATGTCTCGTATGCCTTCCTAAACCGTTCATCCGATTGCGATGAAATTTTGGGAAATAGTTGGACGCATGCCTGCGATGGTTTCTGAGTTAGTAAATCTTATACAGGGTGTTCAAAAAGTCCCGGTACGGCCGATTATCTCAGTGGGAAAACATTTTAGAGAAATCTATCTATACACCGTATGTCCAATGGCTAGTCGAGCAGGTGCAGCGACCTGAATTTTTCTGAAATTTGACTTCGGCAGTATTTTAGTTAGAGTTGGCTTTGGAAGATGGCGCTACGTACGAGCGAAATATTTGAAATGGTAAAAGCGGGAGGTAGATAAATGCGGGAGAAGTGAAGTGTAACCTCAAAATTGTGAATGTTGGAATAATGGTGAGTAATTGTTTGAAACGATAAGACATAATAATTCGGGTTTCTTTTCGATGTTCAACCAAATAACACGACTGATATTTAATTGCAGAGAGAAACTGATGCAACTGGCAGTCGTGGAGGAAGGGGCTACCGTCAACGTGGTCCTCGCCAGAGTGGTCGAGCTCTGCCTCGTCGACGAAAGGTGCAATTGAAATGAAATTAAAGTCTGAGTCAAGGTGAAAATTGGAAGACATGGAAAGAAAACGCGGCAAAGTCGCCGACAGAAGGAGTGAGTAAAGTGCGAAAGAAAAGTGCAGTGACGCCGAAAAACCATGGGAAGACAGTGACGAACAGCAGCAGCAGCTGGTCGACACTGCTCAACTCCGCACCAGCTCCTGAATGATATCTCGCCGATCGCGATACGCGGCCGCTCCGATGGACAACGATTCCAGACATTCGAGTCGTAGTAGCAGCAAGGACAGCAGCAGCAGCAGCAACGTCAACGGCAGGGGCACTCTTTTAAAGCGAAGGCAGTCCAAGACCGACTAGAATAGCTGTAAGAGAAAGACGCATCGGCGGAAACATGAAATATCGAAGCAAGACTTGCAATAAGAGTGTGGTAAAAGAAAGAAAAAAAATGACAGAGACGAGGCGACGAGACAGAGGAGGAAGTCGTCACCACGAAGGGTTCCTGAAACGGTACCAGTACTAGCAACGTGTGAAGAGTTCAAGAGAACGGGACATCTACACCCAGTCGCAAATCATGCAGAGTTCCTGTGACATCCGACAGCGGCATCACGTCAGGAGTATGAACAGTGGAGAAGAACGGGAGCCTCGCTGAAAAAGGAAGGAGCAGTGTTGGCGATGGCGGTGACAGCCCGGATCATGAGCAAAGGCTGAAGAACCTTGAGCGTTTTGGATAAAAAGTGGACGTGACTCGAAGCAGTTATCGTAATCGATTTACGCCGACACTGGTGCCGTAGCCAATCTCGATCACAATGAATTCTTCCAACTAGAGGCGGTTTCTATATCACTCGTCGCCGTTGATCCTTTCCCTCTTAATCCTTGTACATAATGCATCTGTTAATATGAAGTTTGATCCGAAACCCTTCCATCCTTCCTATTGTAACACTCTCGTAACAATACGGTCCGATTATTTTATATTCATAAGGTTTTATCAGCTTTACGCGTTATTTCTCGTTATTTTCGTTATTTAACCTTGCATTCATACATTATTACTGATGGATTATTAATAAATTAATTCATGAAAGTGACTCTACTGGCTTGTGCTATTTTTCGTCCGGTATTTCCTTCCGCAAGATATTTGGATAAATGTACCCCTTCGATCTTGAAGAGTTTGGTTGGAATAAGCAAGACGGATAGTGGACAGAGTTTAGGCATTAGGAGGCATACAAGATGTCACAATCAGCGGGACAGGATTTCGTGTAACCATGATCTATAGTAAGTAAAGTGGATAGTAATCGTTTCTGTATCAACAAATCTGTGTTCAATTGATATTTTATACTTCATTAGTAGCTCTAAATGAGATACATCTATCTCATAGTTTATAGTACAAAATGTAATTTCCCCTGCGGGAGCTAATTTTATGAATGAAAAAATTCTAATAAATCATGATTACACGAAATCCTGTCCCGCTGATTGTGACATCTTGTATGCCTCCTAATGCCTAAACTCTGTCCACTATCCGTCTTGCTTATTCCAACCAAACTCTTCAAGATCGAAGGGGTACATTTATCCAAATATCTTGCGGAAGGAAATACCGGACGAAAAATAGCACAAGCCAGTAGAGTCACTTTCATGAATTAATTTATTAATAATCCATCAGTAATAATGTATGAATGCAAGGTTAAATAACGAAAATAACGAGAAATAACGCGTAAAGCTGATAAAACCTTATGAATATAAAATAATCGGACCGTATTGTTAGGAGAGTGTTACAATAGGAAGGATGGAAGGGTTTCGGATCAAACTTCATATTAACAGATGCATTATGTACAAGGATTAAGAGGGAAAGGATCAACGGCGACGAGTGATATAGAAACCGCCTCTAGTTGGAAGAATCCATTGTGATCGAGATTGGCTACGGCACCAGTGTCGGCGTAAATCGATTACGATAACTGCTTCGAGTCACGTCCACTTTTTATCCAAAACGCTCAAGGTTCTTCAGCCTTTGTTCATGATCCGGGCTGTCACCGCCATCGCCAACACTGCTCCTTCCTTTTTCAGCGAGGCTCCCGTTCATCTCCACCGTTCATACTCCTGACGTGATGCCGCTGTCGGGTGTCACAGGAACTCTGCATGATTTGCGACTGGGTGTAGATGGCCCGTTCTCTTGAACTCTTCACACGTTACTAGTACAGGTACCGTTTCAGGAACCCTTCGTGGTGACGACTTCCTCCTCTGTCTCATCGCCTCGTCTCTGTCATTTTTTTTCTTCCTTTTACCACACTCTCATTGCAAGTCATGCTTCGATATTTCATGTTTCCGCCGATGCGTCTTTCTCTTACAGTTATTCTAGTCGGTCTTGGACTGCCTTCGCTTTAAAAGAGTGCCCCTGCCGTTGACGTTGCTGCTGCTGCTGCTGTCCTTGCTGCTACTACGACTCGAATGTCTGGAATCGTTGTCCATCGGAGCGGCCGCGCATCGCGATCGGCGAGATATCATTCAGGAGCTGGTGCGGAGTTGAGCAGTGTCGACCAGCTGCTGCTGCTGTTCGTCACTGTCTTCCACATGGTTTTTCGGCGTCACTGCACTTTTCTTTCGCACTTTACTCACTCCTTCTGTCGGCGACTCTACCGCGTTTTCTTTCCATGTCTTCCAATTTTCACCTTGACTCAGACTTTAATTTCATTTCAATTGCACCTTTCGTCGATGAGGCAGAGCTCGACCACTCTGGCGAGGACCACGTTGACGGTAGCCCCTTCCTCCACGACTGCCAGTCGTATCAGTTTCTCTCTGCAATTAAATATCAGTCGTGTTATTTGGTTGAACATCGAAAAGAAACCCGAATTATTATGTCTTATCGTTTCAAACAATTACTCACCATTATTTCAACATTCACAATTTTGAGGTTACACTTCACTTCTCCCGCATTTATCTACCTCCCGCTTTTACCATTTCAAATATTTCGCTCGTACGTAGCGCCATCTTCCAAAGCCAACTCTAACTAAAATACTGCCGAAGTCAAATTTCAGAAAAATTCAGGTCGCTGCACCTGCTCGACTAGCCATTGGACATACGGTATATAAAAATGAATGTTTGTCTGTCTGTCTGTCTGTATGTCTCGTATGCCTTCCTAAACCGTTCATCCGATTGCGATGAAATTTTGGAAAATGGTTGGACGCATGCCTGCGATGGTTTCTGAGTTAGTAAATCTTATACAGGGTGTTCAAAAAGTCCCGGTACGGCCGATTATCTCAGCGGGAAAACATTTTAGAGAAAAATGTTTAATACAAAACTTTAAGGATTTTCCCTTGGCTACCCAGTGGTCGTATTGGATTTGACCTTGACCGTGACCTTTAAGGTAATATCAAATGCCTTCCTAAACCGTTCATCCGATTGCGATGAAACTTTGGGGAATGGTTGGACGCATGACCGCGAAGGTTTCTGAGTTAGTAAATCTTATAAAAGGTGTTCAAAAAGTACCGGTACGGATGATTATTATGCCTTCCTAAACCGTTCATCCGATTGCGATGAAAATTTGGGGAACAGTTGGACGCATATCCGCGAAGGTTTGAGTTAGTAAATCTTATACAGGGTGTTCAAAAAGAACAGGTACGGATGATTATTTGCCTTCCTAAACCGTTCATCCGATTGCGATGAAACTTTGGGGAATGGTTGGACGCATGCCCGCGAAGGTTTCTTATTGTTAGTAAATCTTATAAAAGGTGTTAAAAAAGTACCGGTACTGATGATTATTATGCCTTCCTAAACCGTTCATCCGATTGCGATGAAAAGTTGGGGAATGGTTGGACGCATGTCCGCGAAGGTTTCTGAGTTAGTAAATCTTATAAAAGGTGGTCAAAAAGTACCGGTGCGGATGATTATTATGCCTTCCTAAACCGTTCATCCGATTGCGATGAAAATTTGGGGAACAGTTGGACGCATATCCGCGAAGGTTTCTGAGTTAGTAAATCTTATACAGGGTGTTCAAAAAGTCGAACTATACTTGACCTAAATTTTACCTCCGCTGACAATAAAGGTAACATGAAAAAAATGGTCAAAGACACATTTGAACGTGAAAAAAAATTAATTTGACCTCGATATAACCTTGAAGGTCATGGTCAAGGTCAAATCCAATATGACCATTGCGTAGCCCGGGAAAAATACTAAAAGTTTTGTATTAAAAATGTATTTAAACAATGGTGGACGGACAAAATCAATCCACAATCTACCCGTGCGAAGCCGGGACGGGCTGCTAGTATGGTATAAGAACGCTGCGGCTACGGCCGGATCGACTTTCGATAACAGTTATTAACACTAACATACCGGGACTATCAGCGCGACATAATCGACGAGAGCCCTTACAAGGGACGATAGATATCCTAAATAACGCACAGAGGTAATACCGAAAATACGCGCGGAGAGAACACCGAGAATACGCGCGAAGAGAACACCGAAAATACGTGCGAAGAGAACACCGAAAATACGCGCGGAGAGAACACCGAGAATACGTGCGAAGAAAACACCGACAATACGCGCGGAGAGAACACCGAAATCACGCGCGAAGAAAACACCGAAAACACACGCGAAGAAATCACCGAAGATACACGCGAAGAAATCACCGAAAATACACGCGAAGAAAACACCGACAATACGCGCGGAGAGAACACCGAGAATATGCGTGATGAGAATACCGAAATCACACGCGAAGAAAACACCGGAAATACGCAATAAAATGACACCGAATCGATCATAAACCCGATAGCCGTTATTCGAGAGTGTTACGACGCACCGCTTATCCCTACGTCGAGCCACCGAACATAGACTAGACAAGATAGTCCAGTGCATTTAGGAATTGACCCAAAAATTTCGGGTACATTTTTTCTTTTGTTGCTCATTCGAAAGGGTCATCGATGGAGACCTTAACCCTGAATTTGCGCATTTCTCAAATTGCCCCGTCCGCCGCCATCTTGGATTCTTTTTTTTTTTTCAACTACTCATATCTCGCGTTCTAATAATCCCACAGCAGTCGCTTTGGGGTCGTTGGATTCGTCAGAATTTACTCTTTAATTGAGTTTATATCAAGTAAAACTCTCCAACGTACTGGAAAAAAGTTATTAGCGTTCAAAGTTGAAAGTTGTTTGCCAAAAGTTCTTGCGCCCGGGTTTTCCGCGCGTAGTTCTTTTCCAGTGCATCAGAGACCCCTATCGATGCTTAACTATTTAAACTAGATTCAATTTGCAGTATTTTAAAAAAAGAATCATCCCGATCGGTTGATTCCTCGCCCGGCAATCCACGCTCGAAGTTGCGCTGTTTATTATCGTGCTATTTTGAAGCCTCTAATACTCGCGCGTCGCGCTTTGGCGAGTTCGCGGTTCGCGCTGCATTTCTCGCTTTTGTAACTAATATAACTCAAATTACTTAAGATCAACGACATATTCGTTAAATCTATGCTAAGAACACGCGTTTTACATTAATTTTTTACTTAAATTTATAACTCAGATCAAATATGATTTGAGACATTCGGTAATATATGCTCTATCTTTCTCTGCAGGAACGTGTGTATGTGTGCGTGTGCGTGTTTAAAGAATAAAAAGAAAAATACGGCCGGTCCCGCGAAAAACCCAGGGAAAGTTTTACAATATCTTTTTTCCTTGTTCTCTGCTTTCCTCGAGACACAGTTGGCTGCCAGATGCCTTGCCTACTGTTCCGACAAACGTTGGTCGGAATTCTGATTATCGGCTAATGAACGCAATAAAAAGAATTTCATTGAGATGTTAAAGAAGCACCTGATCAATCATGGATTCGAAGTGAGACAAGCATGGGAGGATGCGGACGTGGACATCGTTAGAACGGCAATTGAAGTAGCTTCAAGATTTGATTCCGCCATAGTCGTAGGAGAGGACGTGGATCTACTCGTATTGATGTGCGCACTTGGAAAAAATCTCAAAAATATCTATTTTCGTAAAGTCGGAAGGGGAGCAACCGCATCGAAAATGTATTCTACGAGTAGCTTCAAGCATAAAAATATGATAGAGCACATACTTTTCATGCACGCATTTTCGGGATGCGACACCGTGTCTGCGATCTGTGGAATGGGGAAAAAAAAAATAATTGACGTCATTAGAAAAAATGTTCACCTTCGAGAAGGAATAAAATTATTTCAGAAAACCACTCCCGGACAAAATAACATCGCTGCAGCTGGGGAGAGTGTGTTGATTGCACTGTACGGAGGAAAAGAATCCGATGCTTCTATTGATCAATTCAGATATAAAATGTTTGCACGTTCAGGCCTCAAAACGAAGACCGACTTATCACGATTGCCTCCAACGAGCTCAGCAGCACGCCAACATTCCCTGCGGACATATTACCAGGCTCAGAAGTGGCTTGGAGAAGAGAAAAATGCGCTTGACTGGGGCTGGAAAAAAAGTAACCGGGGTTTGGAGCCAGTGACTAGCGAGCAGGAACCAATTCCACGAGTTCTATTGGACATCATATCCTGTGGCTGCACAAAAAAATGCGGTAACGCTTGTGGATGTCGAAAGGCAGGATTGAAATGTTCAAACCTATGCAAGATTTGCTGTGGCGATTTTATATCTGAATTGATCAATAGAAGCATCGGATTCTTTTCCTCTGTACAGTGCAATCAACACACTCTCCCCAGCTGCAGCGATGTTATTTTGTCCGGGAGTGGTTTTCTGAAATAATTTTATTCCTTCTCGAAGGTGAACATTTTTTCTAATGACGTCAATTATTTTTTTTTTCCCCATTCCACAGATCGCAGACACGGTGTCGCATCCCGAAAATGCGTGCATGAAAAGTATGTGCTCTATCATATTTTTATGCTTGAAGCTACTCGTAGAATACATTTTCGATGCGGTTGCTCCCCTTCCGACTTTACGAAAATAGATATTTTTGAGATTTTTTCCAAGTGCGCACATCAATACGAGTAGATCCACGTCCTCTCCTACGACTATGGCGGAATCAAATCTTGAAGCTACTTCAATTGCCGTTCTAACGATGTCCACGTCCGCATCCTCCCATGCTTGTCTCACTTCGAATCCATGATTGATCAGGTGCTTCTTTAACATCTCAATGAAATTCTTTTTATTGCGTTCATTAGCCGATAATCAGAATTCCGACCAACGTTTGTCGGAACAGTAGGCAAGGCATCTGGCAGCCAACTGTGTCTCGAGGAAAGCAGAGAACAAGGAAAAAAGATATTGTAAAACTTTCCCTGGGTTTTTCGCGGGACCGGCCGTATTTTTCTTTTTATTCTTTAAACACGCACACGCACACATACACACGTTCCTGCAGAGAAAGATAGAGCATATATTACCGAATGTCTCAAATCATATTTGATCTGAGTTATAAATTTAAGTAAAAAATTAATGTAAAACGCGTGTTCTTAGCATAGATTTAACGAATATGTCGTTGATCTTAAGTAATTTGAGTTATATTAGTTACAAAAGCGAGAAATGCAGCGCGAACCGCGAACTCGCCAAAGCGCGACGCGCGAGTATTAGAGGCTTCAAAATAGCACGATAATAAACAGCGCAACTTCGAGCGTGGATTGCCGGGCGAGGAATCAACCGATCGGGATGATTCTTTTTTTAAAATACTGCAAATTGAATCTAGTTTAAATAGTTAAGCATCGATAGGGGTCTCTGATGCACTGGAAAAGAACTACGCGCGGAAAACCCGGGCGCAAGAACTTTTGGCAAACAACTTTCAACTTTGAACGCTAATAACTTTTTTCCAGTACGTTGGAGAGTTTTACTTGATATAAACTCAATTAAAGAGTAAATTCTGACGAATCCAACGACCCCAAAGCGACTGCTGTGGGATTATTAGAACGCGAGATATGAGTAGTTGAAAAAAAAAAAAAAGAATCCAAGATGGCGGCGGACGGGGCAATTTGAGAAATGCGCAAATTCAGGGTTAAGGTCTCCATCGATGACCCTTTCGAATGAGCAACAAAAGAAAAAATGTACCCGAAATTTTTGGGTCACACCTATAAAATATTCCTAAATGCACTGGACTAAAGAAGGGTCACTCTAAGCCACGCACCCAGTGCTGCTTGTCTCGCTCACTCTCTGTCGCCACTCTTTTTTGGGAGATTTTGGGGTATTTTTAGCGCGCGCGGTCGCGGAACTCTTATACGGGGTGTCGTACATATCGCGCGGGGGCATTGACGATCGGATAACTATACCGGTGTGTTTAACCGGTTAATTTAACAATTATTTTATAAAACATTGTCCATATTTTTCCAATTTTTTTAATTGCTAAATTTCAAACTTTATTATGAATATAGATTATTGCAAACAATAATGTCACTAATTAATTAATATAAGGGGTAATTAAATAATATTCAAGGAAGGTTATATTAAAATCCCGAGTATACTCGTATTTAAGGAAAAAATTGTAAACAGGATATTTTCATGATACACCAGTATTTTCGGGCTTTTAAGTTTATGCAAGAATTAAAAGCCCGAGTAATATCTCGAGCTTTTAAGTTAAGCGGTTAATAATGAAACACAATTATTATGGTTGATTGGTGACGTTAATTGCAAAGTATTATATAGTCTTATTTTAACAAAAGTAAAATTCGATTGAACAGTTTAATAAATAATTAAATTCTACCGATACTTCAAAATTCATTTCTACTTGCCACCCGGTGTAGTCGCTTACGAAGTACGGTAAACGTCGACACCGAACATGTGGCGTCCAGCAACGCGGCTCGCCTCTTGGTGCTTGTATAGTGAGTATCATGATTCGGTATAAAAAAGAAAAAGAAGTGAGGTATTTTAGTACCGTACTATTGACATGGAGCTGTACGATGTGGAGTTAAGGAAACCGAGTAGTTGCTGAGCAGCCTGCGTGCGATCCGGCGTGCTGTTGGTTTTTGGCGATGCTCAAAGGCGCCTCGTCCCAAACTGCACGCTTCATGTATAAACATTAAATTATCTCGGATCATACTCGGCAAACGGTATATTTCGGCGAAAGCGGCAAACGCGCTCGGAGTCCCGCACGTTTCCCGGAAATTTTAATCGATACCGCTATATACGTGGAATACTAAATCCGTCTTGTAAATTAGAGAATGACGAATTCAATAGATGACCGATCGGGGAGACCTGATCCCTGACTAATAAAGCGATCCGTTGGATACCTGGCCTTATTGTTCGAGGTCCGCTCGAGCATTCTTCGAGGTCCGCCCGAGCATTGTCCGAGGTCCGTCCGATCGTCTTTAGATAATCCTCTCGAGCGTCGCTCGAGCGTCGGTCGATATCCGCTCGAGCGGTCGATCCGCATTCGGAGCTAGACCGATCTACACCGATCTAGACCGATCGACACCGATCTAGACCGATCGACACCGATCTACACCGATCTAGACCGATCGACACCGATCTACACCGATCAATTTTTACTTAATTCAATTGGACCATCGATTTTGAGACAGAGCGTGAGATTTCGTGAATTAATTGTAGCACAGGCATTTAGACCGTCAGCAGATAGTGACAGATTCTGGTGCCCCATTTTCGCATACATGCCTCGAAGAGGGTTGAAAGGTACTTCGATGCTGAGTTGAATAAAGCGAAATTTACGAATGGACCCTGGGGATAACATATAAAAAATTCGATTTTTCTTAACAGCGCGCGCTCGGCATTGCATGCGATTTCAAATCAGAGTATAGGAAAGAGCGCAGGTATACTCGTAGGTAAGAGACCGAATTCATGTACACAATAGCTTGGGGTCCCAAACCTTCCTTGGAAGGTAATTTCCGGAGAATTCGTAACCAGCCATCTCTCGTAGTGACCGCGCTGGAGGAAATTTTATTAATCAACAGGCCCCCGGCAGGTAGCGACTTCTCATTCAAATTTGTGTGCGTAGCGGAAAGCGGCCGGCCGACTGAACATGCATAGGTACCTTAACTTTGTGTGTGCGGCCGGTCGGCCAGGACTGGCAATGGTGACAATTTCTAGAATTTTTCTGTCAGCACTTTCTTCGATATATTATGTATAATTAATATGATGGCCACGTCCGACACTCAAGTCTTTTGTTATATACATTTAAAATCACTTTTTCTAAATATATGCCAAAAGGCATGCGTGCGAAAATGACGGCAATTAGCATACAATTTTCCTGCAACTTTCCTATGTTGTTAAAATATGAAGGCCACGTCCGACACTCAAGTCTCTTGTTATATACACTTAAAATCACTTTTTCTAAATATATACCAAAAGGCATGCGTGCGAAAATGACATCAATTAGCATACCATTTTCCTGCAACTTTCCGATTAAAGTCTTCGTTCCGTCCACATCCGATAGTCATGCCAATTTTATTATAATGTCTAACACATCAATAATAGTATATAGTTTCAAAGGCATACATGCGAAAATAACTGAAAAATCGAAAACAAAATCTGTTAACATTTAGGACTCTAAAATCTACTTATCCATTCGCGACACTCATGCCAATATTTTTTTCGAGTTATTGACGATGTACGTTTCCATACTTCCAACAGGCATGCGTGGGAAAATCACTCGAAATCTCGATTTTTTTTTCGCCCTTATTTCAACCCTTTAGCCACCTGCAACACTCATGCCTTTGGTTTTCCGAAGCCAAGTTCTATCAATTAATCATTTAGTGAACAAGGCGTGCGTGCGAAAATGGGCAACAGGCACCCTTTTATTTCTGTTAAGAAAAATCGAATTTTTTATATGTTATCCCCAGGGTCCATTCGTAAATTTCGCTTTATTCAACTCAGCATCGAAGTACCTTTCAACCCTCTTCGAGGCATGTATGCGAAAATGGGGCACCAGAATCTGTCACTATCTGCTGACGGTCTAAATGCCTGTGCTACAATTAATTCACGAAATCTCACGCTCTGTCTCAAAATCGATGGTCCAATTGAATTAAGTAAAAATTGATCGGTGTAGATCGGTGTCGATCGGTCTAGATCGGTGTCGATCGGTCTAGATCGGTGTCGATCGGTCTAGACCGGTATCGATCGGTCTAGACCGGTGTCGATCGGTCTAGATCGGTGTCGATCGGTCTAGACCGGTGTCGATCGGTCTAGATCGGTGTCGATCGGTCTAGATCGGTGTAGATCAGTCTAGCTCCGAATGCGGATCGACCGCTCGAGCGGATATCGACCGACGCTCGAGCTCAGCTCGAGCGTCGTCCGAGATTAGCTCGATCGACACTCGAGCTGAGCTCGAGCGAATCTCGGACGACGCTCGAGCGACGCTCGAGAGGATTATCTAAAGACGATCGGACGGACCTCGGACAATGCTCGGGCGGACCTCGAAGAATGCTCGAGCGGACCTCGAACAATAAGGCCAGGTATCCAACGGATCGCTTTATTAGTCAGGGATCAGGTCTCCCCGATCGGTCATCTATTGAATTCGTCATTCTCTAATTTACAAGACGGATTTAGTATTCCACGTATATAGCGGTATCGATTAAAATTTCCGGGAAACGTGCGGGACTCCGAGCGCGTTTGCCGCTTTCGCCGAAATATACCGTTTGCCGAGTATGATCCGAGATAATTTAGTGTTTATACATGAAGCGTGCAGTTTGGGACGAGGCGCCTTTGAGCATCGCCAAAAACCAACAGCACGCCGGATCGCACCCAGGCTGCTCAGCAACTACTCGGTTTCCTTAACTCCACATCGTACAGCTCCATGTCAATAGTACGGTACTAAAATACCTCACTTCTTTTTCTTTTTTATACCGAATCATGATACTCACTATACAAGCACCATCTGTAGTCCCAACTTCAAAGTACCGACGCCGAGTGACCCTTCTTGTCTAGTCTATGTTCGGTGGTCGAGCATATAACGAAAGGTCGTACAGGTCGTTGGGTCTGACCGGGCGCACTCGGAACAAAGGGAGTCACTAAACTAACGATAATCACGGGTCGATACTAGGTATACAGCCGAGGGTAGATAGTCGAGAGGCGAGAATGCGAAACATTCACAACGGTAATACCGCACTACGGGTACGCACTATTTCTATAATCGGTAACCGCACTACCGGCGATAAATCTCTCTTAAATCGATAACGAGCTCAACTCGTCTCAGGAAATTCGGTCGCCTCGTGCTGCCGAATTTCCCAAGAGCATCCCCAGATAATTACAACGGAATTACTACGCGATCACGCGATCGACAATTACTACGCGATCACGCGATCGACAATTAATACGCGAAACAAAATCAATAACGAAATTACGATAATCACCACGGGTCCGTTACACTTTCCTACGATACGCGATAAGGGAACGATAAGCCTTTCGAAATCAATACTTTCACACGATACGCGATAAGGGAATGATAAGCCTTTCGAAGGCAACGAAATTCGGGATGTCTCTAATAACCTGTCCCGGCCACGTGTTATAAAATTGAAGAGCCGGCTTACCGGAAAAATCAGCTGCGCTGCTGTCAAGATCGTCCTGCTGCGCCGCTAGTCCGCACGAAAAGAGGACGATTTCGGGGATCGCTTCGGCTCGCTAGGAAGAGAGGGCCAGTCCCCACTCTAGGAGTCCTTTCCGCGATCTAATGCGCGCTTTAACTTAACTCTTTTATTAGGTAATAATCAGGCCAAAGCAACAAAAATCACAACACGTCTGATGCTTCGATTCCTCTCCGAATCCTCTTCGGAGACGAAATGAAGGATTCGTTCGAAGAGGAACCCAAACGTCAGACGAGCAGTGATTTTTGTTGTTTTTTGGCCTGATTATTACCCAATAAAAGTTAAGTTAAAATGATCTCATATATTATTAAACAATCGAAATTGAATAAGTCACCCGTCAAATTGACGGGGTTCCGTAAACCTAGCGATAGTAAAGTAGGAATAATAAAATTTTACTCGTCTTAGTATTATACATTATTTTTCTAAATTTGTAATGCTATCGCTATATATTGTAACCCAATTTTAATTCTCAATAAAATTAAAAATTTAATTCTAACCTCAAATGTTCTTCATTACCGACTCATTACCGACAACGCAACCTTGTCCCAAGCGCCATAGTCTACCTTGAAACAAGCTTGCATAGCATACTGTCACAACATTGAAACACGTAACGGATTTGCCTTGCATTAGCCTTGTTTTGCAACCTTGCCGCAAGGTTCTACCTTGCTGGCCAACCTTGTAACAAGCTTATTTCGGGGTACGATTTCTACCTGGGTTGCGATGAAACTTTGGAGAATGGTTGGACGCATGCCCGCGAAGGTTTCTGAGTTAGTAAATCTTATACAGGGTGTTTAAAAAGTCCAGGCACAGCTGATTATCTCAGCGGGAAATCATTTTAGAGAAAAACGTTTAATGTAAAACTTTTCGGATTTTTCCCTGGCTACCCAATGGTCATATTGTATTTGATATTGACAATGACCTTCTAGGTAAAATTGATTTTTAAAAATCCGAACCTCTATTTTATATACCGAAAATGAAAAGAGTGGGAAATTTCACGTTCAAATATGTCCTTGACCATTATTTCCATGTGACCTTTATGGTCAGCGAAGGTCAAACTGAGGTCAAGTACAGTTCGGCTTCGTACCATGAAAGCTATGGGCCCTATACAAATTCTTTTTGATAGTAGAATTTAGGATTTTTTAGTGGCTGTACAATGGTAATATTGTATTTGATCTTGACCATGACCTTCATTTGGAATCTCTTACATCTGACATAATATTCCAAATCAGTTACACGAAAAATCCCTTAGTGCCAACCAAATTTAATCGAGGTAACAATCATCACTGGCAAATTCAAAGGCGAAGACGTCCTCATTTAAGCATACCTATGATTTCCAACGATTTAACATTCGAATTCAAGCGGCTGCAGTTCCCTTTGCGTCTTGCTTTTGCTATTACCATCAACAAAGCATAAGGTCAAACGTTGACTATTGCTGACTTAAATTTGGAAAATTCATGTTTTTCACACGACCAATTGTATATGGCTTGCTCCAGAGTTGGCACACCGAAAAATTTACACGTTTTTACTCCAAATAAAAAAATTAAAAACATTGTCTATCCGCTGGCCTTAAGATAAATTAATAAAAGAAATATACTTTCCAATTTAAATTAAATACATGTATTTTTTTAGCGTAGCATGGCTCCCTACCTATGAGTACAGATATCTGCTAAAAATTCATTAAATGACGACCAAAATCAATCCACAATCTACCCTTGCGAAGCAGGGACGGGCTGCTAGTAATTAATAAAAACTACTGAATTCAGCCCGAAACTGGTAATAAAGACACAAGATTGTTACCTCTCATTAATATAAAGTCAAACATTTATTTACTTTTGTACTAATAATTTACAAATAATTGAATTTTAGGTTAAGTTAAAAAATTACTCACATGTTGCCAAAAAGCCTTCCGCCCTGCTCTGCCGCGTGCTTCGAACTTATTGCTGTCAACATCTGCAGGCGAATAACATACTATAAGAGTTACACACACATCGAAACATATTCTCATTTGTGTACCGGTTAGGTAAGGTATTGCTAATACAGGGTGTTCGGAAAAAACACCGACACAGAAATAGGGGTGATAGGTTACGTCATTACAAGTATTTTGATATAAGGGACCTATACCCGCAAGCGCCCCCTTCTGGAGATATCAACTTTTCAAGTTTATAACGACCGAGGTTGATCAAAGTAGAATAATATTGAGTTTTTTTGTCTACCTGTACAATTGAAAAACAAATGAAAACTCCTTGTATCCGCATCATCTTCGAAAAGTACAAGGACTTGAGCCAAGCGGTTATCCTTTCCGCAAGCAGTTTGCGCAGTGGCACATCTATCCAGAATCGTTTCCGATGTTGCATGGACATGGGTGGCCGTCATTTTGAGCATTTGCTGTAATACATTGTTTTTGTATCTCGTAAAATTAAATATTCGTTACCATCTTGATACGTTTCTTATTATTCTACTTTGATCAACCTCGGTCGTTATAAACTTGAAAAGTTGATATCTCCAGAAGGGGGCGCTTGCGGGTATAGGTTCCTTATATCAAAATACTTGTAATGACGTAACCTATCACCCCTATTTCTGTGTCGGTGTTTTTTCCGAACACCCTGTATATGGATGTGCCCCTCATACGAAGCCGCCCCACTTTCCCCTATATCTATGCGAACAAACATTCCTTACTTGAATACGTAGTTAGGGTAGACCAGGGCAAGTTGTCAAAAAATTACATTTCATATTCTTTCTTTGGTTAGTTGTAGACTTTCGACCTATTTTTTTTGTAACTCGCTTCGCTCGTCAATCCCCGGGGGGCTATTGCCCCCGCGCCAGCTTGTAGGGAACGACAGTCGGCCAACGGACTTATCTCGCGATGCTTCGCGTCGCTCGAATTCGACTCGACGACCGATAGCATACTGCATCCGGTTGACGGCCGACGCGCCGGTAGGCGATTGTAGTCCAGTCAAATGGTAGAAAATAGGAGATAATTTTGGTGTAGTTTTGCAATTTCGTTTGTATATGTTTTTTGTATTTCTTTACAGGAATATCAAATTTGCCAATACGAATTTCGACCGGAAAAGCGTTTTCTTTTAAGGAAAACCCCCCAAAAAAGTTTTTTTTTAGTTTTTACAAAATAACTGGAAAACTATACATATTGGTAAATATTAGTTCTATATGAAATTAAAGAGCATACAATTTCCTACATTTGATCTATTTAAGTTTTCTTTCTGGGATTAACGGTTCAGCCGCGAGAGGACCGCAAAATTAATAGTCTCTAGTCAAATGGTGCTTGAAAAGGGCAAATAGGGGAAAGTTTTGGTGGAGTTTTGAAGTTTCGTTTGTATATGTTTTTTAGGCCACTGTACATGAATTTTAGGTTTGCCAACACGAATTTTGACCGGAAACACCTCTTTTAAGCCAAAAAATTAAACAAAAAAGACTTTTTAAATTTTTTGAAATAACTCTGTCCAATTGACTGCCGGTCGTTCCGCGCGGTGAGAAGTGTCACTCTATTGGCTACTTAAGAGCCCCTTCTCTTCTAGGAAGCCTGCTAATTGAATTTCGGACGTCTGCGTCTATCTGTTAGTACTTACAATTAGTACGTTACTTACCGGAGCACCCGTTTTTTGTTCGTGTGCGCGAAGTTTCGTGAGAGCTGTTATGGACCATGAATCAATCATTTTCTTCTATTTGTGACAATTACGTGGAATATGTCACATCAAAATATAAGTCACATGTAGTAGTTGTTTTTGATGGGTACCCTGAAGGCGTAGACGGGGGTACAGAGAGTGTAGAGCGAATGAATCGATCAAGAAAACTAGCTTCAGCTGTCACACTATTTGATGAGACAATGATGCCAATGATGTCAAAAGAGAGATTCCTTGCTAACATGAAAAACAAAAGTCGGTTCATATCAATGCTAATTACGAGGTTCTCTTCGGCAAAAATTACTTGTAAGCAGGCGAAAGAAGACGCTGGCAACCTAATAGTGAACACAGCTTGGAGTTGGCTCCAACCAATGAAACTGTGATTATAGTGGTTAGGATATAGAACTCTTAGTGATTTTGATAGGTCTATGCAAATACGCAAATGTTTTCTTTTCGAAACCTGGGAAGGACAAAGTCTCTGCAGTTACATTTTCTCCTACTGATGCTGTAAGTGAAACAATAATCGCTGATAATATTCTATTCTTGCACGCAATGAGTGGTTGTGATACAACATCGGTATTGTACAATCAAGGGAAACTTAAGTTCCTTCATACCCTGAGAAAAAACCCTAATCTTGCTGCCACAATCAAAGTATTCAAAGAGTTCGATACTACTCAGGATATGGTTGCTGATGCTGGTGAACGTTTCTTGGTTTCACTATACGGGTATATTGGTAAAACTGTGCCTTCACTCAATCACTTGAGATATTGTATCTCCTACATTAAATCTGCTTTCAAGTACAAGGCAAACATTGCGTCACTATCACCGTCTGCAGCTGCAGCACGACAACACTCACTAAGAGTCTACCATCAGGTCCAGCAATGATTAGGTGTCGAAAAAAACCTAAAAGAGTGGGGATGGAAAAGATTACAAACTGGTCTCGTACCTGTGACAAACTTGTTACCACCTGCTCCCCAAGATTTATTGAAACTTGTCTCGTGCAAATGCACTACAAATTGCAAAAGTTGTGGCTGTAAGAAAGCAGGGCTTAACTGCTCTAATTTATGCTTGAACTACGAAAGCAGTTGCGGCAATACGGCAGTCATTCTTGAAGACCCTGAAGATGAAGTGGAAATGATGAGCGAGCCGGATTTGGATTTCTGAATCACTGAACTTGCCAACCCAATGAAAGAAGACGAGGAAATTATACTGGGTATCAATTTAAAATAATCAGTAACAAACAACGAAGTTCTAATTCCTTTTCTTTCCCTTTTTATATTATAGATTATGACGAAAAGCCGGGGCCCTCAATGAGGAATGAACTGGAGTTGGATTTCTCAGTTACTGAACCTGCCAAGCAAATGAAAGAAGACGAGGAAATTCTACAAGGTATAAAGTTAAGCTAATCATACCCAGACAATAAATTTCTAATTCCATTTGTCTCTTCTTATATTGTAGATGCCGATGAAAAGTCGGGGCCTTCAAGTAAAAGGATACGTCGGTAAAGATGAATTTAATTTTGCGGCCCCCTCACAGCTGAACCGTTAATCCTAGAAAGAAATCTTAAATAGATAAAACGTAGGAAATTTTATGCTCTTTGATCTCATATGTAATCAATATTTACCAAAATGTATAGTTTTCCAGTTATTTTATAATAAAAACAAAAAAAATCTTTTTTGAGGAGTTTTCCTTTAAAAAAATGCTTTTCCGGTCAAAATTCGTGTTGGCAAATTTGATATTCCTGTAAAGCAATGCAAAAAACATATACTTACAAACGAAATTTCAAAACTACATCAAAACTTTCCCCTATTTGCCTTTTTCGAGCACTATTTGACTAGACTATTGGTGGGGAACGAGGTTTTGGGTCGATCGGTCGGTTGTCGAGCCAAGAAAATGAGGAGGTGCAGGTGGAGGTGGTGGACTAGGAGGGGTGTGGAGGGGAGAAGCGGAGGAGATGGAGGAGGAGGAGAAGGAGGAGGCGACGGCGGCGGCGCGTCAGCCTGTAGGCGATTGGTGGGGGATGGGGTTTTGGGTCGGTCGTCTATCCAAAAAACTATTTTATATAATAGAGAGATATAGCTACTTATGTAGCAATTCATATTAATAATAGCAATTTGTGAAAGGTTACGTTCACCTAAGTGTAATGAAATATTCTACAAGTGCGTGTGAGTTGTAACAACATGTTTCATCCCACATTTTTTGGGGGCTCAGCCGGGATCAGGGACGTAACGAGCGAAGGACATGCTGGAGTACTGTTAAAAAGTTAGAGAAGCATAGAAGACGTGACGAGAGGTCATATCAGGGGCGCTAAAAACGTGGAGCCGCTAAAGACGTGAAGCCACTAAAGACGAAAGACGTGAAGCCGCTAAAGACGAAGGACGTGAAATCGCTAAAGACGAAGGGAGTGGAGCCACTAAAGACGATAAGACGCTGAAGACGATAAGGACGAGGAGACGTCCACCAGATGAAGAAAATTGGAGCAAGAGTTTCGTTGCCGGATGCCGTAATTATTAAGATCGCCTATCCAGTTACGAGACTATGAAGGATAGCTCGGGCTTGGAGGACGACAGCGGGGATTCGTCTGGGGACAGACGAAATGTAGGATGGCCGAGTTGTGGGGAGCCGTGGGGCTATGACAAGGCGGCGGGCTGTCGCTAAGGGATGTAAACCAGATTCTAAAAAGAGGACGTCGCTAAAAGATGTAAACAAGATTCTAAAGAGAGGACGCTGGAAGAGGAGTGAGTTGTTGAGAAGCCGCGGAGATAACTCGTCGTTTGTAGTGTTAATAAACTGTTTCCGCTGTTTTCGATATCCTTGCTCGAGTTCATCCCTGATTTCCCACAGTACCGTCATCCAAAGCGGGTCGACCAGAATCATTCACCGTATGTGTACATCATGGACACGAAGCTCCATTTCTACCTATCTTCATTTGGCTTCAGTTACTTGGTAACGGCATAACAGGACACATTACTCTGTCATAAACTTCAAAATCGATTATAGACGAAGTGTATTAATCCTTTGCACTCGAGAAGGCGACTCTCAGTCGCCACGGCGTTTCGTGCGGTAACTCGAATGGCGAGTGAAAGGCGACAATCTTTGTTTATGCTAGATTTCGTAATAACAAAAAATTCGTAATACTAAATATAGATAAACTGTAGAAATATAAAGTTTTTGTAAGTTAATTTGTATATAAGATTATTTTATGGTACCTGTAAGACACTCGTCATATTTACGAAAATCGCCTCGAGTTGCTAGCTTGCCCGGCCGAAAAAGTCGTCGAGCACAAAGGGTTAATATAATTTGTATTTCTTATGTGGCTTTTATTTCTAAAATGATAGGACGTAGATGAGTACATAGTTTATCTGTCTGCGATTTAAAAAAGCCTTAATGTTATATGTTCTACCAAAATGTGTTATATACCATGTAATTACGAGGAAGCTGATCATAAAACGATATTCTATGTAGTGCTGTGAAGACTCTAGAGTGTATTGGTTGACAGCCCGAGGGCGCCGTATGCTTCTAGAGTCTATACACAGCGCTACGTAGCATACCTTCCTATGATCAACTCTACAGAGTTAAACTCTACATGTGGCAATTCTACAGAATAAAACTGCAGGCTGAACCAACTCTACATATAGCAACTCTACATACCGTGCGGAGTGTGGCAACTCTATAGAATAAAAATGCAGGGTGGACGCCCTACATGGACCAATTCTGCATACGGTGCGCAACGCGTTAACTCTACAGAAAACAAATGCAGGGTGAACTAACCCTACATGGACCAACTCTGCATACGGTGCACAGAGCGTCAACTCTACAGAAAACAAATGTAGGCTGGACCAACTCTACATACGCTTGAGCGTGTCAACTCTACAGGAGAGAAGAGTAACTCTACATTATCGCACCCCATCTTCTATTAACACGGCCCGTTGCCATCGCGACGTTGTTCCAGGGGGGAACAACCCCCCCTCGGACCCCCGCTCTAACCTAACCTAACCTGACCTAAGATAGACACACTCAGAATCAGTCTTTTTTACGTTTAACTGACCTTTGTTACGAAGGGGTGGCCCTAAATGGGTTTTTCAGCCTGTACTTTTATTCTGCAGGGTTGACGCACTACGCACCGTAGAGTTGGTCCATCCTGCATTTTTTTCTGCAGAGCTGGTTTCTGTAGAGTTGGTCCGCTCCCGTTTCTCTACAGATGGTTTCTATAGAGTTCGTCCATTCCCTGATCAACTTTCTCGTAATTGCATGGTATATACCTCTTTTCTCCATGTAGGATCTAGAGGGTTATTATAGGTTCTAAAAGTATGCCCTATTTTGATCTTCTAAGGGCCGGTTTTACCAACACGGTATAAACGCGGTATAGAGCTATACTGAGAATAACCAGCAATAAGCCTTATGGTTATTCTCAGTAGGTATAGCGATATACCGCGTTTATACCTGTTGTTAAAACCGGCCCTAAGTGGAAGAATTTAAAATACGAGGGCAGAGTGAAAAGTCCGATACTTTTTTAATAGATGGTGGTGCGCCCCAAAGTCTGTAAAGTGCTGTGACGATGATCTCTTCGTTTGATGAGAATTTCTTTCCAGCCAGCCATTTTTTCAAGTCTATGGGAAGAGAAAGAAGTCGCAGGAAGCCAAATCCAGTGAATAAGGTGGATGCGGCAGCAATCAGGAATATGCATGAAATTTTAATATGCATGAAACACAGCAGACATAATAGTTAAGGTTATTCAAAACACAGTACCAATAGTAAAAAGTTGATAAGAAAAACTCCTACCCCAAAAACATTACTTTAAAAGTAGCACGGCGACGCCTCCCAGTGACGTATTTCAAAACGCTCCGTTGTGGGAGGCGCTGGCTCGTGACGTCACTATGCACGAAACCGGCCCGCCAGTGCACCTTCTCGTCTGTTTCTCAATGCCTTGCGTATCGGAAGAGTGCAAGTGAAGTGGAAGTTTGTTTATTTTTTGTGACTATTTTTGTTTGACGTTTGATAGTAGAATGTCGAAGAAGGAAGGAGAAAGATTTATAAATATTGTATAGTACCGAGATGTACAAACATATCTGTGGCAATACCGGAAAAAATATTCTTTTCCGTTTAAAAAAATCAGGATATTCGGAAGAGAAGTGGTGTACGGCAATGAAGAGGGATAAGAAAAAGAACCTGCCACTTTCTCTAAAGACCTCGCTATACTGTTGTGAGGACTATTTTAATGTAAGTTATATAGGTACAGTTATATACCTATATTGTCACATTGTTGTAACTGTATTGTACTGTATATTGTACATATTTTATTAATGGCATATTTCCAAAAGTTTACATTAAGATAACGTAAATGTAAAGAAAGTTACCAACAACATAGTTGAAAAACAGCAGAGTACTTATACAAATTTAAAGTACTTATAACAACTAAGTAGTATCTATTGAATGAAATAATACCACTTATAAATATCTAATACCAATCATATATTAAAAACAAATATTATTGTAAACAACTACATAAAGATCTACGAAAAATCACCGTTATACTGTTCTTCTACCTTTAAAAATAACCGAAATATAAGGCCATGAAGGAAATGGCAAAAAATGAAAAACACCCTTATCTCAATACTGGATCTAGTTAGCGGTGAGATTTTGACAGCATTACATTTGTTTTCAAAATCGGCCCCGAGGATGTGTAACTGGATTTTTTCTATAACGTTTTTCCCAAAACTCCGTAGATATATCGAAAAGGCGACACCGTGTATATTTACAAATTACATATAGGCAGACTGCTATTTATTTTATTTTGAGGTATACAATCTGACTTATTCATACCGTATCTTTAAATCTTACCTTATTGCTTTAATATTTCGTGTTTCTGCTCCAATGAAATCTGGGTTTGATCCAAGAAAAGCGAACACTGACAAAGCATCGATTTGCGGCAAATTGTCCGATTTCCCTTGTACAAATCCACTGTCCATTTTCACAGCACAACACAAGCTTCGTACTTGAAACAGTTAAACAGTCCTCAAAACGAATAACTATAACACACGCTTACGGTTCTGCAGACGCCGTCAACACGAATGCAATATCCGAGAGTGCATAGTGACGTCACGGCCCGGCGTGCCGCTCGACCGGCCGTTTCAAGTGGGCAGAGCTTAGCGCAAACTTTATTAATTTCTTACGGCTTAATTTCGCGTCAGAAACAAAAATAAAAAAATACGTCCGAACTTTTTTTACGTGCTCAATCCATTTTTGATATAAAAAAAATAGGTGCATATTCCTGATTCGAACTTCAAATCGACTAATTTCGCTGTTGCAACGGCAGACGAATTGGCAGGTGCATTGTCGTGGTGGAACAGAACTTTTTTTTTTCACCAAATGGGGGCGTATACTCATCTTTGCGATCGCACCACTATCTACTAGAAAAGTATCGAACTTTTCACTCTGCCCTCGTTTGTGCCACTTTTGAGGTGTTAAATAAAACATAAATTCAATAGCAAGAAGCCTACTGAACGGTAGAATCTTGCGGTTTAAAGTAGAGGGTCTCTGAATTTATATTTATTGAATACTAGCAGCCCGTCCCGGCTTCGCACGGGTAGATTGTGGATTGATTTTGTCCGTCCGCCATTGTTTAAACATTTTTAATACAAAACTTTTAGTATTTTTCCCGGGCTACGCAATGGTCATATTGGATTTGACCTTGACCATGACCTTCAAGGTTATATCGAGGTCAAATTAATTTTTTTTCACGTTCAAATGTGTCCTTGACCATTTTTTTCATGTTACCTTTATTGTCAGCGGAGGTCAAATTTAGGTCAAGTATAGTTCGACTTTTTGAACACCCTGTATAAGATTTACTAACTCAGAAACCTTCGCGGATATGCGTCCAACTGTTCCCAAAATTTTCATCGCAATCGGATGAACGGTTTAGGAAGGCATAATAATCATCCGTTCCGGTACTTTTTGAACACCCTGTATAAGATTTACTAACTCAGAAACCTTCACGGGCATGCGTCCAACCATTTCCCAACTTTTCATCGCAATCGGATGAACGGTTTAGGAAGGCATAATAATCATCAGTACCGGTACTTTTTGAACACCTTTTATAAGATTTACTAATTCAGAAACCTTCGCGGGCATGCGTCCAACCATTCCCCAACTTTTCATCGCAATCGGATGAACGGTTTAGGAAGGCATAATAATTATCAGTACCGGTACTTTTTGAACACCTTTTATAAGATTTACTAACAATAAGAAACCTTCGCAGGCATGCGTCCAACCATTCCCCAAAGTTTCATCGCAATCGGATGAACGGTTTAGGAAGGCAAATAATCATCCGTACCTGTACTTTTTGAACACCCTGTATAAGATTTACTAACTCAAACCTTCGCGGATATGCGTCTAACTGTTCCCCAAATTTTCATCGCAATCGGATGAACGGTTTAGGAAGGCATAATAATCATCCGTACCGGTACTTTTTGAACACCCTGTATAAGATTTACTAACTCAAAAACCTTTGCGGGCATGCGTCCAACCATTCCCCAACTTTTCATCGCAATCGGATGAACGGCTTAGGAAGGCATAATAATCATCAGTACCAGTACTTTTTGAACACCTTTTATAAGATTTACTAACTCAGAAACCTTCGCGGACATGCGTCCAACCATTCCCCAACTTTTCATCGCAATCGGATGAACGGTTTAGGAAGGCATAATAATCATCAGTACCGGTACTTTTTGAACACCTTTTATAAGATTTACTAACAATAAGAAACCTTCGCAGGCATGCGTCCAACCATTCTCCAAAGTTTCATCGCAATCGGATGAACCGGGGAGAGAATTAGGAAGGCATTTGATATTACCTTAAAGGTCACGGTCAAGGTCAAATCCAATACGACCACTGGGTAGCCAAGGGAAAATCCTTAAAGTTTTGTATTAAACATTTTTCTCTAAAATGTTTTCCCGCTGAGATAATCGGCCGTACCGGGACTTTTTGAATACCCTGTATAAGATTTACTAACTCAGAAACCATCGCAGGCATGCGTCCAACCATTTTCCAAAATTTCATCGCAATCGGATGAACGGTTTAGGAAGGCATACGAGACATACAGACAGACAGACAGACAGACAGACAGAGACAAACATTCATTTTTATATATATAGATTAAAATTTTATTCGAACTTAACCCTAATCCTGTAAAGGTATTTCCGGCATTCCTTTGACCTTAGAGGTTAAAATGCTAAAACAATTTTTTTTAATTACATACTTTATTTTTAATATAGATAATGCTGCCACGAAGAATTTCTAAAACAATGTTTAAAAATATTTTATTGTACCTATCTCTCTATTATATAAAATAGTTTTCGAATAAATGCGTGGACAAAACCGCCAAACCGTGTCGCCATAAACCCCTGCGACTTCGAAACGGATGCGCGAAGCACGGACGGTTGTTGAAGGAGGAGGAGGAGAAGGACGAGGACGACGAGGACGACGACGTCGGGGACGGTGATAACGAGGACGGCGACGATGAGAACAACAACGACGAGGACGGCGATGACGAGAACAACAACGACGAAGAGGACGACGAGGACAAGGACGATGGCGACGACGAGGACGAGGACGGCGACGATGAGGATGGCGACGATGAGAACAACGACGACGAGGATGTCGACGACGACGATGACTATGACGACGACGATGACGAGGACGGCGATGACGAGGACGACGACGATGACGAGGACGACGACGATGTTGACGGTGACGACGAGGACGACGACGTCGAGAACGGCGACTACGAGGACGGTGAGGACGAGGACGGCGTTGACGAGGACGACGATGACAACGACGACGATTACGAGGACAGCGAGGACGTGGACGGCGACGACGAGGATGACGACGACGACGATGACGACGAGAACGGCGACTACGAGGACGGCGACTACGAGGACGGCGAGGACGAGGACGGCGACGATGAGAACAACGACGACGAGGACAGCGACGACGAGGACGACGATGACGACGATGGCGACGATGACGACGTCGAGAACAACGACGACGAGGACGGCAACGACGAGGACGGCGACGACTACGACGACGAGGACGGCGATGACTAGGACGATGACGACGAAGACGGTGACGACGAGGACGACGACGTCGCCGACGGCGACTACGAGGACGGCGAGGACGAGGACGGCGACGATGAGGACGGCGACGATGAGAACAACGACGACGAGGATGGCGACGATGAGAACAACGACGACGAGGATGGCGACAACGAGGACGACGATGACGACGATGGCGACGATGACGACGTCGAGAACAACGACGACGAAGACCGCGACGACGAGGACAACGACGACGAGGACGGCGATGATGAGAACAACGACGATGAGAACAACGATGACGATGACGGCGAGGACAGCGACGACGACGTATTGGACGGAGATGACAGCAACGACGTGATACTGCTGCAAAAGCTTGGTGGAGCGCCGCGATAGCGGCGCAGGGGCAACAGCCCTCCGGGGGTTGACGAGCGAAGCGAGTAGGGGGCGGAGCCCCCTAGTAGTCAATAAATAAGTTTACGTGAAATAAACGTCTAATACACGTAATTGTGGTAAATTTTCGGTAACTAGTCTATAAAAGAACACAAAACGAGTCTGCTAGTACTCGAGACACTGATGTGTAAACATCTAGTGAGCGAGATTTGATAGCAAAAATAAATCGGCTTATGATAGCTAAAATAAATAAATAAGTGAGTCGGAGTAGAGCCGATCGACGAGGAGTTACTCCAACTCACTTACTGTACATGGCGAACACCACTTCCGTACAATATTGTTCTGCCAGATGTTTACACATCAATTACAAGTTAGAATGACTAATTGATGTGTAAATATCTGGCAGAACAATGTTGTATGGAAGTGGTGTTCGCCATGTACAGTAAGTGAGTTGGAGTAACTCCTCGTCGATCGGCTCTTTTCCGACTCACTTATTTATTTTTTTTAGCTATCATAAGCCGATTCATTTTAGCTATCAAATCTCGCTCACTAGATGTTTACACATCAGTGTCTCGAGTACGAGCAGACTCGTTTTGTGTTTTTTTTAGCTATCATAAGCCAATTTATTTTAGCTATCAAATCTCGCTCACTAGATGTTTACACATCAGTGTCTCGAGTACTAGCAGACTCGTTTTGTGTTTTTATTCATTAAATCAATTGTATAATATATATGTATATAATCGCGTCGTTGCTGTCATCTCCGTCCAATACGTCGTCGCTGCCGTCCTCGCCGTCGCCGTCCTCGCCGTCTTCGTCCTTGCTATCCTCGTCCTCGCCGCATGTCCTATAGCCAACCGCGCAGGTGAGCTGCGACCTGAATTCTTGGCTTCGGCAGTATTTATGGTACAGTTAGAGTGGGCTTCAGACGAGTGCGCTGCATAAGAACGAAAAGTGTCGAATGCTCTTCTAATAGCTGTCAATTCGGGAGATCGAAGCGTTTCGTGTAACCTCAAAATCGTAAACTTTTGAATTAGTAGTGAATAATTTGTAGAAGTGATGAGAAATAATCATAAATATTCCTCCGAATTGTGACAGCCATCGGGAAATCAGACGACGCTTTTCGCTCTTACGCTGAGTTCTTACGGAAAGTGTGGAACGTCTGATCTCCCGATGGCTATCAATTCGGGAGATCGAAGTCTAAGCTCGAAATCGTGAATCTTTGAATAAATGGTAAGTAATGTTCAGAAGTGAGAGTTAACAATCATTCGGGTTTTTTTAATGTCCAACCGAATTACACGCCTCATGCCTATTTGTTTCAGAAATTATTTCCGCGCTAGCACCGCGCGTGTCTAGGAAGTAGTTTTACGAAGTGGCGTGAGCGATACCTAAGGTGTCAATTCGGAAGATTATTTATGATTATTTCTCATCACTTCTACAAATTATTTCAAAACTTTACGATTTTGAGGTTACACGAAACGCTTCGATCTCCCGAATTGACAGCTATTAGAAGAGCAGTCGACACTTTTCGTTCTTATGCAGCGCATTCGTCTGAAGCCCACTCTAACTGTACCATAAATACTGCCGAAGTCAAGAATTCAGGTCGCAGCTCACCTGCGCGGTTGGCCATAGGACATGTGCGGTATATGTCATGGCAATATTTCGTAACCTCAAAATACTCTAAAAATACTCTAATAACATCGCACAGTACAGCATTTAATATATTTACAGTAAAATTCTGTAATAATAATACTTACTGGCAGCTACAATCGGAGTGGATTAATTCACTGCTGTTGCATACCGAGCCGGTCCAGGTCGTCTGTAGATGGCGGGTCGTGACCGTGGAACGCTAAACCACTCTGCTTCAAAGGTGCGGAAACAGGTAACAAATAAACTGAACACTGCACTCGCTATAAGACTGATATGGATATATTCAAGTTATACAAGATGCGTTGATGACTAATACAATTAAGAGAAGGCAAGAGAAGACGCCGGAAGCCTCCTGGCTTCGTCTTACATAGTTCGGAACGTAGCAACTTTTCGATGGGCGACGCTATTCACCCTGATTAGCTAATTAGAGGAGAGTGGTGGAACAGCCGATGACGCTGGGGCTGTCGGACTCCGTGTCCGAAGGTCGAAGGTACTGTTGCTAACTTTACGCTTTCCCGAGCGCCGCACTCACGGATCAAGAATCTCGACCGCGAGGACCCGCCAGGCTACCTTGAACGGTTAATTGTTTCTCTCTCGTACCTGGATAAGCCGGGTACTGCATTACCGTATGCCCCGCACAGAACCGCACGCAGTTATAGGGACCTTGAAATTTTCTTTCGGCCGTGCTTGGTCGGTATTCGAGCAACTTTTACCGGTCGGTAGAAGTCGAGTCGGTATACCGTATGTCCGTCTCTGTACTGGCCAGTTTGAATGTTACCTTCGGATAGGCTTGGTCGGTACTCGAGTCACTTAATACGGTAGAAGTCGAGTCGGCAGTTAGAGTTGATGTCAATTCGGGAGATCGAAGCGTCTAACCTCGGAATTGTGAATTTGTGAATAATGGAAATTACGAAAATAATTATAATTACGGTATAAATGTCTCGATTACCAACCAAGCCTATCCGAAGGTAACTTTCAAACTGGCCAGTACAGAGACGGACATACGGTAGAGTCGGTAGAGTTGGTATCAATTCGGGAGATCGAAGCGTCTAACCTCGAAGTCGTTGATTTGTGAATTATGGTGAGTAATTACCATTACCGTATGTCCCACTCTGTACTGGCCAGTTTGAAAGTTACCTTCAGGGGGGCTTGGTCGGTAATCGAAACATTTAATACCGGTAGAAGTCGAGTCGGTAGTTAGAGTTGGTGTCAATTCGGGAGATCGAAGCGTCTAACCTCGAAATGATGAATTTGTGAATAATGGTGAGTAATTTCCGTTATTCACAAATTCATAATTTCATAGTTAGACGCTTCGATCACTCGAATTGACACCAACTCTAACTACCGACTCGACTTCTACCGGTATTAAATGACAAGTACCGACCAAGCCTCCCCGAAGGTAACTTCAAACTGGCCCGTACAGAGTGGGACATATGGTATTCATAATTTATAAATTCACGATTATATACATACGGTACGGTATCCCGTAAGAAACGCAATAAGCGACATTTACCGTCGGCAGTATTTGCCAACGGTGCACATACCTCCCCGATAGCCAGGTGGCTTTACAGTGGTGGCACTGTGGGACCACGCGGTGACTTTGAGAAACATCACAGTGATGTCTTGGTGCGTGCCCACTGGGGTACCACTGTGGCATCACGCAGTGCACACGGTGGATAAAGTGGATAAAGTAGGATTTTGCAAAAGGGGAACCGCACGCAGTGACTTTACCGAGGTTTTTCACTGCAGTGCCGCCGCCTGCCACCAGTCTATTAGTGTCGCTTTTTTTTTTCACGCCCTACCGGGATTTGAACCTGCGATCTTTAGAATACAAGATGCTTCGAAACTGGGAATGCTTCGCATTCTACCAATTGAGCCACCGACTCTTCAAGCGCGATGTTGCTCCACTTCGGCCATAAATAGAAACCGGACATGATAGTGATTGCTCTCGAAGGTTCTCATTAAATTTTTAAAAATAATTTGATCTTTTTCTTTTTGAAAATAAATGTTAACATAACCACGTAACATAAACAAAGAATTAGTAAATAAAAATAGTTTTAAAAGTGCAAGAGCAATAATGCCGCTAGTGGAAGGAGAAGCGGTATTGAAAGCAGGGTTTGTATTTTCCTGCGGAATCAAAAAGAGAAACCAAAATGCAGTGAAAATCATCGCTTCTTGCGTACAATCGTCACATGGTACTATTTGCCCTACCGATTTACGTACAGAAGCGTTGCAAAAACATGTTTGAGTCTTCCTCTGGCCCAGCTGCACTTGCACGTTACTTCTTTATTGTTGTTTACTAGTAAGATGTTCACTTCAATTTCGTGAGGAGCACTTGTTACATGTGACGATTGTACGCAAGAAGCGACGATTTTCACTGCATTTTGGTTTCTCTTTTTGATTCAGCAGGAAAATACAAACTGCTTTTTCAATACCGCTTCTCCTTCCACTAGCGGCATTTTTGACTCTCCTAGAACTGACAAGATATCTTCGATATCGATATTCATCACTTATGAATTGGGTTTATTGCACTTGCACTCTTAAAACTACTTTTATTTACAAATACTTTGTTTACGTTATATGGTTATCTTGACATTCGGTCCGCAACGACGGCCATCTTAGGAAGAACGAAACGCCACCATACAGCGGTGTCCGACGCGAATAAAAATTCCGTACGGCGTCAGCGAATAGACCAATCAGGATCAAGTATTCCGTTGTGGCAAAAACTCGCACTCTGGATCCTCACTGTAGCATCAGAGTAAGAGCCGATGCAGACGAAGCCACTTTTAGTGACGAACGCGTGCGATCGCCACTGGCTTCTAAAGACCTGATGCAGACGAGGCCACTTTCGCTCTTTATTGGTTGCTTTCCATTATGACACAAGTCGACACACTTCTATTAGAACCACCAACTGATTGGCAGGCTCCAGTAGAAAGAACCAATGGTTTAATTTTGTGTCGATTCGTTGCAGTTAAATGGAAAGCACCCATTCAGTAAGATGTCGATTAAGATGTCGCCGACAAGTGATGTGACATTGCTATTGCTTCTACTTTTAAAAAAGAAAAAACGTCGATGTATTCCATGTATATATGTGCATCCCTTGTTACTCGAAAGAGCGTCAAAAGGTCTATACCGTACATTATATGAAGATCTGCGGCAGGACGACAAGATATTTTTTACATACTTTCGCATGTCAAAAACATCATTTGATGAACTTTTAGAAAATATTCGAGGTGAAATTGTTAAAATAGATACAAAGATGAGAAGAGCCATTCCACCGGATGAAAGACTTGCTCTTACTATTAGGTAAGTAATCTACATTTCCGAAAATCTACATTAAGCAAAACATGATACTTATCTTTTTCAATTAAAAAAATACGCAAACAATATTTATACAATATAACTAAACATGAGGAAACTTTATTACAAATTATGTTCAATCAAAAAAATCTGGAAATGAGTCGTTACTGCTTGTAGACTGGTGAAAATGTTACCCTTGATGGGCCGCTAAGATTTTGAGTACCAGGATGCTGGTTGTTTGATGAGATATCGGTAGATGTCTGACTGCGAGCTTGCATTGCACTTTGCTGAAAGCGTGCTGAATATACAGGTGCTATAATTGTAGACGCAGATGCTTGTTGCGCTTGAAGTATGGTACTCATTATTTGTGTCTTAATAATGAGTCTTTTGTTTTCTGGCACCTTTTTGAGCTCAGGAACAAGTGACGACATAAACAATGTGTCAGAATCACGATCGTTACTTGCTTCTTGTGCTACTTTCTGCTTTAAAATCTTAATTAATTCTGCATCATCTTCTTTGCACTTTCGAGGTCGCTTTTTAGCAGTAACTAAAGGAACGTCGGTTTCTACAAGCTCTTCAGTTTCAAGTTGTTGATTTTGCATATCTGGACTCTCATTTTCTATTTCACCTAAACCTGATTGCGTCGGAGTGCAGACAGTTTGTAAAAAACGAAGCTGCTCGAAGTAAACATAGCACTTCCTTCCTATCGCCGCAGATCCGCTTTTTTGTGATAACTGCTTTTGCAGTTCCCTTCGATAGCAGTCACGAAGACTCTTCCAGCATCTGTGCAATTGTTTACCTGGAAAAAAATACCAGGATAGCCAAAAATACCAGCACCCAGCTAAAAATCTCCTTAACGAGCGATTTGAGCAAAAGACAATTAAAATCAAATAATTACTTAAAGACGATACTTTTACGAAGCAAAAATATTTCTTATCCGTGTGAACACTTCCCATACAAAAAATATACTTATGCTAACATATATGCATATTTATTTTTATTTCAGGTATCTTGGAGGTGGAGCGTCAATGCTCGACTTACATTTACAGTATAGAATCGGACATTCCACCGTTTCTTTAATTACTCGAGAAGTATGTACTGCAATTTGGAAAGTGATGAAATCAAAGTGTTTTCAACGTTTGTCTAAAGAAACTTGGATAAATACTGCTTCCGAATTTATGGCAAGGACACAGTTTCCGCACTGCAGCGGTGCTCTTGACGGAAAGCACATTCGTATTATTAAACCAACGGATTCTGGCTCTAATTACTTTAATTATAAGAAATTTTTTTCCATTTTGTTGTTGGCGATATGTGATGCAAACTATACGTTTATTTATATCGATGTGGGGGCTTACGGAAAATCATCTGATTCAGCAATATTCAAAAACTCGATATTTTTTAAGAAAATGACGGCTGGACATTTGAATTTTCCAGAACCAATTGATATGGGAATTGGCTTCAATGAGAAAATGCCATTCATGCTAGTAGCAGATGAAGGGTTTGGACAATCTGAATTTGTTCTACGTCCATACGGGAGAAATTTTCTTAGTGTTGATAAAAAGATATTCAACTATAGATTAACAAGGGCGTGTAGATATATAGAATGTTCGTTTTGAATTCTTGCAAATAAGTGGCGAATTTTACACCGTCCACTGCATGTTAACAATGATTTTGGTATACTAATTATAAAAACATGTTGTGTTCTTCACAATTTTGTGCGAGATCGCGATGGATTTAAATTTGAAGATACTTTTCAAATCAGAGGATTTACTGACATGGCAAATAATCCTGTACAAGGAGGACGAGTGGCAAACAATATTAGAGCGAAATTTGCCGAATACTTTGTTAGTCCCCAGGGACAAGTTCCTTGGCAAATGCAAAAGATAGCCTAGGTTAAGGACTTCAGATACCAACAATAAAATAAAATATGCAACGGTCACAAAGTAGGTAACTCCACTTTACGGTATGTGAATTGACTGCTAACTCTGGTTTCAATTCATCGGTGAAGAAGGTTAGCGGGAGTGGAATTATTTTAATGTAAATCTATTGCTTTATTTGTCAACGTTTCGACCTTTTATTATTTACTCCCGACGATAAAAGATGTTTTGTATTTTCCCTTGTACATTATAACTAAACTGTACTTGTAATTTATAACTAAATATATTTACTTACCAAATGCATTCTTTTCTTTTATTTCTCTGCTGTTAAATTCTGCATCGAATTGAGTACATATTTCCACCCAGGCTTTTTCTGTTGCAATACTATTGCTGTACTCAGGTGTCGATGAATCCCATATAGCAGGGCGACTCTCGATAGCATTAATAAAATCTTCCGTATTTAAGTTATCTAAAATTATTTTTAGACGTTCCGGAATATCGTTGACACTTTTTCGTGGCATTTTGAATATCTCGTCAATAGTGATTGGAAGTAGCTAACCAAAGTGGCCAATCGCTGTGGCGTCGTATGTAGACCCTGATGCCAACCTATGTATTTCTATCGGTGGCCTGTCGCGTGCGATAGCCACCAGTGACACTGGTGAGCGACTTACGCGCCACTATCGCTTAGGAGCGCGATAGCAGTGGCCAAGTTTGTACATGTGTGTGTGCACCGATTTAATTCCATACTTTTCCACAGGAGGCCAGTGGCGATCGCACGCGTTCGCCACTAAAAGTGGCCTCGTCTGCATCGGGCCTAACGTCACTCAGTGATGCCACCGCGTGACTTTTGGGTGAAAGTCACGCTTGGCTATCGGGGCTTATAAAAGACTCAAACACCGTCGGCAAATACTGCCGAAGGAAAATGTCGCTTGTTGCGTTTCTTACGGGACATGCGCTATATGGTATTATGGTATATACAGAGTGATTCGAAATGGGCGCACTTCCTCTCGTAGAGAGATTCTTCGCAAAAAACTGAACCGAAAGTTCCTGTACAAAATTTTTGTGCTCCGCACAAATTTGGTGAATTTTTTTACGACTCAAGTGGTGCTTTTCGAATATTAGGGTGCCTTCCGCCGCTCCGATGATTGATTTCAAAATTCTAGGCTGCAGAGGAGGCACGCTGGAATAACTACTGCGAGTTTCGCTGCCGTCTAAAATCTTGTCCCTTGAATCTGACTTTGGATTGGATATTTTCGAACTGGATTATCTTGTAAACTAGGCGAAGCACAACAATTTTGTACAGGAACTTTCGGTTCAGTTGTTTGCGAAGAATCTCTCTACGAGAGGAAGTGCGCCCATTTCGAATCACCCTGTATAGAATATTTAGACAGAGATACACAACTGTCAGCTGTTTACGGAGCGCGTGGGGAAGCTAGGAGAAAGTGACTAGGCTTGTGTGCGTCACCAATGCTAGCTGCGCTATTAGTAGGTTGTATAGCGATTTACTATATCGACATCATCGACAAGAAAATGTAATGCCACCTTAAGCCGCAAGCGCTGAAGTAGCTTCGCACGAATCACTGCGCACTAATCACATCCGGCTTCACATTTCCGTCCCATTTCCCGAGGTTTACCCTCATACCGCCGTAATAGATGTTTACACATCAAAAATAAAAATGTTACGTCCGTAAATATACGGACTAAGATCTCCGAATGTAAAAATATTTGGGGGAAAATTGTGTTATTTGGTTGTTTTTTTGAATTTTGTTAAACGTTGAAATTTCTGTCAAAAATCTTTCTAAACCATTTACGCCATGTAGAATCATTAAAGGCATCCTCACCGTATATACATCCATATTTTTTTTGCGTATGCGAAGCATTCTTGCCCTTTCAGAAACTAAAAAGCATAATATGTCGAAAATGCTCCTTATTTACTGCCACTTTTAATCCATTTTTAATCGGTAAAGATACCGATTGCTTTGAAATTATGACACAAGATTGCAGTCGAATATTACTTACTATTTACATATTATACAGGGTGTCCGAAAAGTATGGAAACGGTTGAATATCTCGAAAAGTACGCTTCAGATCGGGAAACGGAAAAATAGGTATCCGATATTTTTTTAAAAACTATCAAATGATACTAAGATTGATCCCACACCCCAACCCCTGTGGGTGGGGCAGGGGGAAGCTTCAAAATCTTAAATAGGAACCTCCACTTTTGATTGCATATTCGCATTCTACATTAAAAACTACATAACTTTTATTTGAAACATTTTTTCGATTCGTGGCAGATGGCGCTATAATCGACGAAATTCAATTTTTTCGGTTTTTGCAATTGAGAGTCGATTTATTCGATTCTGCAATACAATTGCGATAGAAATTTACATTTTTTATTCTCATACTTGATATTTTTGTTAAAAATTTAATTTAGTTTTGCAAATTTGAAGTGCAGATGCGTTCTGTACCTGGAATTCCCCGTGACGTACTAAGTTCCGTTAGAGGAAATAAGCTAATTACTCAAGGATAATCTCTTTCGGAATACATTGAGGTTCGAGGGTCCGGAAAGGCCCGGCAATTAGCGGTACCTGGTTACGCGTACGGATATCATTAAAACGGACTACTAGTGAAAGAAGAGCTATGATTCCCGGAATATACCGTCCGCCTTATTATCGCAATTAACCCTTCGTCGCGCTAATACTGATTGATAGGAACTGATATCCATACCTGAATCAAGCACCCCCAAGGGAACAGAAAACTATTACGTCCACGTCGTTGCTTCTGGGTTACGCTAAAAGTAGTGTATTTGCCAGATTTCTAAACGTCTAACGATGAAAGTTTTACTGTAAATTCAAATTTGCAAAACTAAATTAAATTTTTAACAAAAATATCAAGTATGAGAATAAAAAATGTAAATTTCTATCGCAATTGTATTGCAGAATCGAATAAATCGACTCTCAATTGCAAAAATCGAAAAATTGAATTTCGTCGATTATAGCGCCATCAGCCACGAATCGAAAAAAATGTTTGAAACAAAGTTATGTTGTTTTTAATGTAGAATGCGAATATGCAATCAAAAGTGGGGGTTCCTATTTAAGATTTTGAAGCTTCCCCCTGCCCCACCCACAGGGGTTGGGGTGTGGGATCAATCTTGGTATCATTTGATAGTTTTTTAAAAAATATCGGATACATATTTGTTCGTTTCCCGATCTGAAGCGTACTTTTCGAGATATTCAACCGTTTCCATACTTTTCGGACACCCTGTATATACCTACTCACTTAAGGGGGCAAATAAATAAAAATACGAAAGAGTATTTCGAAGCGCATTAAGTTAGGGACGCGTCAAGCAGGGGTTACTCATGAAGCCAGGTCAAAGCCGGGACAGTTTCCCCCAAATGATGACATCAAGAAGATTGTGCATACCAACAGGCCCAGGACAAAGGAGAAAAGAAGGATTCATGCTCCTCCAGGCAAACGAGGAAAAGGGCATTCGGTCAAGAACCGTCGTACACATCAGATCGTGACCCAAGAGTTCTATCGAGGGTTGCTTAAAGACTCGTCATTCAGTTATATCCAGTATTACCTTGTGTTAAAATATTCCTTACAAATGTAAATGTTCGTTTGTCTGAAATCTTAAATCTCCGAAAGTTCTTACCGATTGCTTTGAAATTTTGACACAACGTTGCTTTCAATACGCTCGTTATTTTTTTATATATCTACTATCTATATACTTACTTCCTTCCTCCTTAAGGGGGTAAAATGGAGAATGAGATTATTTCGTGATTCATGCGGACGAAGCCGTGAGGGCAAAGCTAGATGTCACACCTGTGACAGGTAAAAATGTCATGCGACACTTTAGCAATAAGATAATTAGTTTTAGCTTTAGCATTAATAGTAGCCAATACGTGGATAGTGGTGCTAGGACGACTGCCTAGCGCGCGCTTGGCTAGCGGACTGGCACGCAAGGGGGGTGGCGCGGCTACCTGACCTATGCGAACCGCCGCACCAATCGGGGCCCGTCTCGGGCCAGCCCCCCATCCAGACAGTGAGTTCCCTCCATCCAAGGATTGCGCAACTACTCCAGCAAATCTAAGGATAAAATTCGTAGGCCGTGTGCTCTCTTATCCGACTCTGTCACCTCCTAGCTTCGCTTTGGCGCACAGTGGCCCTAGCTAGTGTTAGCAAGGTCCCCTACTTCGTCTTCTACTTGGTGGGGACAGTGAGTCGGCAGCGGGACTCGGTCCCACAGACAGTCTCTCTCAAGACTCGGTCTCTCGCATTAAAGCATCGAGTTCACCAGAGGCTCTACACCTGAACTAGTTCTTCACCCCTCTCCCTCCCGACGCATGACAAAAACATGCTTTTAAACAATTTCTATATCTGCACAGAAAGTGGAATAACAACAAAAAACGATCGCGTATAGCTATCAATAAAATCATTTGACCGTTCTCCAAAACACATCGAGCAGCACATATTTCACCAATATCTGCTACATGTACTGCTCAATATTTTCGCTTTGTCGTATTTCCCAATCGGTTATCTATTGGAATTTGTCATTGCTCTCCTTTACAAAGCCAACTTAGAATTCGAAATATAGCGGTATCTATTATATTAGCGTGGGCACTGCAGGAAATGGCTCATTCTGTCCTGTCCGGTAATTAACCTTCCGAGAAAGGTGCGGAACTGCGAACGCATCCACAACCCACGTTCGCCGATACATGCCGCCCGCCTCGCCATTGCGACCGATGTAGAGATTAGGGGTCTAGATTAGCGCCATACTTAGGTTGCGATGATAGTGAGCGATAAGAAATGATGTAGAAGTCTCCTTGTGGCCTAACACATATTAACACAAACTTAAGCCATTTGATACCTACATTTTGTAAATGTCATAATATAAACATTAACGTAACCTAAAAAAACTCTATAGAGCAAAGACAAAGCCTCCTGTCTCTAAACTGCACAGAGTGTAGTGACCGTGCTACGCGCCCTATTTTGTCCCATCTCGCGCGATTTTATCACCCTCAGCCTTTGCTTAAGTTTCACTTCATATTGTATTCCCACAAGCATTGTAAAATTAAACATAAGCTTTCTCTCTTCTTTCTTTTCCATTTAACCAGACTGAGCCACAGCAACGCGTGGCAGGGTACAACTAGTATCAAATAAAGGTTCTGACAACAAACGTTTTTAATTTGATTTAAAGCACGTTTCAAGTAAACGTTTATTACACGTTTTTTATACGTAGAATGAAGAAACGACATTTCATTTACGCATAAACTATAAACAAGATGACGTGAAATAAACTTTCAAACGTTGGAAACGTGTGGTTGTAAATCCGTTTCGAAGCCGTTACGAAAGACATAATTTTTAGATGTTTTTAAATCGTATTATAAACCGCTCATTTAACGTAAATATACATATAAGACAAATAATACTTTGTGACCCCGGACTTTTCAATCTAAAAATTACGTCGCTTTTGAAACGTATTTACGACTACACGTTTCCACCATTTCTCAACGTATATTTCACGTAACCTTGTTTATTGGGTATTTATTGCACAAGATGCATGATTCGCACATTTGTCGAAAAAATTTTAATTTTAAGCAAAACGTCCAAAGATAGAAAAAGTTTAAGCTAGGAGATGAAGGAATTAAGAAAAAAATATACCATACTGAGAAATTTAAATTCGTCTTAATTTTGCGTTATGAAAAATTAAAATTTTGTTATGGTATCGATATACATACACTATATTATTTATATTTGAATAAAAAATGATGATATTGAAAAAAATACATAAGCGATTAAACTACTAACTATTATTACGACGATAAAAAGGTATACAAGATAAATCATAATGTACATTTGCACACAACGATCAAATTCCCGATAAGTGGTAGGGAGTTCACGTTCACCGTAAACCTTTTGTCCTCTTCTGATTTTCAATGCTCCGTGATGAGATATAAATTAAGGCAGAATAGCCACTTTACGCGCATGGATTTGCTTATCCTAAATTTGTTTAGAGTAGGTGTTCACTAAGGTAGACTATCAAGTTTTCGACCAAACACCTTACTTAAGGACATGTATAACGCGCCCTTATGCGGCCAAATTGTTGCTGTGGGATAAATATCCGAGATTAATAATATTTAAACTACAAACCAAGTGCTATTGACTAAAACGTACCCTAAATTATACACAAACACTATGATTTATAATTGTTAATGCTTTATTATTGTAAAAAAAAGAGTGCGTAGAAAGTTGCGCGATAGTAGTGAAACTTTGTAGGTGAATGTGGGGTAAAATGAACACTCTCTCTAGACTAGAAGAAATACAATGTAAAAAGACAACAATATTTACTTGTGCTTCGAATTGTACAACATTTATTCACAAATTTCCATATTTTCATGTTCTAGAAAAGATGCAGTGGATTTGTGGTATGAGAAATATGATATGAAAACTCGTGACTGTAAATTATTATTCAAGTATCTAGAAAAAATTGCATCTATTGTTGTTCCCGATCTGGTTTTTGGCTCTTTTGGAATACTATTCATTCTCAAGTTCAATATAGTATCTAAAAATTCTAAAAGAGCGGCTGAGATTCTTCAGAGGAAAAATTCACATTAAAATCACCGCTTAAAATCATGGGCATCATGTGGAAGTCGTCTCCTAGTTCTGCTGCACCAGCAGGAGTGTATGGCAATAATGCTCGGCGAATAAATTTTATTATATCGTTGATTCTTTGATTCGGCGTGATGTAAATAACGATCATTGCCACACTCTGCCCGCTTTCTATTACACATTGAGCTGCACAAATGTCTCCAACTGCAGCAGCATTTATAGCCAGCCAATTTATTTGTTGTAAATTAATATCAATATGTGGAGTGACAACATTTATCCTGTCATTGGAGTTATGGGGAGTTTTATCAGCTACAAAAAAGGTCTCTTGACATTTTCCCCCAAAATTGTTTTATTCAAGATGAACGGACTTTTGTCGATTGATGTTTAACTCTCGTCTCGTATCGCGACATCTCTACTGACAAGTAATGAAATGAGTTTGTGTTTTATTATGAACATTATTGAAGAACTTATTATTTACCTGATTTTCACCGACGCTGGTGTTGAAAAAAGAAATATCAACTTTTTAATATCATACAGTTGATAAAGTGGGGTTGGTATTAGATATTGCAGCCAAGTCTTGATGTTTCTTTCGTTGATAAGACTACTCAAATAGCTGTATTTGTGAATATTTGATGTGCAAACATCTATGCTATGGCTCTGCGGTACGACCTTCCTGGGAAATTGAGCGTCAGACGTAAGTCATGTAGATGTGACTGCGTCAGTGTGTGTGTGTGGCGCTACTGCGCATACTATTCGCGCAAGCTGGATTATCTCAACGGGAAAACATTTTAGAGAAAAATGTTTAATACAAAACTTTAAGGATTTTCCCTTGGCTACCCAGTGGTCGTATTGGATTTGACCTTGACCGTGACCTTTAAGGTAAAATCAAATGCCTTCCTAAACCGTTCATCCGATTGCGACGAAGCTTTGGGGAATGGTTGGACGCATGCCCGCGAAGGTTTCTGAGTTAGTAAATCTTATAAAAGGTGTTCAAAAAGTACCGGTACTGATTATTATTATGCCTTCCTAAACCGTTCATCCGATTGCGATGAAAAGTTGGGGAATGGTTGGACGCATGCCCGCGAAGGTTTCTGAGTTATTAAATCTTATACAGGGTGTTCAAAAAGTACCGGTACGGATGATTATTATGCCTTCCTAAACCGTTCATCCGATTGCGATGAAAATTTGGGGAACAGTTGGACGCATATCCGCGAAGGTTTGAGTTAGTCAATCTTATACAGGGTGTTCAAAAAGTACCGGTACGGATGATTATTATGCCTTCCTAAACCGTTCATCCGATTGCGATGAAACTTTGGGGAATGGTTGGACGCATGCCCGCGAAGGTTTCTGAGTTAGTAAATCTTATAAAAGGTGTTCAAAAAGTACCGGTACTGATGATTATTATGCCTTCCTAAACCGTTCATCCGATTGCGATGAAAAGTTGGGAAATGGTTGGACGCATGCCCGCGAAGGTTTCTGAGTTAGTAAATCTTATACAGGATGTTCAAAAAGTACCGGTACGGATGATTATTATGCCTTCCTAAACCGTTCATCCGATTGCGATGAAAATTTGGGGAACAGTTGGACGCATATCCGCGAAGGTTTCTGAGTTAGTAAATCTTATACAGGGTGTCGATGCTCTGCGACTCTGTATCCGGGCGATCGACTCGGCGGCGCTGGTCAGAAGTCGAAGGACGGAGACGAGCGAACGCGACCTCCGGGTCGGCTCGGTGTACGATGGCGCTGGCTCGATGGTACCGATGCGACCTCCTGGTCGGCTCGAGGGCGCTGGCACAGCGATGCTGGCTCGGTGATAGAAGGGTGAAGACTGCTCCCCCCGAGCTGGTCGAGCCGTCTCTTATGCGCTAGCTCGTTCCAGGCGCCGAGCCAATCACAGCGCTCCCTACTGGGGTGCACCGTTGGCCGGTACGGTCGGCTGTGAGTCATCGGATGATGACCTGTCCGCGTCCCGTAGCTCCTGAGGTATTTCCGTCCGGCTAACGCCTAACGGTACCGGTCAGGTAGCGCTGCGCTCGACGCGAGTGTCCGTGCCGTGGCGTAGCCGCCACAAGGGTGTTCAAAAAGTCGAACTATACTTGACTTAAATTTGACCTCCGCTGACAATAAAGGTAACATGAAAAAAATGGTCAAGGACACATTTGAACGTGAAAGATTAATTTGACCTTGATATAACCTTGAAGGTCATGGTCAAGGTCAAATCCAATATGGCCATTGCGTAGCCCGGGAAAAATACTAAGTTTTGTATTAAAAATGTATTTAAACAATGGTGGACGGACAAAATCAATCCAGAATCTACCCGTGCGAAGCCGGGACGGGCTGCTAGTAAGTTATAAATCGAATATAATAATAATAAATATTTTATTATAGAAAAAATTAAACTTCTTTATGTCGAACTACGACGTCATATTCCCCAATTAAACTCGGACCGCAGATAATTGTAAGATATTTATTTTCTTTTTGATATGGACATTAATGCAATGATCGTCAGCCAGGTGTCTTGGAAGATGTTTGACCACCCCAACTGGAACATTAATGATCTGCCCTAATATTCCGTATTGCCCATGTCCATGACGTAAACGCCTTATCTGCATAAATGGAATTCTCGGTGAGATAAGCCTTTCTAATTGACCTCTTGATTTGGTAATCAAGAGGAGAAAGATGGTGTGGTATTCCTGGATATGAAAAGCCATTATATGTCGATAATGTTGGAATGCTATTCCTGGTGAGAGATTGTTTGCAAGTGATACAAATTTTAATTTCTTCTCTGTTGATTGTTGGCAGAATTGTGTCTAGAATTTCTCCAGGTTAGGGTTCTGGGATTTTTAAATTTTCTCGAAACCATAATCTATCACAAATTGAGTAAGGAAAAGCGAAAGAATTGTTCTTGTTCTTGTTGTAAGGTGGACTAGGATTCACTGCAGCGTTCCTCGACACATCCTCCTTTGTTGATGGTCCTGGTAGGTTTCTATCAACACCTGGAATGTTCATATCATGAGAAATTCTATTCGGATTATTCGGTAACTCCGAAGACATATCACAACCACTTAGATGGTCAATACGAACGATTTCCGCAACCCATGGAGGGTTCAGAAGTGTTTGTAAATTGGCAGCTTTTTTCCTTGCCCTGTGTTCATTGACACGTTCAGTACTAGTTTTTCCTTTTTTTTTAACTTTGTTAAGTGCATTTCTAGGACGCTCTCGATTATAGTATTCTTTACACGACTGTGCATTTGTGTGATATTTAGACATAATTCTCACTTAAAAATATTCTCTATACTATCTTGAAATATTGCTCACTCCTTTATAACTTTAAAATGTACAGTATATACACAATATAAACTCGGCGCTCACTGAGGATGCACAACTGATATTACGTGCTAGAGTATTTCACACTCCAATACTTGGAGCGGAATTTCACTGTTACCCGACAGGGTGAGTCGGGAGTATCGGACCAAACTCCAGGAGCGTATTGTACATAAGATAATAATGTAAAAATACTCGTATGTCCTTATCAAATTTTAATTTGTTTTCAAGTTACAGCGTAATTAATCATTTCTATTTAATGTTGTAAAAATGAAAATCGGATAAGGACATATGAATTTTTTTACATTATTATCTTAAATACTCTCCTGGAGTTTGGTTCGATCCTCCCGACTCACCCTGTATATACAAACTTTACACGACAGTGAATTTGATTTGGGCACTATTTTCCTTCGAAAATAACCTCCACACTATGCGTAAATATTTCTGTCTACTTTCTAAACTCAATAACACAAACTACACTATATAAACTAAATGAACGATAAGCACGATGTTACTGATCGGCTTCTGATGAGATTATATAGCGCGTGAGTAATGGCTGACCACGTGGTCAGCCCGTGAGAATGATCGAGAATCCGAGCACGGCTCGTACAAGATACCAAGCGCACTAGCCCCGAGCACCGAGCGGACCGACTAAGTACAAGTGTGAGCACCGATAAGAACTTCCGTGAAAATGAGCAATGAACCGAGCGTATACTACGAGTTAATAACTGCAAGATCCGAGAGCCGCTACACAAGATGAAGACGTCCGTGAGAAGCACCGAGCAGAACTGAAACGGCAGAGATGATCGAAACCGGAAGAGACGAGAGGCACACGCGACCGCGCAACGTGGCATTGATCGATATGCGCAAGCGCGGACAGCGCACTCGACGTGGCATTGATCGACGATCGAAGAGCATTGTCGCGAGGTGCTGCCGCGAGACGGACTAAACCCGAACCGGCCGAAATAGATGATCGCGCCATTCCGCCCGCCATCAGCGATGGTCGCTGATGAATATTCCTCGAGATGGTCCGGTTGAGGTGTCGGTAGAGGCGAGAGCTTGACGATGGGCCTGATGAGTGTGGTGGTGGCCGTCTTGAGCGTGACTACTCGGCTGAGTCCATCCGCACCAGGATGAAGTTCCATTACCCGAGCGAGCGGCAATTTGCATGGTGGCTGATGCTCGTCGATGAGCAGAACGAGAGAACCCACCCTGATCTCGTTCGATGAGTGATGCCACTTTGAGATCGACGGTTGCCTTCGCAAGTAATGAGCCGACCACTGCGACCAGAATTCTTGAACCCGTCGCTGAATGAGCTGCCAGTCAGCAAGCCAAGAGCCCGACGTATTCAGTAACGACGGCTCTGGCAGCATCGTGAGTGCATTTCCCGTGAGAAAATGACCGGGGGTGAGCGCGGAGACACCCTGAGGATCATCGGTGAGTGGTTCCAAAGGCCGTGATTTGAGAATCGCCTCTATCTGTGCAAGCAATGTTGCAAGCTCCTCGAACGTGAGCAGAGTCTCACTAACAGTACGTCTGAGATGATACTTGACCGACTTGACAGCAGTCTCCCACTTGCCGTCCGTATGCTGCGCCGCAGGGGGATTGAACTTGCACTGGCTGTTATCCTTGGAGAGCACAGATGAGATGGCTTGATGTTCCTGAGTGCTCTGAATGAACATGCGACGGAGTGCAGCATCTGCACCTACAAAGTTCGTCCTGCAATCAGAGTATAATGAGCTGGCAGTGCCTCGACGAGATGTAAATCGCCGATAGGAAGCGATGAATCCATCCGTTGAGTAATCCGAGACCGGTTCAAGATGTACGGCCGAGGTCGAGAAGTACACGAACACGCAGATCCAACCTTTATGAGTTTTGGCACCCCGTCCTTTCCAAGTTTTAATGGTGAGCGGTCCGGCCTAGTCTATTACAGTGTGAAAGAAAGGTCTTAAAGGTGTAACTCGAGAGAGAGGTAGTTGACCCACCAGTTGATGGGCACGGATCCCCCTATGTCGAGCACACGTCACACAGCGAAGGATGTGAGACTTGACGGGAGCCCTCCCTCCAATAATTCAATAGGACTATCGGAGAAATGCCAAAGTGAGCTGCGTACCACCATGCAGTGTGCACCGATGAGCATCGTCGATGAGCATGAGCGTAAGCCTTGAGAACCGAGGGAGAATGACCGGATGTTTCCCTTCCTGAGTGAGCTCCGAATGCGCAAGCCGACCTCCAACTCGAATAATGCCGTATTCGTCGATGAAGGCCATTAAGCGAGCGAAGATATGGTTCTTTGGCAACGAAGAACCAGAGCGAAGGGCTTTGAGCTCCGATGAGAAGTACTGGACTTGTGTAGCTTGAACCCAGAAACGCTTGGCTACCTCCATGTCGCGTGAAGGTACAATGATTACCGGTGAGTTCAGACCCCTCCGCAGCTTATCCAAAATCCTGGAATAGATTGCAGTGAGCCGAAACAATTTATGCAGTGAAGAGACCCGATGGATGAGTTTCCAGTGATAATCCACCATTTGTGCCGCCACGGTAGGAGAAATGCCGGGTCGAACTTCCTCCGGATGAAGATCGCCCGCAGTCTCAGGTGGAGAAGGCCATGAGTGCATTGACTGAGCCATCTATGGTGGTCCCGTTCACCATAATGCGTGATCCTTGAGCTGAGCTGCCGTTACACCTCTAGAGGCGCAATCGGCCGGGTTGCTTATGACAGGAACGTGATGCCAACGAGCATTCGGTGTGAGCTCCTGTATTTGAGTGACCCTGTTCCTGACATAGTCCTTCCATCGAGATGCGTGAGAACTGATCCACATGAGTATGACTTGAGGGTCCGTCCACAGATGAATTGCTCTTACGTTCATTTTTAACGTGGCTTGAACGTATTTAATGAGCTTAGCCAATAGCAGCGCTGGTGTGGGTACGCGTCTGAGTTGACTGTACCCCTCCAATGCCAAAGATTGTTATGGTTGAGCGAAAGCGTGGTATGTTGAACAGACCAATGAGTTGCTCCGACACGAAGGAGAGTGTCGACCCTGGATCTACCAAGAGGCGGAGCAGATGAGTATGGACCGATGAGCTGGGGTAAGCAATTGCTGTGGCGAGCAGCGTTGAGTGTGACAAGGTGAGCGGTACTGATGAGTGGACGATTGCCTCGGACCTCTCTTCATTATCCGGTTCCTGAGGAGCCTTGTTGAGCAGTCTTCTTAGTCGAGTTGTCCGTAGCTGCTGAGTTATTCGAGGAGATCACGGGTGAAGCTCCGTGCAGCATAGTGTGATGTCGAGCTGAGCACTCCTTGCACCCTCGCGGGCATCGACACGCCCAAGCACTATGTCTCCCGAGGCAGTTAAAGGGTTACATGGGTTTCACGGCTTCAAAAATTGAACTTTTTTTTATTGTCTTATTAATTTCTACAACATCTCTAGAATATTGTCCTAAATTTTCAAGTCGATCCGAGTAATAGTTTCGGAGATACAGCCTTGGGAAGTTGCGCGCTCAAGGCTAGCGAGGCTCAGCGCGTCGCAGGTATATCGCGTTTTTCTCGAAACTGTGTTTTCAAAGTCGGTTGTCAAGATTTCTCGAAAACTACTCAACCGATCTTGATGAAATTTTACACAGGTCTTCCAGATATAATTCACAAGGACTTGGATGAAGGATTTTTTTTTCTTCAATTACAACTATTATTTAAGAAAGAAATGTAGAGCAAATTTCACCGAAATTTGCATTTTTTTGTACAAAGGTCTGCCAAAAATCTAATTTTCACTTTTTTTTCCTTCGTCCAAGTTCTAGTTTATGGTCTTAACTAAAACACGTATTTTTTTTTCACTTCACATGATCCTGTCATGAGTTCTGCTGTCAACGCGTACGTACCTTTTTTCCGAGGGGTCACCGGAAATTACGTCGCAATGGCCGAGTTTTAAATATTTTTCTACGAAAATTTCAGAAATTCTTTGTCAAATGTGTATGTGTAAAACAATAAAAAGTTTGAATGAAATATTTTATTTCTTATATGAAAAAACAATTGTTGAAAATAGGCCGTTTTTTCTCCGAGTAAACCCCTGTAACCTCTTAAATCAAAGCCGACGATCTACCACGAGTTGGCGATGTTCTCCAGGCGCCATCACCCTAAACCTCGTGTACATGACAATGAAGTTCTTGCCGGGACGACAGTCGCAAGGGAAGCTGGTATCCGATGAGGAGGTCTTAGGTTGAACGGCACCCGAGGATGAGCTGGCCGAAGCTTGATGAGCTGTCTTCTTGGCGGGGGGCTTCTGAGCTGACGCCACTCCCTCAACTCGCTCCAGAGCTCGTGCTCGAGCCGTCAAAAATTCCTTCAGATGAGCGAAGGTCGGATATTCTAGAGATGAGCCAAGAGAAGTCTCCCAAAGTTCCCTTGTTGAGCGGTCCAGAAGGCGGGAGACATGATGTACTAACAAACACTTCCATGTGTTCTCGCCGGCACCAAGAGAACGCATCGCCTGTTCAGTCTCCGACACAGTGTCAACAAGTTTATTGAGCAACACTCCACTCTTGAACGGCAAAGGTGTCATATTGATGAGCGTGTCCAAGTGTGACTGGATATGCAGTCGCTTGTTCTCGTAGCGATTGATGAGCAGTGTCCAGGATGGAGCGAGCGACACACCAGTGAGCGGTAATTCAGAGATGAGCTGTGCCGGAGCTCCTTCGAGACACCCACGCAAGTAAAGTAGGCGCTCGATGTCCGGCAGCCCTGAGTTGTCCGCGATGAGACTCGTATAGAGATTCCTGAAAGTCGGACATTCTGAGTAGGTCCCGGTAAACTTCGGCAGCAAGATGATGGGGAGCTTAGACTTCTTTTGAGCGGTTCCTAATGTTTGAGAGGCTTCTTGAGCGGTCGGTTCGGGTGTGAGCTGATCCCGAAGCTTCGCTGCTGCTCGGCGGTGAGATGAGTAAGCTCGGCACCCTTTCAAGTAGTACGAATCACGAAAGTATTCGTAGTCGAGAAGTCCAGCAGGCCACACGGTCTCAAGATACGAATGTTCCTCAGTAGCTCCTTGTGGAACTGCTCCACAACTTCCGCATGAGCATTCAGCTCACCAAGCGAGGTGAATGGTGAGTCATCCTGTACAGTCTCAAGTGCATCGACGAGAAGATTCACGAGGCCTATTTGAGTCTCTATCTTGAGCGTGAGCTCGACCGAGATCCTTGCCGGAGATGCAGTACGTGAAGACTGCCTGACGGGTTGTGATTCCGCAGTAGGCACCGTCAACTTGGTCGTCGGAGTCGGTGACGACTGATCCAATGTCGGGCTCTTGGACATGATGAGAGAGCTTGAGCAGCCCGCCGAGTAAAGTGAGTGCAAGTGAAACGACCGCACGCGTCACTTAGCACACGCGATGAGAAATGTCCGAAGAGAAACGAGTGCGTGACACGCGACAAACAATCCGCGCACGCGCACCGATAGTGCACACCCGCACGATAAGGAGCCGTTGAGAGTGTGGAGCGTGAACGAGACGCGGCACACGAAACGCTCGACGCACACACACACACACGCGATGCCTTCCACGACACGAAGACTTGAGATAGCGCGAGCGAGAGAACCGACCCGAACGAGAAGTCCGAAGTAGCGAACGCGAGAGAGATGCCAGACGCGCTTGCGAGAAGACCTTTGAGCGCCTCACGGATTTTACTTTCGCGTAGCACAAACACTGTTCGATCCGGCTCGAAGGACCAAATGTTGGAGAATGTCGTGGTTTGCGACTCTCCGATGAGCGCCCCGTGGCAAGGAACAGTGTAGGCGGTAAGGAGAAAGAAAAAGCCGTACGCGAAGCAATTAACAATGTAACTGGATGGTCTTTAATTTGAGCACAACCGGGACACCGTACTTAGCACTAATGAGAAGTCCTATTACAAATGATGAGTAGGCCGCAATGAACGATAAGCGCGATGTTATTGATCGGCTTCCGATGAGATTATATAGCGCATGAGTAATGGCTGACTGCGTGGTCAGCTCATGAAAATATTCGAGAATCCGAGCACGGCTCGTACAAGATACCGAGCGCACGAGCCCCGAGCACCGAGCGGACCGACTAAGTATAAGTGCGAGCACCCCGATGAGAACTTCCTTGAAAATGAGCAATAAACTGAGCGTATATACTAGGAGTTAATAACTGCAAGATCCGAGAGCCGCTACACAAGATGAAGACGTCCGTGAGAAGCACCGAGCAGAACTGAAACGGAAGAGATGATCGAAACCGGAAGAGACGAGAGGCACACGTGACCGCGCAACGTGGCATTGATCGATATGCGCAAGCGCAGATAGCGCACTCGACGTGGCATTGATCGACGATCGACGAGCATTGCCGCGAGGTGCTGCCGCGAGACGGACTAAACCCGAACCAGCCGAAATAGATGATCGCGCCATTATTCAACAATCTCCCATATTTGTGTATTTATTTAATATAGCATTAACAATTATAAGTCATAGTCTTTGCTTAAAATATGGAGTGCGGTTTAGCCAATAGCTTGTAGTTTAAATATCATTAATCTCGGAAGTATCACACAGAAATATTGACCGCATGAGGGCGCGTCGTATGAGCATTACCATCCCCTTAAAATGGGCACGGACCATATTATCCTAAGTTGACGGGGAAGGGTTAATTTTAATATGAAAATAAAATTGGTAACTTATGTAGGTGTGAATTTATAAATAACCGTTTGTTTGAATTATATGGATATATCTTTTTGCAACGTACGTATATACATTGATCGTAATTCGTATGTGTTATCCAATTAGATAATAAAGAATTCAGAATCAAATTGCAATCCTTTTAATGAGAACAACGATAATATTTAACATAGAATAATACGAATCTATTTGTATTTTAATAATTATTTATAATACAAACTTTCATAGCTCTACTTCGATAAATTTAAAAGCTCATAAAGATGTATCTAACTAAAATTCTAAGCGTGTTGCTAGGACTGACAAGGACTCTAACGTTTCACAGGACCCTTCTCTTATTGCGAGGGATAATACGATAGCAGTCTGGAAGGAAACTATGTTCGAGACTGCGACATCTGTGAGAACGACAACTTCTCGTGACTCTACCACTTCTATACGTGAAACTAATAGCGATGATAGCGCGCCTGACATTCAAGTAAAATCTAAAATGACGGGAAGTTCGTCAGGATTTTTTCCCCGAAGTACTACCGTCTTTCTAGAGCATCATAGAGGTACAGGGAATACCGAGAGCTATGAGTTTGAATTAAATTCAATATCGACGTCTAGTGAAGAACGAAAAAGTGATCCAAAGGATATGGAGACTGATGTAGGCAGTGAAGAAAATGAAGACAATGAACTGACGATTGAACATAAAACGACAGACGGGTTAACTAATCAAAAGTATGCTATTATTACATCTTCGTACATTCCTTCTTATATGTCAACGACACGCGTCTCGCAGGAGAAGTTCTGGAGCAAGGAGGATGAACAACTATCTACGGAGGAAACATCAATAGTCGCTGAAACTGATTTAACTAATCGCAGTAAGGTCGTCGGTTCCTCAAAAACTTGGCTTCCTACACAAATGATTACCGAATCAGTACGTTATTTAAATGAAACATTATATAATGAAGAAAATGAACTATCAGTAAGGCAAAATATGACGGTCACAGGGTTTAATTCTATCAGTCGAAACAGCAATAAAACCGCTTCTTTACAAATGTTATTTTCTCTCCTACCTACCGGCTCGACACGCGCCTCACAAGAAACTCCAACGGAAAGTTGCAACGATACTCACTCTACGAGTATTGTACGAATAAGTGAGAATAACTTATCATGGAGCAATCTTATGGCAATTACGACTACGGATTACTTTTCGAGGCAAAGGGTCGTAGATGGTGAGGAATTCAATGAAGAGGCAAGCACTTTGAGGTCTTGGAAGGATCCTAGTTCAACAACCATCACGGGGTTGGACGATTACGGCAAGGGTATGACCGACATTGTGAATATTGAAGAGGAACAGTCCTTAAACCCTAACGATCGGAAAGAGGGTATCTCACCATGGAATTTCACGAAAGTTATTACCGCCTCTTCGGACCCTTTTGGAAAGTACAACTATGCTGCTTCGGTTTCAAAAGCTGCCGATGTTTTCAGCGATTCCCTTTCGAGCCATCATTGGCGAGGAGACTTTCCACTGGAAGTGTCCGCGGAGGGTATTTACGGAAATGGAATTGCGGTGGATTCAGTTGAAATAGACTCAAGTAACACTGATCGGAATTATATTTCTAGCAGAACTATCGAAGAGAGTACTGTGTCTTTGTACAGTAGTTCTGATTTAGACATTACCGGTGATACTATAGTCAATAAACATACATCCGGTAACATCGTTAAGGGATCTTCTGTAGCTTCCCACAGTTCTTCTACTGAAAGAACTACCATTGGGAGCTCAAATGTAAGTCGTAGCGATAGTAAACGTAGTTCAGACGGGATTACCGAAGTATCCAGAGTGAATTTCTATATGATTGCTACTGGAGACACTTCTTTCGAAGGTGCAAACTATGGATATACGTCCGATAGTATTTATGGAGAATCTTCCGTGAATTCCTATAATTTTTCCACCGAAGGAACTATCAATGGAAGTCAAAACATTAATCCTAGTAATCCTTTGGACAAGATTACCAGTGGGTCTGCCGTGTCTTCCTATATCACTTCTAATAGAGAAGGTTCTCTTAGAGCCCCATATGACTATACGTCTGAAAGTATTGCCAAACCATCCTCTATGACTTCCGATACATTTTCTACTCGAGAAACTATCATTGGAAACACATATTTAAATCCTAGTGGTTACGAATACACTTCCAGCAAGATTGCGGAAGGATCTACTATGACTTCTAATGCAAGAACTATCACTGGAACAACAGACGACGAATACTCATTTAATAGAAATTCTGAAGATCCCTCCGTGACTTCTCACGTTATTTTTAATGAAGAAACTAGTATTAGAGGCACGGATCGTGACTACACCTTCAGTAATTGTACCGAAAAAGTCTCCACGGTCACCCCTATTGCTCAAAAAACCTCCATTAAGAATAGGAAAGCAAGTCCTAGTGATCGCAAACACATTTTCAGCAAAATTATTGAAGGATTCACCATTATTTCCCAACGAGAAATTTCCACCAAGAATACAGATGAAAGATATGGTACGACCACGACAGAAATGAGGGAATATTTTTTACCCTTTAGTTTTAAACATCGTGCAAGCTCTTTATTGTTAAATAAGTCGACAAAATCTGATGCAACAGAAACAAGCTCGGCCTATTCACTGATGAGTGCAATTACAACAACGACAACGATGATTCCACCTTCAGCGAGAGGAGACTCTCCAGAGAGTCTCGGTGACACGACGTCAGATTTCATCCTCGACTATGGTACGTCGAGCACTCTACGTTTGTGGAATACCACTGAACCCTGTATAATGACAGTAATAAAGCCCAATGATTCGCAATCATTAGGAACAAAATCGACAGGGGAGTCACTAGTCGACTCTTCAGAGTCCAATGAGACTTTGTCAATAGTGAAAGTGGAAGAAGATCAACATAAAAGTATCGATATTGAATTTGGCACGTTGATATCAACTTCCTCCATGAAGTCTAACCATACATATTCGACTGTGCAAGCTGCGTCTATCAATGATGATCAAAGTGATTACACTTTTTCCACAATATTGGATATAACTAGAGATGATACACTCGAAGAGATTGTCGAAAAGCAAACGACGACAGCTCCTGTAAATGTTTCGGGCACAAAACCTGATGTCAATTTCGATAACGAAAATGGCCAGGGTCATCACTTAAGTAGTGACGAGACAACTTTCGAAGTTTTTGAAGATTCCACAAAAAGCACCTCAACGTGCAGACGTTCTGACGGATCTACAATATCGGATGAGAGGGCATCGGTACGAACGTCTCTACTAGTCGTCGAAAGTTCCTCGGTATATGGTTCAACTGTGGAACAAATTCCTAGCAGCTTTACAGCAACGTCGAAGATCGTGGATGGCGTCTGGGAAGATTCAGAGACTTCGGAAGGTTTTCTGAAGGCGGAATGGGATGCATCCAGTGAAATGGTAAACTCTTCCGATAACTTGAAACGTAAAGAAATGGCGAGCGACTATATCGATGATCGACAGAATACCATTGATAACACGGCTTTCTTAACGACTGATGTTTCATCACAGAATTTGGAAACGATGGCGAGTCGAAATGTTTTCGCTTTGAAAACTCACCCAGGAACTTCTTCATCGATAACTACGAAAGAGTCCTTCGAGAACGCATGGACGGCTAATCGATCTCTTTTGACTTCGGAACCACCTCTCTCACACTCAAGTAAAGGAAGAGACGTAATTGAAGAGATATATAGCTCTACTGAAACCATGGAATTGCTCCAAACCAGCACTGATCCTTCCTTGTTATCAATCTCCGAGAAAAGTGTCTCCAAGGATCTCGAAAAGTCTCTGGTGACAGTATCAATGTCTCTTCCACGTAACGATATCTTCAAGTCGTACAAACAAAAATTTCAGGCGCCGCGGTTCAAGGCAATCCCCTCCGAAATAAACTACACCGGTGATTCAGTAACCGTCAACAAGATCAAAAGACCACACGTCATCTGGAAACCAACCTCTTTGAGTAATGATGTACACGGTATCCAAACGACCGCGCCATTATCGTGGCGTTCATTGTATGTCGGTCGCGATTCGGCAGATTTATCTCGTAATAGTTTTTCCTCCCAATGGGGCTATCGGAAATGGACTCTCCCACCGCAAAAATCTTATGGAGTTGGGGCGAACGTAATGGGATTCCGAAAGCGGGCAAGGACGAGGGAGAATCCGGAGACGTTGTACAGGTGGTTCTACAAGGCGGAACGAAGCGGTGGCCTCCGCGATACTCCTGGGTGAGTTTTGCGGAGTTCATATGGAGTGATATTGGAAAAGCATAATAAATTTCTTTGGAATTCTTACTATCGCGTACTTATATATTTATTGGTGATAATGATGTGTTTAGTTTAGTTCAATAGGTTGATAACGGAGTACCCATGAAACCTTAGGGGAGAGTGGCCTTGGTTGAGACACTTTTTATTTGTTCGTTTATAAAACACTAACACTTAGAAAAAAGGGTAGTTTTTTCCCATATGTTATTAGATCTAACCTTTAACTACAAAATGGTAACCTAAAAACTATTTTTTTGCATTGACATTTCTTATGTTAGAGGAATTATTCCGACCGTGTAAAGTGTCTCACCCTAGGCCAGAGTGGTATACGATGAGACACTGGATAGGCTACGTTGAGACAAGTTATAAGACGCGAAAGAATTGGGACATTTGCTTACATTGAGTTAGGTTATTTGCATTACAATCAAACATAGACTTTCTCCCAATTACTATATTTTCTGTTTTTAATTAAAATTCAAAGCAAAAGTTCCTAAAATATTTCAACCTATCTTTCAGTTCGATTCTGCAGCAATTCAATAGAGTTTTCTTACAAATATCTAATACCTAACCTCAAATAAAGTCGGCACGCGAAAAAGGCCGGTTTCAACTGACACCGCGAAGATCACGCATGCGCGACTATCGAAAATATATCTCAAGTACACGCAATTGTCTGTCTCAACGTAGACGCACTACATACTTATGAAAGATCCATATTTTCTACACAGTACATGAATTAATTCAATTTTTCGATAAGGGATTCTTTTTCAGTATAAAACGAACTACTAATTGGAATTTATGTTAATAAGAGAGTATCAAATTAAAATGCAATAAATTCACTGAAAAAGAAGTTATTACATTTTACTTTATGTACCGCAAAAGTTAATTTTATTTTTAAGTCAAAGAATCATGAATTGTACACAACGAAAACTTAGCCATTCATGTATCACGATTGTACAATATTGGTGTAATTTTTTTAGAATTTTTTGATCAACAACTTTTAAGTAACTGACTGTCTCAACCTATACGCTGTCTCAACGTAGGCCACTCTCCCCTACAGAAATTGCGTATTACTAAATACTAAAAACAATTTTAAAAACTCGCTTCGCATCAATCACGATTATCTCATTATCTATACATTTTTGGCTGGTATTAACATAATATTTTCCTGTCGGTCAAAGTTAGATTTTTGAAACAGTATTTTTCCGATTTAGTTTAAGTTTATCGATAACAATATACAATAGAAGCTCCCTTTTATAAGTCTCCCATAATTATAATACATACTACTCGTACGAGCGCTGTCGGGTTTATATCGTTTACAAATATTGATATATAGCGAGAGAGAGCTCGGATTAAAAATACTTTTGTCAATGAAGATAAAATAGTTCCTTGATGGAGTGTGTAGTTATGGGGGATTTAGAAAAGAGAGCTTCTATTTCTAGTTTGTAACATCTTGTTGAATAGTATCGATTCTTCGATACTTCTGTAGGAGCTGAAGGGGAAATTTAATCAATGGAGAGTACCGAGTGGTTTCGAAAAAGGAGACTACTATACACACATGAATATTGAGGGATTACATATACCTAGAACAAAAAAAATCTAGCTGAATTATGAACATTTTTTTTAATGGATATATTTGTTTTAGGAAAAAGTCATTATGAAAACTTAAACTAAATATATAGGAACTGATCCGAATATGGGCTTTGTACTTAATATAGGCCCCTGGTTTATTTACATAACAAATAACGCTATTTATCTAAAGGTGAGTAAATTTAAGCTAGCATGGCCGCCACACAAACATCGCCCGTTTTTGTCTTCATTCCATATGGTGTTTGTCCAAGGTGTGGGTTTGTTTGTTTTCTGTTTACCGAACATTTTGCAGTGTAAGTTTAATTTGCTTGATATTCATATTTTCAGATATTAGTTCATAACTTCTTTTGCTTAATCTAATAGAAGGAAAGGTTAAAAATGAATTCTTGCACATGTTCTCATCATATAAAAAATAGTATCTATGTTAAAACCTAATTTTTTAATTCATTGTATATGTGTGGAATATGGGCCCCTGTGTTATTTGAATATGGACAATATGTTCAGGGACATCACTACAGAAGAACGCCTATATGTACGATTTTGGTCATTACTTTGCAATATTTCTATTTTTTTTTTATTTTGGAATATGTTTACGTATACGTTCTTATTCTAGGAAGAGTTTAGCTTTAGTTTTTTAAACGGGCCCATATTTTGTACCTTCTGACCCAACTGAAGGAAGTCGCATCACTTTAAAAATGTTGTCACGTATATATATTTCATAGTTTTAGATAAACACGTTTGGAGCTTTATTGCTAAGTCCTCGTACTATATGTAAACATTAAACATGTTTATAAACATTATCTAAAAATAATAATAGCCAATTTATTACGAAAAAACAAAATGGGGACCCATATTCGGATCAGTTCCTTTATACTTTTTTCTATGAATTTTTTAAGTTTTATTCAAGAATAAGTTAAGTTGAAGATTTGGCATTTATATTCGTACGTAAGACGATCTTTTTTGAAAACAGCTTCCATGGTATCTAGAATATCATTATTGGTAGGAAAGATCGGAGTAGGTTGCAACAAATTTTTTTTTTCACTTTTTTCCCTAGTTTACTGAAAATGAGAATTAGTTTTCGAGAGTTACATAATATATTAGATGTACAAATAAGTTTTAGGACACTTGCAAAAATTCAAAATTTATTTTTGAAAAAAGTAAAATACATTTATTCATCAAAATAATCCCCCTCACTTTCAATGACCTTCAGTCATCTTTTAGGCAATTCACGGATGCCTTCCGCAAAGAAAGTTTCATCTTGCGAGATGAGGAAGGTTCGAACTATTTTTGGACTTCTTCAAATGTTTTGAATCGCACATTAGACAATTCGTTTTGCATTTTCCGGAAGAAGTGAAAATCAATTGGAGCTAAGTCTGGTGAATACGCCGGGTGTAGTACAACTTCGTACATAATACGCCGGGTGTAGAACCAAGAAATTGACCAAAAGCATTCATTTACTGGCAAAGGAAAACGTCCAGTAAAACTGCTCCATAACAACGCCAGGCCTCATATGGGTACAATATCAACCATATATGTATATAGGTATTTCATATCATTTGTATGTGGATAGGATAATGCAACCTATACATCTGTATATACATAGCATATACATAATATTTCAAATGTTATCTGGGAAGATTAATTTACATAGATGACCACATTTTGGCTGAGTCTATATTCAAGATTGTCCCAAAATTCCTTATCGTAAGCTTGGTATTATAGAATTGATCCAAAGCTGATGCTCACACTGAGAGAACATTTCATTTATTAACTATAAAGTTAATGAATATATCTTTTATTATGGCCGTATAATTCTTGATTCGATGAATTCATAGATAGAAGAACGTTCTTATTGGAAGACTGCAAAATGTCCGACTCCATTTGAGAATCATTGGAAATTGTATTTAATTTAAATAAATTATTGACACTGATATCGTGAGGTGTATCAATGTCAATATTATGATCTTATTTTTTATTATTGGTCAATTTGTTTGCTGCTTTATTTACGTACCGAGCTATCATCTCTTCATAATTTTCATCATTTCATAACTATGAGAAGATACTGCACTACTTGAAGAACGAGATTTCTTTACTTTGTAATACAATTTTGATGGAACGGTACATTTTGCAGCCATAATTTACTTCATACTCAAATTGGTACGAGTATGTTAGATTATGTGATATGGCATCTAGTTTAGATGACTACATGAAATGACATCTAGCAGAGCGTTGCAGCAATACTGAACATTCTGAAAACTTGGTACCTCAGAATTAGTTTCAATCTGGTCCAGCGTTACACTTTCTATACTGAATCGCGCTTGACTCAATGGTTTAGCCTTGGTCAATTTTCCTGCTAAGAAATGCTAAGGTTAACCATCGGACTGAGCTCTGTTCACAATCAGTATTAGTAGACATCTGAGCCAGGACTGGAGTTCTAAGTCTGGGCGCTTAATATTGAACCGAGCTCGGCCCGTTGGTTCAAACTTCGCAGTTCCTACAAAGGTTCGTCGTACTCGTAGCCGTGTGTTTCACAAAACTCACGTGCCGACCACCTTCAGAGATAGAGCCAACTGATTGGTATTAAACCTTAAACTGATTTGGCTGCAATTTGTCCTTCAATTGAAAATATTATTATTTACTTCTTTAAGTGAAATTCTCCAGATCAAATTATTCGCACTCTCATGTTTACTTTGCATTTATTCTCCCGCGCAGCATTCTAATAAGTTTGTGTGATTAACATCCCGGTAAATAGGCTGAATTGTAGTAAAAACTTCGAAAGGAATTATTTTATAGCTATATGTAAGGTAAATCCAGGTAAGATGGAACACCGTGAGAGATGGAACACCTCCTCCACCTCTTAGCCTATTCAGGCATGATGAATCCCTTATCGGAGGGTCACGGGAATTCAGCAATAAGCACAGGGCTCGGTTCAAATTCGTTTTTATTGTAAATTGCATACCAAAATCATTATCGTTACAAGCATTCATTTTAATCACCTAGAGTCCTGCCTTACCTTACTCATGGTGAAAGTGCACTCACCTTATTTCACTTTTTGGCTCTGCTTCATACCCATCCTCTTGGGTAGACCATTTTAGGCTCTCATCCTTTATACATACTAATAGTTCTATCTGGGTGGTGTGGCGGTCTTCACTCGCATTATCCTCTTCTCTAGTACTTTTTCCTTGAGCGCCTACTGCTATTTCTGGCGTGAACTCCTTGGCCACTTCCAATTGCTCATTATGCCTTTTAATGACCTGGTCCACACACTGTCATGTTGTCTCACTGTTGATCATTTCTGCTACATACGATACCGAGCCGCTGACCTCTGTGATTTTAGCAGGCAACCACTTGGGTCCATGGGTATGATCACGTACATACAATCGCTCTCCAACGATGAAAGGTCTCGGCTTCAGCCACGTTCCTTCGGAGTCTCCTCGTCAGTTAGACTATCTAAATGTAGCTTGTCGAACGTGGTGTGAAGCGGTCCGCGTATGAGAATTTCCGATGGTGAATTTAACGTACTAGCATGTGGTGTCGTATATTGCCAATCTAAACTGCAGACCCCCTTCCAGTTTTGATACATAGTACTCTCTTAGTATACTGAACCATTCATTTAGCCTGACTGTTATTCGAAGGGTGGAACGGTATAGTCAAAACGGGAAGGGGATCTGCAGTCTAGATGCAATGTGAACCATGGATTTCCACGGTCCTCTTTGATAATCGGACAATTGGTCGGTAGGTTATTCCTGTATAACTGGCACTGATTGCACATGTGCGTACATACTCTTCAATGTCACCAAAAGAAACTCCTCGCTCGAGCCTTCATTGCGCAAATTCCCGAATAATTCGCATGAAGCATTTTAATCACCCTTGGTCTGATATCAGCGATGGGATTACAACTCTACTACGTCATAGTATGCAGCCGTTGTGCAGCGACAATTCATTTCCCCACTACACAAACGGGGCGAACTCGATATCCGCAGGCCAACCATGCAACAGTCACATTAACAACAACGATAAAACTGGATCCTTTCTTGTGCTCTCTCTCACTTGCCGGGATTGGTACCAGGGTTCCTGAACATTTTTCAGTAAAAGGATATCTGCCCGTGCATTGGTTTAATCCACCGTCGAAGGCATTGGCGTGTAATTTTCGAGGTCTCTAGCTCGTAATCATAGCTCGACAATTATAGGCACCAACGTAGCAATCTCGGTGACACCATATAGTTGGAATTTTCTTGTCTAGTCGTGGGATGCCCAGCAACGGTTCATGGTCGGTGATGATCATAACTTTCCGTCCTGCTACGTATTGGTGACAATGTTTTATCCCAAACATGATTGATAACGCTTCTTTGTCGAGTTGAGCATAATTTCTATCACCCTTACCCGAGCGTTCGTGATGCATAGGCGATCGGTGTTTCAGTTCCGTTAAGTAACTTGTGTGCTGGAATAGCCCCCAGTATGTAGGGCGACGCATCACATGACATAATTAGCTAATTATATGCTTTGTATTGTGTAAGCTACTTGTCCGCTCGCAATAGCTTTTTTAGTTTTATGAACATTACCGAATGCTGCTTAGTCCATTTCCATTGGGCTTTCTTCTCAAGTAGCCTGAACAGCGATTCGACTAATGCTGTTTTATTTGGAAGAAAGCGGTTATAAAAACTAATCATGCCCAAAAACAACTACAGCTCCTCCTTGATCTTTGGCTCGGGAGTAGCCTTAACAACCTTAACTTTATCCTCCATTGGTTTTTACTCAGGCAGCGTTAATTCGGAAATCTACAAAAGTATAACCTCAGGCACTGCGAAAATACACTTGTTCTTGCGAACTGTCAGCCCATATTCCTTTAAACATTACAAAATCTACATGAGTATTCGTCATGTTCTATTTCGGTACGACCAGTGATGTATAAATCATTTTGAAAAACAACACGCTCCGAATGGCATTTTGATGTCAAACGTTAGCCTGCATACTTTGAACAGTCCTTTGTGCATATTAATGGTTGAAACTTTAGCTGACTTATCGTCCACCACTAGTTATTGATATCCCTGTTTCAAATCCAGCTTGGAGAAAACCATAGCTCCTGATGTAGCCGCAATAATTTGTTGCATGGTAGGTAATGGGTACGTGAAATCTTTTATCGCAAGATAGACCGTGATTCGATAACACTGGTCAACAGGATTTTGTCACACGAACCAGACCAGGTGATTCTTATAGATTTATATGCGCTAAAAACGAATCTGACTCTCAAATTTGCGACGTGGGTCAGGATTTCGAGATACTTGAGATTAAATATACGAAAACGGTCGATTTTGGCCATATTCACGGATCTATTACAATGAAACTAAAAACTTTTTCTTAATTGTACTTACAGCATTTGAAAGTGTCATTTTTGAACTTTTCAATACATTACTTGATTGTTCCTAAACGATTTTACAAAGCCAAATTTAAGTACAAGTCGATCATGTTGATCCACCGCACCACGCGCCCGATACATTTAGGTGCGTAGCGCGGTGGGCCTAAACGATACACTTGTCGTACTGAAATTTGCGTTTAGGAACAATCAAGTAATGTATTGAAAAGTTCGAAAACGACACTTTCAAATGCTGTAAGTGCAATTAAGAAACATTTTTTAGTTTCATTGTAATAGACCCGTGAATATGGCCAAAATCGCCCATTTTCGTATATTTAACCTCAAGTATTTCAAAATCCTGACGTGATACGCAAATTTGACAGTGAGATTCGTTTTTAGCACAAATAAATCTATAAGAATCACCTGGTCTGGTTCGTGTGACAGAAAAAAAAATGTAATTTTGTTGATCAGTGTAATCTACACAAAGCCTTATACAAAGCTATACTACCATTCTTCCTTCTAACTAGTACCATCGGCGTGGCACTTTCGGGTGCTGCACAGGCTGATATACTCACTGTTCGACTAATTGATCTATAGTTTTTTCGGCCTCTGACTCAATGGTAAATGGCATCTCTCTAGCCTTGAAAAACTTTGACCTCTCATCTGGCTGCAACTGCAGCAAAACTTTTGGATCTATGTACTTTCTGAGCTCGTCAGAAAAAACTTCTCCGAAAGCCTCGCATGGTTACCTCATTTGCCAGCTTCCGATGCTGCCTACATCTACAACACTAATTTCCAACTGGCGGCACCAATTTCTTCCGACGATGTTACCTCCGTCGCCTCCAATGACTACCAACGGCAGATTTGACACTTTACCTCTGTACTTCACTTGTACATCGCCTCGCCAATTATAGGAATGGCTTTTTTGCAGTATGAAATCAGATTGACCGCTGACGGCCGTAATTTCTGTTTCGATTTGCTGATTACATCCCACGTTTTTTGCGAACGCCGCTCCGAAGTCTACTTCCACTGATATGTGCTTGTCATTTAACATCAAATTGGCGATTACTTTCTGTGTGGGCGGATGCTGCGACTCCAACACGAAGAGGTCATATGTCTACACCTTCTGATCCTTATCAACTGCGTTGTACTCCTTCTGTTAGTCTTTTTTTCTTTTTGTAGCATGCTCATGAAATGTGCCCTACCTTCCGGTAATAATTTCATTGTATATCCTTGAATCTACACTTAAAGACTCGTGTCCACTTGCAATAAATTACGCAAGTTTGGCTGTCAGACAGCACTTGCAACACGTGTAGTTGACTTGCTGCAAACTTGTGCTCTCAGCGGAAGTGCTTGCGATCTGTCCGGACTTATAAGTGGACACGTGCTACTTGCTGAAGCAAAATTGCGCTCTATGCTTTCGGGTCCAGTTGAAAGTTTTGTCGCAAGTTAGTGTTTCACCACGGAAGAAAAGAAAATATGAAACAGGGAGGAAAAATGAATTTATAAATAGAAAACTTTGAATTATATCCCTAATTTTGTGGGATGTTTACAGCAAGGATTCTCTATAAAAACCGAGTAAAAAAACAAAATGCTGTTACACTTAGCCCGTTTACTCAACACAACTGAAAATGAAATAACACGAAAACTTAATAACTTGAGAATGCAAGTTAACCAGGAATAGCGAAAAATTCAAAAAAAGAAGAGTGGTCAAGGGACAGACGACAGATATACAAGTTCGTGGGAATATTTCGATACCATGAAGTTTATTATAACGACAAACCAGACAAGTGCAACAGAAGACAATATGGTATGTACTTAAATCAAATAATAGATTATGTTTGGTGTGTTTATATTTGATAAGAAAGGGTTCAAGAACGACATTATATTATATTCATTTATATTGCCAATACACTTCGCCTTCTCTGAAGACATAAAATAATCACGGAATTCTTCTCGAATGCTCTTTGCATGTTGTGAAAAATTGTGTTCACGTTGATCCAGTGGCAAAAGTTATTCCCTGGTAGTCCTTCTTGTCGCCACATACCTTCTGTAATGGCCCTATCTGGATTCTCAGTATCAAAGATTAATGGTGGTGCGTAGTTGCCACGAGGCGCTTTCCGGGTTATTAAACAATTATGGGCATGCATATTGCTCCAACAACTTTTTTAACTTTTGCCGGAACAAGTTGAATAGGTCGTCTTAAAATTCGGAAACGAGTAGCCATGAGACCAAATACATTTTCAATGACCCGCCGAGCCCGTGACAGTCGATAACTGAAGATTCGGTTCGGTACGGGCTGATTTTTAAAAGAAAATGGTTTTAATAAGTATGATTTCATTGCAAACGCATCGCCGGCGACTATGACATACGGCGATGGCTGGTATCCTCCTGGTAATGGCTCTGGTGGTGGTAAATTTATGGTATTTTGTTCTAAGGCGGCTGATAATGCGTAAAGACTAAAAACTCCACCATCAGACACTCTACCGTTACAACCTATAATATATTGACATAGATTAATTTGTAATTTGCGCCCGCCGGAGCCATCATCACTATGCTATGGGTTCCCTTATAGTTGAAGTAGTGACTAACACTGCATGGAGGAGCTTGTATAACGACATGCTTTCCGTCTAATGCTCCTACATAATGCGGAAAGTTCCAAATATTGGCAAAGTCGCTGGCAATGCGAATCCATTCGTCTGTTGACGTAGGAACCTAAAACAACATAAAATATTAATGATTAATGCAATGTTTGCAGACTCCTAAAGCACTCAGCTCGTCCGACGACAACGAGACGAATCCGCTGCAAGGGGAAAGTTCCTTTGCGTGTGAAAGCAACATATCATTGCCACCAAAAACGACGAAAAAGTCAAGAAAAGGCACCGAAGAGTATGCCGTTCTGGCTAAAACCATGAAAATAATGGATCGGCCATGAGAGGAGTGGTAGATATTTGGCGACTATGTGGCATCAGAGCTACGAGAATCGGAGTCTGACCATCAGAGAAAAACGCTAAAACGAGCGATCCAGAAAGCTATTCTGGATGTATCAAACGTGATTGGACCACAACCAAATATGCATTCTCGCGAACAACCTCCAAACGCTACCATCAGCTCGGCCGCAGGCCTATCGTCACAGCATTTCAATACAAAAAACACAACTTATCTTTAAATAACTCCTGCAGAACATCATGTATCGCTTGACAGCACTCCGGCACAATCCTTGCGATTGTACATACAGGAAATCGATACAAGTACATGAGAGAATGATACGAATCACCTGTAAATAGAATAAGGTTAAGTTTGTTATTTGACAGAATAGAAAAGTTTCCGTTTCGTTCAGAACGTTTCTATGTATTTAGGTACCTACCTGTGGCTAAGAATCGTAATGTTATAGATAACCGCTCACTGGGAGTAATACCTACTCGCATCTTTGTGTCTTCTTTGCATATCTTGGTAGTTACTAAGTTCAGTAGGAAATCAAAGTATTTGGCATTCATTCGAAGCAAATTTTCTTATTGTTGTGGATCTTCTCTTTTAAATTCCCCCAGTAATATTTCGTACGCACTGAGACTACTTCTTCGTTGAATCCAAGATCTGACCTATATTTTTCTCTTCTTTCGCTCACACTTTCTTTTTTTTAATACCGTGGGTGGACTAGTTATTGACAATGCGCTAGTTACTGACAGGTAAGGCGCATTTTCAGTAATTTGAGCGAAATTTCGTTTTAAAAACATAGAAAAAGAATTTTGTGCGCATACTATAGGATCTTGTCTTTTCTCGCGTAAAATCATCGCTTGACAATAGACCAATATAATTAAATCAAGTTTTCAAGGATGTGCGGGCTGATGTCAGCTCGCCTGCATCGGCCATCTACAATAATGGTGTGAAAATTCGATCTCAGTTTTTTCTCTTAATTTTGACAATGTAGGTATTAAATATAAATAAAAATTATTCTTGTAGAAAAATAGTAAGTTAATTTATTAATTGAAATGATAAAAAAATTAAATACAAATTTATTTAATAAAAAAATTGGGGTGTCAATAATGTATCCTGTATAAGCTGCTATGTTCCTATTTGTGACACCGGTTTACCCGTCAATTTCCTCACCTCACTTAATTTCTCAAGTACCTATTCAACACTTTGCAATTAAAATCATTTTGCCTATGAAAGTACATATGCTCTCTCATTTTAATTAAGAAAAAATAATATATATATTTTTTTCTCTCGGGGGTAAAATGCACCACAGAAAAACCACAGGGAAGTACCTACACTGAAATCGAGTTATAAGCGGCATTAACAGCAGTGAAGGCAGGACTTTCTATTAATTCTAGAAAAATATAACAAAGAAGTCACTGAGCATTGCCAAAGAAATTAAACAAGAAATAATAAATGAGCCTTGAAAATTTGAATTAATAAGATCAATATGACTATCACAATTATTCGCTGCCATTAACAAGCTATATGTCAGAGAATGAAAATATTACGCCAAAAAAAAAACAAATTTGTATTTTTATATGAAATAAAAGTTATTTTAATTATTTAGGAAGTAAATTTAATCGTTTATAATAATTTATAATGCTAAATCAACACGCGCGACCTACTGTTAAAAACTAGCGCACTTGATGCCAGAAATACATCCACTTCAGTTTTGCCCCTGTCATAAACTCATCCACTTGAGACAAATATTTATTTATGTATTATTAATTATTTGGATTAATTTTTTGAATATTTTTGACTGTTTGTTAGATGCCGAAGAGTCTAAAGTTTATTTTTATAAAGAAAACAAATTATTTTGATACAGAAAATAATATTTAATTGTAGATTCAAGTAAATCCCTAACCAAAAAGTGTCAATAACTGGTCCACCCATGGTAATAAAACAACCACTGCAGCAGCGAAGGTTTTGCTGACCGACATTTCTGCACATTAAATTGCGACTGTTGCGACGCACATGCAAGTGTTTGCTCCGAGAGAAATTGCTACAACGACTTGCGACAGTAAACTTGCGGGAATTTTGATTCAAGTGTATACGCAAATCTAAGTTGCTCTAACAAAAACTGTCGCAAGTCACTTCCAAGTGGACACGAGCCTTAACAACAGGAGTATACTTTCCAGAGCATCTGAAATATGGCTCTTCATCCCCTCGTTCCTCTTCTTCTCTTTGTTTTGGGATTGTATAATATTCTAACCGCAAGCACTTCATTATCACCTGAAGTTCCTGTATTTTGGACGTTCTTTAAAGTCGCTTTGGCTGCTAATGCCAACTCCACTGCTTTATGGAATTACAGACTCGAATCAAATACGAGCAAAAAATGTTTAAAGGTCATAATGCCAAATCTATACTTTTTGCAGCAGACTTTCAATTTTCGTTATATTTGGATATGTTGTTGTTAATTACATTGCAAATACGTATACTAAATGTTTTTTGAAAATTTTGAAAAATATGAAAGTTATCGAGTCGGTTAGATTCAATAAGTTATAGCGTTAAAAAGAAAGATCGCATCTTTATGGAAGCTTAAACTTTATAAGCAAAATAAGAAACGTAAACAAATTAATAATTGTTTTTTAAAAAAATATTTTTCAAATGCTTATTTAAAAACAAAGGATCTCACCACATTTTAAAAATTTGAAAGAAACTGAGTATGTAGCCACATTCTCTTGTTCTTTCCGGTCATCTACTCAGAAGCATGGTCGCTTCATAAACAAATATATTATAATTATTTTAGTAGTAGTGCAATGAGATACTTCTGCGGGTCTGTTGGCGGTTCTCGCGTGCGGCTATGCGTCCCCAGTCTACCCTTCAACACCTAGGGTAGTACTCTAATTACTGCATAACTACGTACTTTCAATATCTATATTGCTAAACAATTAAAATTGTTTAATAAAATGTTTTTGCATCAATAACATTAGCAATTCAAAAATTGTTGTCAAACGAAGTTTTTAATTTTTTTTTCAAAATAAATATTACATAAATTTCCCTTCTCCCATCTCCTACATTAAGAATTCTTAAATAAAATAGTTTAAATAATTTTAATCGTTTAACAACCATTTCCGAATGGCTAATGTTATTGATGCAAAAAATATAAAACAATTTTAATTGTGTATGGATACTGAACGTAGTCGTGCACTAATGAATCCTCATACGGCCCTAGATACTGAAGGGTTACAGCCCGTTCACACGATACGGTTTTTTCCCGTTTCGGTATTTTACCGAATCCGTTTTTTTACCGTGTGCTGCAGTGGCGCATACATTTAAATGAGCGCGTTTTCACACGGTACGTCTTCGAAACTCATACGGCAATTTCACCGATTCGGTCGCGACTGACATTCGGTCTTGTCACTGAAAACCGAATGGCCCGATTCGGGAAAATAATCAAATCGGTTGCTAGTGGCAATGTTTATGCATCGAAGTGTTCAGACAGGATAGTTTTCGTACTGATAGGTCTCGTGCATGGCCGGGTGATGGTGCGACAATAAACAATGATTTTAACCCTTTTAGTGCCGGACGACGATATATCGTCGTTCTCTGTACTTGCGAAAAGTGCCAGCGACGATATATCTTTGCGTATGCGATGGCGCCATGTTCTTCGCATTACGAGAAAGCTCTATCTGAAAATAAATTTATAAGACGTTATAAGAGCGGTCTAATAACATTGCAAAGTAATGTAATAAAAATTGTTTTTGAGTATCCTTTGCATTCGCTCGAGCGGCACTGTTTCGACGCCCGGGTGATTGGTTGACACGTCCACTCGACGTGTGCGAAACACTTGCCAGAACCTGTGTGAAGTTAGCCCCCCCACCTCCGAATAAAAAATTTTTGAATACATGATTGTTTGCCCTTTGTTTGCCCATGATTGCCCATCACTTTGTTTTTTTGCCCAACTCACCGTTTAGAAGATATAGCTAAAAATAGGGCGGGGGGCTAACTTCACGCTAGCCCCCCCATAACGTAATTTCGAAAATTCAAATGAATGATCGTTTGCCCTTTGTTTGCCCATGATTGCCCATCACTTTATTTTTTTTGTCCAACCCACCGTTTAGAAGATATGGGGGGGAAGCTAGCGTGAAGTTAGCCCCCCCATAGTGTAATTTCGAAAATTCAAATGCATGATCGTTTGCCCTTTGTTTGCCCATGATTGCCCATCACTTTGTTTCGTTTGTCCAACTCACCGTTCAGAAGATATAGGGTGGGGAAGTGGGGAAGTATTAGATATACAACTTTGCCTCTGCCGTCTTTATCGTAAGCCGTCTACAATAGAACGGCGGAAGCAAAGTGGTAAGTAGTAACACCTCGGCATCGCTTGCCCATTTTTAGATACAGTCTCAATGTGCATTTTCGACGTGATAACACTTCGGAATCGTTTGCCCATTTTTAGAAAGAGTATCAGTAAGCATTTTCGACGTTTGCCCAACCCGTGGAATCGCTCTACAGCGAGTCTCATAAGTGATGTAAAAATGAAAAATCGTAAAATCGGTGATATCAACTCGGAAACGTTTGCCCATTTTTAGAAAGAGCTTCAGTAAGCGTTTTCGACGTTTGCCCAACCCGTGGAACCGCTTTACAGCGAGTTTCATAAGTGAAGTAAAAATGAAAAATCGTAAAATCGGCGATATCACCTCGGAATCGTTTGCCCATTTTTAGAAAGAGTATCAGTAAGCACTTTCGACGTTTGCCCAACCCGTGGAACCGCTCTACAGCGAGTTTCATAAGTGAAGTAAAAATGAAAAATCGTAAAATCGGTGATATCAACTCGGAAACGTTTGCCCATTTTTAGAAAGAGTACCAGTAAGCATTTTCGACGTTTGCCCAACCCGTGGAACCGCTCTACAGCGAGTTTCATAAGTGATGTAAAAATGAAAAATCGTAAAATCGGTGATATCAACTCGGAAACGTTTGCCCATTTTTAAAAAGAGTATCAGTAAGCATTTTCGACGTTTGCCCAACCCGTGGAACCGCTCTACAGCGAGTTTCATAAGTGAAGTAAAAATGAAAAATCGTAAAATCGGTGATATCAACTCGGAAACGTTTGCCCATTTTTAGAAAGAGCTTCAGTAAGCATTTTCGATGTTTGCCCAACCCGTGGAACCGCTCTACAGCGAGTTTCATAAGTGATGTAAAAATGAAAAATCGTAAAATCGGTGATATCAACTCGGAAACGTTTGCCCATTTTTAGAAAGAGCTTCAGTAAGCATTTTCGACGTTTGCCCAACCCGTGGAACCGCTTTACAGCGAGTTTCATAAGTGAAGTAAAAATGAAAAATCGTAAAATCGGCGATATCACCTCGGAATCGTTTGCCCATTTTTAGAAAGAGTATCAGTAAGCACTTTCGACGTTTGCCCAACCCGTGGAACCGCTCTACAGCGAGTTTCATAAGTGAAGTAAAAATGAAAAATCGTAAAATCGGTGATATCAACTCGGAAACGTTTGCCCATTTTTAGAAAGAGTACCAGTAAGCATTTTCGACGTTTGCCCAACCCGTGGAACCGCTCTACAGCGAGTTTCATAAGTGATGTAAAAATGAAAAATCGTAAAATCGGTGATATCAACTCGGAAACGTTTGCCCATTTTTAAAAAGAGTATCAGTAAGCATTTTCGACGTTTGCCCAACCCGTGGAACCGCTCTACAGCGAGTTTCATAAGTGAAGTAAAAATGAAAAATCGTAAAATCGGCGATATCACCTCGGAATCGTTTGCCCATTTTTAGAAAGAGTATCAGTAAGCACTTTCGACGTTTGCCCAACCCGTGGAACCGCTCTACAGCGAGTTTCATAAGTGAAGTAAAAATGAAAAATCGTAAAATCGGTGATATCAACTCGGAAACGTTTGCCCATTTTTAGAAAGAGTACCAGTAAGCATTTTCGACGTTTGCCCAACCCGTGGAACCGCTCTACAGCGAGTTTCATAAGTGATGTAAAAATGAAAAATCGTAAAATCGGTGATATCAACTCGGAAACGTTTGCCCATTTTTAAAAAGAGTATCAGTAAGCATTTTCGACGTTTGCCCAACCCGTGGAACCGCTCTACAGCGAGTTTCATAAGTGAAGTAAAAATGAAAAATCGTAAAATCGGTGATATCAACTCGGAAACGTTTGCCCATTTTTAGAAAGAGCTTCAGTAAGCATTTTCGATGTTTGCCCAACCCGTGGAACCGCTCTACAGCGAGTTTCATAAGTGATGTAAAAATGAAAATCGTAAAATCGGTGATATCAACTCGGAAACGTTTGCCCATTTTTAGAAAGAGCTTCAGTAAGCATTTTCGACGTTTGCCCAACCCGTGGAACCGCTTTACAGCGAGTTTCATAAGTGAAGTAAAAATGAAAAATCGTAAAATCGGCGATATCACCTCGGAATCGTTTGCCCATTTTTAGAAAGAGTATCAGTAAGCACTTTCGACGTTTGCCCAACCCGTGGAACCGCTCTACAGCGAGTTTCATAAGTGAAGTAAAAATGAAAAATCGTAAAATCGGTGATATCAACTCGGAAACGTTTGCCCATTTTTAGAAAGAGTACCAGTAAGCATTTTCGACGTTTGCCCAACCCGTGGAACCGCTCTACAGCGAGTTTCATAAGTGATGTAAAAATGAAAAATCGTAAAATCGGTGATATCAACTCGGAAACGTTTGCCCATTTTTAAAAAGAGTATCAGTAAGCATTTTCGACGTTTGCCCAACCCGTGGAACCGCTCTACAGCGAGTTTCATAAGTGAAGTAAAAATGAAAAATCGTAAAATCGGCGATATCACCTCGGAATCATTTGCCCATTTTTAGAAAGAGTATCAGTAAGCACTCTCGACGTTTGCCCAACCCGTGGAACCGCTCTACAGCGAGTTTGATAAGTGAAGTAAAAATGAAAAATCGTAAAATCGGTGATATCAACTCGGAAACGTTTGCCCATTTTTAGAAAGAGTACCAGTAAGCATTTTCGATGTTTGCCCAACCCGTGGAACCGCTCTACAGCGAGTTTCATAAGTGATGTAAAAATGAAAAATCGTAAAATCGGTGATATCAACTCGGAAACGTTTGCCCATTTTTAAAAAGAGTATCAGTAAGCATTTTCGACGTTTGCCCAACCCGTGGAACCGCTCTACAGCGAGTTTCATAAGTGAAGTAAAAATGAAAAATCGTAAAATCGGTGATATCAACTCGGAAACGTTTGCCCATTTTTAGAAAGAGCTTCAGTAAGCATTTTCGATGTTTGCCCAACCCGTGGAATCGCTCTACAGCGAGTTTACGATTTTTCATTTTTACATCACTTATGAAACTCGCTGTAGAGCGATTCCACGGGTTGGGCAAACGTAGAAAATGCTTACTGAAGCTCTTCTTAAAAATGGGCAAACGTTTCCGAGTTGATATCACCGATTTTACGATTTTTCATTTTTGCATCACTTATGAAACTCGCTGCAGAGCGATTCCACGGGTTGGGCAAACGTCGAAAATGCTTACTGAAGCTCTTTCTAAAAATGGGCAAACGTTTCCGAGTTGATATCACCGATTTTACGATTTTTCATTTTTACATCACTTATGAAACTCGCTGTAGAGCGGTTCCACGGGTTGGGCAAACATCGAAAGTGCTTACTGATACTCTTTCTAAAAATGGGCAAACGATTCCGAGGTGATATCGCCGATTTTACGATTTTTCATTTTTACTTCACTTATGAAACTCGCTGTAGAGCGGTTCCACGGGTTGGGCAAACGTCGAAAATGCTTACTGATAATCTTTCTAAAAATGGGCAAACGATTCCGAAGTGTTATCACGTCGAAAATGCACATTGAGACTGTATCTAAAAATGGGCAAGCGATACCGAGGTGTTACTATCTACCACTTTGCTTCCGCCGTTCTATTGTAGATGGCTTACGATAAAGACGGCGGAGGCAAAGTTGTATATCTAATACTTCCCCACCCTATATCTTCTGAACGGTGAGTTGGACAAACGAAACAAAGTGATGGGCAATCATGGGCAAACAAAGGGCAAACGATCATGCATTTGAATTTTCGAAATTACACTATGGGGGGGCTAACTACGCGCTAGCGTCCCCCCCCCATATCTTCTAAACGGTGGGTTGGACAAAAAAAATAAAGTGATGGGCAATCATGGGTAAACAAAGGGCAAACGATCATGCATTTGAATTTTCGAAATTACGTTATGGGGGGGCTAGCGTGAAGTTAGCCCCTCGCCCTATTTTTAGCTATATCTTCTAAACGGTGAGTTGGGCAAAAGAAACAAAGTGATGGGCAATCATGGGCAAACAAAGGGCAAACGATCATGTATTCAAAAATTTTTTATTCGGAGGTGGGGGGGCTAACTTCACACAGGTGGCTCTGGCAAGACCTGATAGCCGAGATAGGTATAGTGTCAGGGGGCTGACCGATTCTACCGAAACGGTGAAAAACCGCATCGTGCGAACGAAAAAACTGTATCGTGTGAACGGGCTGTTAGACTGGGGATGTCTAGTCGTAAACGAGAACCGCTAACATACCGGCCGAAGTGACTCGTTGCGCTACTATTAAAATAATTACAACAAATTTGTTTACAAAGTGATCGTGTTTCTGTATAAATGACCGGAAAGTAGAAGAATGTGGCTACATGCTCATATTTCAGATTTTTAAAAAGTAGCGAGACCCGAAAAAAAGGCACTACAAATTATTTCCTTTCCTTCTATTATATAAAATAGCTTTCGAATAAATGCGTCGCCAAAAACCCAGGCGACCTTGGAACCGGATGCGAGAAGCACGGACGGTTGTTATACGGCCGTGCGGTGCTGACCTCCTCGTCCTCCTCCTCCCTCCCCCACCCTCCCGCCCCTCCTCCTCCTCGCGCATCCCCCTTTTTTTGAGTCGACGACCGACCGACCGACCAACTGATCCAAAACCCCGTCCCCCACCAATCAGGTGACCTACTGGCGCATTGGCCGCCAACCGGATGCAGTATGGTCGTCGAGTCGACCACTCCGCCAATGTAAGCCACTCCCCATGAGGAGGAGGAGGAGGAGGATGAGGAGAGGAGAAGGAGGAGGAGGAGGAAGAGGAGGAGGAGGAAGAGGAGGAGAACGTATTGAACGGAGAAGGCAGCAACGACGTGATACTGCTGCAAAAGCTTGGGGGAGCGCCACGACAGCGGCGCAGGGGTGATAGCCCCCCGGGGGTTGTCGAGCAAAGCGAGTAGGGGGCGAAGCCCCCTAGTATTTAAAAATAAGCCTTATCTTTAATTATTTTCACGTTTCTTATTTGAAAAATCTTGTTTTCCAGTTATCAAGCGAGAGAAATTTCGCTGCACTGATCAAGGGAAATAATTCACATGTAATCATTTTTCCCTTTATTTTCATAAAATAGGACTTTTCAAGAGTTGTGGCTCGCTTCGCTCGTTCCGCCGAATCTAATCTAACCTAACCTGACCTATCCTAATCGAACTTCTTTACATTTTCATACCTAGGCCTATGTTTCTATCTTTAATTTTTTAGTTTTCCATTCCATGCTTGACATGATAAATTCGCAAGGATGGAAATTTGAACTACATACGATTCAACCGCATAACACTGGTACGCATGGTATCAAGAACTAATTAAGTATAATTAATTAGTGACTGTGTCGATCGGCATGAAGATGTCCCCATCGGCTTTTCGTGGTCTTAGGCCGCGGACACACTATTGTCACGTCACGTGAACTCACGTGATAGCACATGGCATGGGACAATAAAATCACCGATATCTTAACCCATTTGTTTCACGTGACGTGACAGCAGTATGTCTCTCGTGGATTTGAATACATGATAAAATATTACATTACATTTTTCGAGCGACACGTGAGCTCACATGAGCTCACGTGACGTGAAAATAGTGTGTCCCCGGCTTTATACGCTATTGATGTTCAACTATCCTCATCACCAATGACGAATCCCTTATCGATGGTTCGCGGGAATTCACTGATAAGTACTGGGTTCGGTTCAATAACTCGTCTTTATTGTACATTGCACACCAAAATCATTGTCGTTACAAGCACTCGTGTCGCCCAGAGTCCCACCTTATCGCTATATCGGCTGCCCAGGATAACCATGTTCTAACTCCGTTTACATAAATACAGAAGTTAGGACAATATTACTCAATATTTCACGAAGGTTGGAGTTAATCCATTAATAATAATGGTTATTTTGTTGGTTTTAGGACAGTATTATTTAGAAAACCTGTAACAGTCAGATAAAACAAGGAGTTAGATTACTCTTTCACTATGCGGGAATAGGAAAACAGTTGTATTTAAGTATTAAATACGATAATATATAACAAAGATAATTTAGATAAAATCTATTTATTATCTTTGCAAATAAATTATAGTCGAAATCAATTATTTACATTCCAAGAAAAGAAGTCGTAGAATGAGTATTTAAAATTTCAGTTTTTAATGCTTCTTTCGCAACTTTCTGCTACACTTTACGAATATGTCGTCGAAAATTACCGGCACATCACTTTCTAATAAAAATATTAGACGATTAAATTAAATCTATTTATTAGATTATTCTTGGCACAGAAGATCCATAATAATAAATTTTACCAGGTGTCCGAACCACCGTGGATATATTATATCTCCCAATTGAGCGAGATTTCAGAAAAACTTCTTTAACAAAAGTTGTATCATATTTGACAATTTTTTAATATCCACTTCCGATTTCAAAAACCGGCGTGGATTTTTCAGTTTTGACTAATAACAGTTTTATATTATAGTACGAAAGTAAATTAATTATCATCGCGAATACAATACAGTCATCGAAAACTTGATTTGCATAAGTGAAAATCTAAGATATCCAGGGTTGAATTTCCGCCCGTTTGCCCCTGTTGCACGCAATCCGATGTACCTACAAATGAGGAGTAGGCCAAGAACGCTTGGCCTTTTCCAAAAACATTCTCATCTGGAGCATGTCAAATGTTTTAAGTCAAAATTCTATGTTGTGTATGACACGGTGACCACTATTTTCATAAAAACCATTTTTCCGCCTCACAGTTTCCGATGTCTGGTCTTCCGCTTCTTAATTTTCAATGTCAAAGTTTTTTACTCAAGAGGTTTCAGTGAGGAGGTTTTCTGCCTCATAGTTTTCGGTATCCAAGTCTTCTACTCCATAGTTTCCGGTGTCCAGGTCTTCCATAGTCTCCAGTGGAATCCATAGTCTTCGGTGTCCAAATCTCCTATTAAGGGGCGAAAGACCTGGACATCGAAAATTACGGCGCAGAAAACCTGGACACCGAAAACTATGGAGCGAAAGACCTGGACACCGAAAACTATGGAGCGAAATACTTGAACACCGGAGACTATGGAGCGCAAGACCTGGGCATCGATAAATACGCAGCGGAAGACCCAGACACCAAAAACTATGGAGTGAAAGATTTGGATATTTTGAAAACTGCAGAGCAGAAGACCTGGATACCGATTTCTATGGATTGGAAGACCGAAAATTATGAAGCAGAAGATCTAGGAATCGAAAACTGTTGCGCAGATCAAGAACGATGGAGATTTCAGGGCGGAAGGGGACAGGGTTAACAGATTCGCGCTTAAATTCTAAAGAACTTAATTCTGAAAATTTAACCGTTGGAACCGGTCATACGATTATAAACGTTCAATAAAAATGGTTCTTGTGAAAATAGTGATTACCGTGTACATACACAGAATTAGATTTTAATGCAAAACATTTGACACACCAGACAAGAATGTTTCCAGAAAATGAACTGCTTCAATTACTCCTCATTTGTACTCGTATGTCAGATTGCATACAACAGGCGCAAACGGGCGGAAATTCAACCCTGGATATCTCGGACTTCCGATTATGCAAATCGAATTTTCCATGGCTTGTTGTATTCGCATTGATAATTGCATTACTGTTGTATTATAATAAATAACTGTTATAAGTCAACACTGAAAAATGCACGCCGGTTCTTAAAATCAGAAGTAGATATTAAAAAATTATTAGGTACGTGTTTTGTGTGCCAAGTGAAACAGTATAACATGTTAAATAAGTCTCTGAAATCACGCTCGTTTGGGAGGTATATGGTACTGTATACGACGGTTGGGACACCCCGTATATTCCTTAGTAAGGCCGGGTGTCCACCGGATCGGGCCGACGAGAATCGGGCCGATCGCTGGGCACTTGGGTATATCTATATATACCCAAGCTGTATATATAGATATACCCAAGTGCCCAGCGATCGGCCCGATCCGTTGGACACCCACTCTAAGGGCCGGTTTTACCAACACGGTATAAACGCGTTATAGCGCTATAGGTACTGAGAATAACCAGCAATAAGCCTTATGGTTATTCTCAGTATAGCGCTATACCGCGTTTATACCTGTTGGTAAAACCGTCCCTAAGTGTGCAGCTACGGCAATCATTTCAAAAAACGTGTTCCTCTCACTCAGATTTACCCTAAGTAGAATATTCTACTTCTGCGTCGACTGCTTATCCGACTGGCTGTTAGCTACTTTAACTTCGTCAATTTTGAGAATTTCGAAACACAATTTTTAAGGAAGATAGTTAACAACCCAGGTAGCACAACTAGTTTCCATATTGTGATCAAGAAGTGTACTTTGAAATCTTGCCTAGATCTCTCCTCTCAATGTCCGAATAAGTATCATTTATAGTAAACTAGTTGAAGAAAGCATACAGGGTGAGCCAAATGTATGGAAACGGTGGAAAAACTTTCGAGGGAGACATTTTGAAGAAAAATGTTTCAAACAAAACATTTAGGATTTTTCCCTGGCCATCCAATGGTGACCTTGAATCTGACCATGAACTCGACCTTGAAGGTCATTCCAAGGTCAAGGTCGCTTTTTTTAAATGGGAACCCCTATTTTTTATGGCGGATTTGGAAGGAGCGGAAAATTTTACGTCCGAATATGACCTTTGACCTTGACCTTGGATTCAAGGTAAAGGTCAACCATCAAATAGGAAAGTTTTAGGTTTTTTCCCTGGCCATCTAATGGTAACCATGAATCTGACCTTGACCTCGACCTTGAAGTTCATTCCAAGTTCAAGGTATCTTTTTTAAATGGCAACCTACATTTTTTATCCACCGATTTATCTGAAATTTGGTACGGGGGTTTTTTTGGGTTGCTGATTACGATTCTGAAGATAGATTTTGAAAATACTTCAATACAAGATGACGGATCCAAGATAGTGGCAAAATTTTGGAATATCCACCGATTTATCCAAAATTTTGTGCTCATGTCACCTTGCCTTAAGTGGCTGGTTGCTAACACCATAAAAAATGTAGGTTGCCATTTAAAAAAGATACCTTGAACTTGGAATGAACTTCAAGGTCGAGGTCAAGGTCAGATTCATGGTTACCATTAGATGGCCAGGGAAAAAACCTAAAACTTTCCTATTTGATCGTTGACCTTTACCTTGAATCCAAGGTCAAGGTCAAAGGTCATATTCGGACGTAGAATTTTCCGCTCCTTCCAAATCCGCCATAAAAAATAGGGGTTCCCATTTAAAAAAGCGACTTTGACCTTGGAATGACCTTCAAGGTCGAGTTCATGGTCAGATTGAAGATCACCATTGGATGGCCAGAGAAAAATCCTAAATGTTTTGTTTGAAACATTTTTCTTCAAAATGTCTCTCTCAAAAGTTATTCCACCGTTTCCATACATTTAGCTCACCCTGTATATAAGGATGTAATAAGTTTCCTAAAAGTACACTAGTTGTAGCGAATCACTTAAATGCATGATGTGACTTCCTTTTGAGCTTTCAAAAGGAGTGCATTATTAGGCGGTTTAATTCTACTATATAAGTAGTAACCATGCACAAGTACGCAAGAAGTATCCTAGCACTGGGTAACTTTTAGGTATCTCTCTAATGTAGGAAAAAGTATTCTTTTGCAGGCGCGCAAAAAGTATCCTAGCACTAGGTAACTTTTAGACTACTAACTGCCAACCCGCATAGTGGTGTCGATTTTTTTTTCATACCCTACCGGGACTTGAACCTGCGATCTTTAGGACGAGCTGCTTCGAAACTGGGAATGCTTTCGCACTCTACCAATTGAGCCACCGACTCTTTAATATTGGTGTCGGTCGACTCCAGTCATATATAGAAACAGAACATAACAGTGACTACTCTCGAAGGTTCTTCTCATTAAATTTTATAAAATAATTTGATACTATCTTTTTCAAAACAGTAGCTTTATCAAAACGATTATCATAATTAATCATTCCTTATTTATGGAATAATTCGGTACATTTGCACTGTTTGAAACATCATTATTATATCAATTTTTATATTTTTTAATTTAAAAATTTTGTGAAAACAGTGCATTCACAATAAATTTACGAAGTGTTTGCACGTCTTTAAGGCTCCACGACTACACTGACATTAAGTTTAAACACTGGGTCTCACGAACACCCTACGGTGATGCCACTACGTGTCTCTGCGTGTTTTTAGCGTGCAAATGCACGCTTTGCTATCGGGGTTATAAAAGTGATTATAAATTAAAAGAGCAAAGAAAGAGAGAGATAACAGTTCACTTTGATATTCTCCATAACACTGTGTACTAATATAAAGTATAAACTATTCTCTGTAATACTATCAGTAATATTCAGCTGTTAAAATTCTATAAATCTAATAATAGGTTTGTTATGATATAGCAAATTTTGGAATTTGTGAAACTGATTATTTATAAATTGTAATGACTTTTCATCAGAACGTCTGTTATATAGAATAATGAGGCTGGAAATAGAGTTTCAATTTTGTTTGTGGTCCAGCAGGTCGAAATTAGAGTTGGAAGTATACTCAAATTCTAATTTAAACCTGTTCGTGATCATCTGATCACGATGATCAAGAAATTAGTTACACCTACAGCGGCAAACCAATACTTCAAAGAAATGAGGTTTTCCAGGTATACTATCCATCCCTTTCAATACACGCCAGCGTGGCGGGTTGCATATCGGTATCCGCCTGGCACCGGACACAGGCGCATGGCCCCTGCAGCGGATCGGAGGCATCAACCGATATGCAACCCGCTACGCTGGCGTGTATTGAAAGGGACAGATAGTAGAATTGAAAAATCCGTTGTAGTTTATTTTGCGTTGGTTAGTTTTTATATGATCAGTTATTAGGTATTATGGTAGAGAAATTATTGTACACTTATACTTGCAAAAATTAGAAAATGGATAGTGCTAGACGCATTTCTAATACCTGCTTATTTGACAATACCATTTGCGTTACCTGAGTTGGTCAGAAAGAAGGATAATACTAGTGTATTTTTAGCGTACCTTAAGCATTTACGTTGTAGTCCATTTTCTGTTGTTTAGTTTAGTTATGGTTAGATCTAGGTATTATGTAGAGAAATTATTGTGCCTCTGTACTTACAAAAACCGGAAAATGGATAGTGCTAGACTCATTTATTATACCTGCTTACTCCACAGTAGTGTACCATTCGCGCTACCTGAGTTGGTCAGAAAGAAGGATACTACTAGTGTACTTCTAGCATACTTAAGGTATTCTCGTTTTAGTCTGTTCTGGGTTGGTTAGTTTTGATATGATCAGTTACAGGTATTATGTAGAGAAATTATTGTGCCCTTATACTTGCAAGAATCAGAAAATCGATAGTACTAGACGCATTTTTGATACCTACTTACTTGACAATACAATTAGCGCTACCTGAGTTAGTCAGAAAGAAGGATAGTGCTAGTGTACTTTTAGTGCACTCTGAATAATCATATTTTAGCCCGTTTTATCTTGAGTCATTATAACGTGGTCAGTCCTAGGTATCATATAGAATCATTTTTGATGTCTAACGGCTGAACTTTCCTAGTTGTGCTACCTGGGCAAGGTAACAAGTATATTTTTGACAAATCAGTTTTTTTACTCACATATATGTATTTAGCCCCTCAAATACATGTACACAATGTTTAAATGAACTACCCAAACCACCCTAAGTTAAATATGTAGTGGACGAGTACCGGGGAATTTTCTTTTTCTTCAGAACCGTTGGAAACAGAAGACCAGGAGGACTATTGTCGTCGGAGGGTATCGAATGCAAGAATGAAGAATAAAGCTCATCCACATCTTGAAAAGTGTACGACAACATTTCCTTTATCCACGAGTATATATTAGAATTATAAGGTATATCTATTATAACGATCGACAGTTCCTTAAATTTTTCGCATGTATCGTAAGAGTTTTGACGGAGCATCACTGCCGTCGCTGCCGTCGGTGTTGTACTTAAAGTATGTATCACCGTAGCCGTCGTTGTCGTGACGCCATTTAGTACAAGACTCATGTTTATGCTAAGAACTATAAAACCATAGTTTCTACAATTTTCCACGTGTATATAATATAGTTACAACTAGCTGTACATCTGGAAGGAACTTTTTCGAGCTTCATTCTTCTTTTATCAAATATTTACAAGGTGTCCCAGCCATGGTGGACGTATATCTTTCAAATGAGCATGATTTCTTTAAATCTTCTTAAACAAAAGATGTACCATTTGTCTTGGCACACAAAACGTACCAAATAATTTTTTTAATATCAACTTCCTGTTTGAAGAGCCGGTGTTCAACATTCAGTTTCGACTTATTATAACTGTTATTAATTATAGTACAAAAGTAATGCAGTTATCAAAACGAATACAACAGGCCATTGTAAATTCGATATTCATATCTGGGAGTTCAAGATTTCTTGAGTTGAATTTCCGCCCGTTTGCGCCTATTACAATACCGAAAGAAATTTATTCTTAAAGCTAGTATAATATACTAAAACTTAGTATATTTCCCTCTAAAATAGGCGGTAAGTATATTTTCTAATCGTTAGAGGAAAATAATTTAATAAACGCATGCTAATGTGGATGCATACTAGGTTTAAGAATATCCTCTTATCTGAGTTCAGTATGTCACACATTCTTAAGGTAAGTATTTCCTCTAAACGCCCGTAAAGGAAGCATTCTAAATAAGAAATCAGTAAAATTACAGAAAAATCGTTTTATTCTCATTTTCTGTTTGTATCGTACATTTGTCAGATAAAAAATGTATAATAATTATAATTATATCGAAAGGCCTTATACATACATATGTCATTGCAATACGTGTTTAAATGTAACGTACGTACCCAGCTAGAAATCGTACCCCGAAATAAGCTTGTTACAAGGTTGGCCGGCAAGGTAGAACCTTGCGGCAAGGTTGTAAAACAAGGCTGATGCAAGGCAAATCCGTTACGCGTTTCAATGTTGTGACAGTATGCTATGCAAGCTTGTTTCAAGGTAGACTATGGCGCTTGGGACAAGGTTGCGTTTTCGGTAATGAGTCGGTAATGAAGAACATTTGAGGTTAGAATTACATTTTTATATTTTATTGATAATTAAAATTGGGTTACAATATATAGCGATAGCATTACAAATTTAGAAAAATAATGTATAATACTAAGACGAGTAAAATTTTATTATTCCTACTTTACTATCACTAGGTTTACGGAACCCCGTCAATTTGACGGGTGACTTATTCAATTTCGATTGTTTAATAATACATGAGATAATTTTAACTTAACTTTTATTAGGTAATAATCAGGCCAAAAAACAACAAAAATCACTGCTCGTCTGACGTTTGAGTTCCTCTTCGAACGAATCCTTCATTTCGTCTCCGAAGAGGGTTCGGAGAGGAATCGAAGCGTCAGACGTGTTGTGATTTTTGTTGCTTTTGGCCTGATTATTACCTAATAAAAGTTACGTTAAATTAACCTCACATATTATTAAACAATCGAAATTGAATACCTATATCTCTTGTACAGCGAAATATAATGTACGGAAAAGTATTCTAACAATTTAGTCTAAAATCTCATAGATTCTTAAGATAACATTACTTCTGTCGCCTGTAGTTTAATATTAATTTAACTTAACTTTTATTAGGTAATAATCAGGCCAAAAAACAACAAAAATCACTGCACGTCTGACGTTTCGGTTCTTTTTCGAATGAATCCTTCATTGTGTCTCCGGAGAGGGTTCGGAGAGGAATCGAAGCGTCAGACGTGTTGTGATTTTTGTTGCTTTTGGCCTGATAATTACCTAATAAAAGTTAAGTTAAATTAACCTCATATATTATTAAACAATCGAAATTGAATACCTACACCTCTTGTACAGCGAAATATAATGTACGGAAAAGTATTCTACCAATTTAGTCTAAAATCTCATAGATTCTTAAGATAATATTACTTCTTCGGGAGATGTGGAGTCAAATCTTCAGTGACGACTGGATTGCTCTGCATGGTTCTATGACGTAGCCTGAGGGGCACCAGGTCTCATGCCCCTTCCTCTGATCTGAAATACGAATTCGATATAATACTCCTTATAAGGAATACGAATTCGATATAATACTGCCTACTATTAATCTCAGGGACGTTACTTACTCGATAGCTGAGCTGCTACACTGACCAATCCCTGCGGTCTCCTTTCCATGTTCCTTCGCCTCCGAGTCGATGGAATATCTGGCCTTCCTGAATCTCGCGTACCTCCTCCGGGCAATTTTTACATTCTGACTGCATCGATGACGCTGGATCTGCAACTGTATGAAAGACAAGCATATGCGATAATAAAGAAACTTATTCATCTATCTGCTTTTTGCAAATAATTTCATGAAATTAGCTATTAATACTTACCCTTCTATGCAGGAGAAGCTGGATAATATTTATTTTCTGCTCGTAAGTCCTTATTCCGAAGATCTTGCCCCCGAATATTTTAACCCATTCCGTGTAAATGTGGGTCATTCGTGTCCACGCGATTTTTAACCATTTGCGTGATGCAGTACGCAAATTCGTTATGGTTAATATATGGTTATTTAAACAATTCATTTTTTTCTAGAGGAATCCTTTTGAAATTTGTTTGAAGACATTTAAGAAAGTGAGGCTGGACACGAATAACCCACGTTTACACTCAACGTGCACTAAAAAAACGTTTATACTCGATGTGCACTAAAGAAACGTTTGCACGCGCGTTAACATTAAACACTGACGGCTTCTTAAACAAAAAAAACACGCGTGAACCGAACTGATCGCCACTGATGTTAACCTCAATCTAAGGGCTCTGACAGCTGAGGCGATACGCACGCCACGCCGCGGATTTGTATGATCTCTATTCGCTAAGCGCAGGGCCGTGTCTAACGAGGGGCCATTTCGTGCCACGCACGAAGGCGCACTAGCCATGGGGCGCCGACACTAGAAAAGGGCGCTACGCATGAAGACGTCTCAACATCTAGAGGCGGCACTGATTCGCTAAGCTGCCGGCACAACCTTGTTTTCGCCTTGTTTTCACCTTGTCGCGCGAACCTGGTATCTCTCTGTTATTGCAAGCTTGAAACAGGCTAACGGTACAGGGCAGGGGTCAGTTTCGGCTATGCAAGGAACAGACAGGCTTGCAGCAACCCTGTTTTAACCTTGCAGCGTAACCTTGCAAAACGTACCTTGTAACAAGGTTCAACCTTGCACAACCTGGACAGATTTCTACCTGGGTACACCCATCTCCTCCTGTACGGCATTTACTGGGATAGAAAGAAATCAAATTTGTCAGTTAAATCAAACTGACATCCTGTATTATTTGACAAAAATAACTAATTTTCCCTTGCAATGTACGGTGGTCAGTGAACGGCAAGCAGAAGGCTGAAGATTCGCATACACTGTTATACGTAACATGGCAAACCAACGCCAACCAACGCGGCGTTGGTTTGTAGGTTAGGTCGTGAACAAAGAGGCCCATGGAAATTGCAGAGCTAAGGAAAAACTGTTTTTAATCTACTAACTGAGTACTCCATGAAACGAGTGAAAACGTATGCAGTAAATGAAATTATTTCGAAGATTGTGAGAATATACGTGGATATGACCAGCTATCTTACGAAATAAACAAAATTAGAATCTTAGTTTTACTTACGTTCGAATACTTCCGTATATTCGCCCAGATCATTCGCATTGAGCCACTTAACCACTTCTTCTATTTTCACAGTTTGCGAATAACAATTAGACTTAACACAATGCACGACACGACGCCGGACGCGGCCATATGCAAAATGAAACAAGTTTTGGCGTGTTTTCCACGGCAGAGTAATCACGTGGTTATCGCGATAGACCGCATACTAACTTTAAGAGGATATTCTTGATACTCTAGGATTCTGCATAAAATATACTAATGATTTAGAGGATTTGATTAGTATGTATGATTAGTATGTTACCATAGAAGAAATAAGAATAAATTTCTTTCTGTGAATGTAGTCCGACGTACAAATGAATAATAGGTCAAGCGCTGCCTTTTCCAAAAATGTTCTCATCTGGAACGTGTCAAACGTTTGAAATCAAAACCTAATTTCGTGTATATACACGGTGATCACTACTTTCACGAAAATTATTTTTCTGCCCTACAGTTTCCCACACATGTCCAGATTTTCCGCTCTTTAGTTTTTGATGTCAAGGTCTTTCGCTCCATGATTTTTGTTGGGCAGGTCTTCCGTCTCGTAATTTTCGGTATCCAGGTCTTTCGCTCCGTAGTTTTCAGTATCAAAGTCTCCTGCTATGGGGCGGAAGATCTGGATACCTAAAATTATGAAACGGAAGATCTGCCCATCGAAAACTATGGAGCGAAAGACCTTGTTTCGAAAATTAAGGAGCGGAATACCTGGACAACGAAAACTGTGGGGCGGAAGACCTAGACACTGAAAACAATAAAAGTAAAAGATTTGGACGTCGAAAACTAGGGTAAAACACTTAGCAATTGGCACCTTAAGCGTCAGTTACTTAAGAATAATGATATATTTTTTTAAAATGACTATTTGTTTGGTACTGTTTTTGAGACGTGTAGCATAAGCATTCAATTTTTTATCGGAATAAAATGCTTTAGGATGTACTTTAAACCCTTTCGCTACTACAGACGTACATATACGCCTAGAACAGCCTGGACAGAGACGTATTTATATTACGTCTGGAGCAGCGAAAGGGTTAATTAATTTTTCAAAAATAATTTATTCCATAAATAGCGAAAATCCCTAGTTATTGGCATCAAACTATAGTCATTGGTAGATAGCTTTTACCAATCATTGGCAGCGATTTTCAGTTATTGGCATGTATTTTTGACCACTAATTGGCACTTATATCGAGTATATTATTTCATGTATTATACGAGTAGGTTTGAGAACATAAGAAAAATGGTTTAAAAGTGTTAGAGGTAGCTGTTAAAAATTGACACATTTCAGAACAAGAAAATCAAAAATCTTACTCAACAGAAAAGTAGTCATACATATTGAGGTATCTTAAAAACTAAAAGTTAGTCGACTTTTAGGTTCTTATAGTACAAGTTTTGCAGGTAAAAAACTGTACATAAAGATTGTTTTAACAGACATTTATAATGATAGATTCTAATACATTTTTGACACTGAATGGCAAAATTTGTTAGGGAAGCATTTTTGATACAAGTATAGCATAGCCCTTAATGATGAATGATTTTCTTATTTTGAGGCAGAGAATTTTGTTGCACTTTTTCGACATCGTTATCGCCAACATTTTCTTCTTCAGTAAATTCTTTGCTTTGTTTCATTTTCTCATTAGTGTTTAATTTTAAATCTCTAAGATGCTTTCTATTCTGTTCAACCTGACTTATTTGTTGACTTAGATTTTTCACATGTGTCGGTGACTTTAGAAATTGTATTTTCGTATTTTTTGTGACACTAAGTTCTCCTTTAATTTTTGCTTTCATCTTTCTCTTTTGACTTTTCATTTTCTACTCTTTCCTTCTCTTCTTTTATTTTCATTAATTGACTAAAAAGTCTCTTTTTTTCCTGGCCGGCGTTGCTCATTATTTCTTGAGTTAAATTTTTCACATTTGTAGCCAAGTGTGTAGCTGTCTTTATCAATTTTTTAAATTTTTTGTGGCATTAAGTTCTCGCTTTTTCTTGTTTTCTTTCCTTTTTCTCTTTTTCATTTTTTCCTTTTCCTTTTCTTCGTGAATTTTCTTCCATCCGCAAGATGTGATGACAAATGAAAGCCGCTCTGTTTGTCTTACAGATTTTCGTTCTGGAGTTTTTAGCTATTTTTGAATTTTTCCACATATTCAGCTACATATCTCGAGAACGGTTAGGCGTATTTACGTCAAATATTTTTTTAGGTATTAAAAAGTGAGATCTTCAACTTTTGTAATAGGTATTTTTCACGTTGGAGCGATAGGAAGCGAGATAACAAAATCCGCGACCTTTGACCTCTTATATGTCACGAAGCTCCAGTGCGTCGGTGGCGTAACTTTCAGGCATATATTGGTACATCATAATAAGCAGTTTAAAATAAAAAAATGTCGGTGAGCTCGATTTTTAGAAGATGATTACTAAATGTCCTGGACTATTACTTCATTCGCAGCTTCATCTGATTTATCTTCATAATAATAGGATTTTTTGAATTTCCTAAAAATGTTATTAAGTAGTATAAAATCTTCATTTACATCATTTGGTTCCATCGTTGACGAATGAGTTTTAATTTGATTCAATTTGTCGGGTCCGATAATGTCAATAAAGTCTTTACATGTAAGATTTTCAGAGTCACCATCGATAACATCATGATCTAAATTATCAATTGGTTACTTTTTGCCAATATATTTGGAAAAATCGATGTTATTGGCAGTCCATGGATAGAGATCAGAAGCCCCGAATCCGTTTATAATCGTAGATGATTTTAGATTGCTCAGAGCATCTTGCAAAATAGGCGCGAAATGTACTTTAGTTAGTTGAAGATAAGGATTAGTTAGCCTCCATTTTAAAACAGCATTCTTCCAAGCATTTTCAAAGGCTTATAATGTTACTGTGTTATTCACTTTCTCAGCCTCTGGTGTTATCACACCCCCGATGGTGGTGTATAGTTAAATCTGTTCCAAATAAGTGGGGAATAGGAAACAGTGAAAATGGCTGGATGAAATCAGAATTATTCTACGAATATGTTTCAAATGTGTGTTTTACCCTTATCTCGTTACAGAAAAAATCCAGTTTCCTGTTGCTCTGTTTGTAGACGGCCACAAAACATACATGACCTATGGACTTAGCACCTTATGTAGTAAACTTCAAATAATTCTGATTGCACTCTACCCAAACGCCACTCGGATACTACAGCCGGCAGATGTCTCCTGCTTTAAGCCTTTGAAAAATGCTTGGAAGAATGCTGTTTTAAAATGGAGGCTAACTAATCTTTATCTTCAACTAACGAACATACATTTCCCGCCTATTTTGCAAGATGCTCTGAGCAATCTAAAATCATCTACGATTATAAACGGATTCAGGGCTTCTGGTCTCTATCCATGGACTGCCAATAACATCGATTTTTCGAAATATATTGGCAAAAAACAACCAACTGATAATTTAGATTATGATTTTATCGATGGTGACTCTGAAAATCTTACATATAAAGACTTTATTGACATTATCAGACCCGACAAATTGAAGCAAATCTAAATTTGGCAGGGCCCTGATCTACCTCGTACACATTTTTTGTGCCTCGTGGAGCAATAACTTTTCGTTCTTTTGGATACAACAGAAAACGGGTTTCGTCCACATTAAATATCCTAGTGCAATCTTGAAGAATATCAAAATATTGTTTTTCTTGTAGATACTTCTCTATGCCGTCCAACCAATTTCTAACATCATTCTCTGATACATTGCTACTCGCTTTGGTAACAGCTTCTGAAGTACGGCGGTAAGATTTTTAGTGACGGTTTAAAAATGCCATATACCAATGCCTCCCTGGTGTGTTGTTTTTAAATGGATTTATCCTCGGATTTTCGTCCAAAACGCTTTAACTGACGCTTGTATATCACACTGTCTTCTAAGGAATCCTTTCTTTACGCTATCAATAATCCACTCTTCCTCAGCTTTTGTTAAATATGATGACGGGCCATGCCCAGCTTTTTTGAATTTTTCGCTCAAACGAAACTGGAGCGTCTGTCTAGGAATACCATATTTACTAGCAGCTTGACTTTTTGGTAATCCATTTGCGATATCATCCAAAACTTTCTGTAATGTTCCTTCGTCATATTTTTTGACGTATTTAAACTTGTCCTTGACTTTCGGCATTGAAATGTTTATTTATTTTCTATTGAAGAGTACTAGGTAATATGTATTAGTGTAAGTACCGGATATATAGATAGGTATTATATCAGAGAGTAAAAATTGTGTTCTTTGCTAACAGTTTCAAATCGAAATGAAGTCATTAAGTTATGCAACTAGATTAAAAAAAAAAGCATTGATAATCAAATAGTTAATTTATAGGACCTATATAAGGCTATCACCGTTTTTTCTCTATTTATATTTACACTACGTATAGGTACTTGTATTACTGTTTAACTTTATTTTTAGTGAAATTTGGCTGAATTCTTTTTCCTACGAAATATCTGACAATTAATAAAACACATCAAGTTGTGTAATAATCTAGTTATTGGCACTAATGCCAATAACTAGAAACTCGTGAATTTTTGTCCTAGTACTCGGCACTGCAAAAAATATATAAAACTACAAAAAAGAAATTAGATTCTTTCAACACGAAAACCACTCTAGTTATAATGTTTATCAACCAAAACATAGAATTCTAAAGAAACATTGAAATAATAGGCTAAACTCACCCAAAAACTGCGCCCTAACCGTTAGGTAAATGACAAAAAACTCTCCATTAAAAGCACGCACAATATCGACACTGTTTGCAACCGCCATATGCATCGGTAATAAATAATCGGTAATCTTCACAAAATTATACGAACTCAGATTTAAATCCTACAGGAAACCTTATAAAATTTTAAAATTAATAAAGGTGTCAATAACAGGGTCAGTGCCTGCCGAGTCTCTTACCCTACAATGCACAGGTAAAAAACGATGGCGATTTCAGGGCGGAGGACGATATGGTCAGTAAATCCGAGCTTAGATTCTAGAGCACTTAATTCCAAAAAATGTAAACGTTGGAACCGGTCATACGAATAGAATCGTTTAATAAAAATGGTTCTCGGGAAACTAGTAATTATCGTGCATACACAGAATTGGATGTTAATGTGAAACGATTTGACGCACCAGATGAGAATGTTTTCAGAAAATGAAACGTTTAAGTTACTCCTCATTTTTGTACGTTAGACTGCAAATGGGTGGAAATTTAACCCTTAAAATCTGGGACTTCTGGATATGCAAATCGAACTTCCGATGACTTATTGTATTCGCATTAATAGTTATTATATATATTATATATATATACTATTATATATATACTATTATATATTATAGATACGAATAAATACGATGATTCATCGAATCATCGATGATTTTGTTAAATCGTTTATACCAATGCCATCAAAGATGATTTACTTCTCAGAGACGGGGCGCCACAGCAATTAAAAAATTTTATTAACATTTGTAATATTTATTATCAGTTTGAAGATTTTTGCGTCGCTGCTGAATGGCATTTTTTGCCACAGCGCACGGCAAGGGCCCTTCCGATGGTATTGGGGGAACTGTTAAGCGATTAGCTGCTCGAGCAAGTCTGCAATTGCCAGCACATAAACAAATAATGACTCAGTTTTTTTCTCTAAAATAGTGCTTAAAACATTGAAAAATCAACACTCCATGGTGTGTGAGGACTTAAAAAATTTGTAATTCTTTGAAGATTAATTAAAAATTTGTTTTCTTGAAATAAAAAATGGCGTATTTTCAGGAGACAAAAAAATAGTGGTTATTTTCGTTTCTGCCGATACTGGTAATACCGCATACTTTTTTCCAGAAAGTACGTTCAAAAAGAAAAACTTTTTGTATTGGAAGTTTCTTGAAATTATCATTTCTTCTATTCGAAAATTAGCCCTGAAAATCACATTTTTCAATATTGTCGAAAGATATCCCGCTTAAACAAAGGCAATTAAAAAAATCCACACTTGGGAGTATGTTTAGAACCCAAAACCCTGTAAGAAAAAAAATATATGAAGTAAATTCCCGACCCCATGGGTTTCGCTTTATCGTTTTCTTGTGAAATGCCTCATATATATTAGTCCGGGAGGCAGCGACATTTTTACCGTGGTCATTTCACCAAGGCTGGTTTTCATTCACATGATAGATTCCATACTGTGTGTGAGCGAAATGCTTGTCAGCTGCCGCACCGGCGGTGGGGGTGTGTACAGTAGAGCCTCAAACGCGTAAAAAAACTAGAGAAATAAAGTGATATCACCAAAGTTCAATTTTTGTTTATGGTTTATTTACATTATGTAATTATACAAAATCGTAGTCAGCTGGACATATTTCGGGGGGAAATGTGTCAGCTGGGACAATAAACATGCAGCACGCCGGCTAAAGAGGCTGCGACTTTATCGACTTTTCCCCCGCAATTCGGCTAGCTGACTTTTATTTATATTTAATACAAGTAATACTGGTTCGTGCGGTCAAATTTCAACTTTAGGGCCGGTTTTACCAACACGGTATAAACGCGGTATAGCGCTATACTGAGAATAACCAGCAATAAGCCTTATGGTTATTCTCAGTATAGTGCTATACCGCGTTTATACCTGTTGGTAAAACCGGCCCTTAGTAGTATAAAGAGACATTATATTTTTTTTGCAACAAAAGATTCGATGGTTTATTTATATTATGTAATTATAAAAAATCGTAGTCAGCTGAACATATTTCGGGGGGAAATGTGTCAGCTGTTGACGTATACTTGCGCAATACAGACGCCACGTAAACTAATACCACCATGCTTTAAATTAAGTTATGTGATTGCTAATTCATTATATTTTATGAAAAACATCGTCAGATAGGTGTATAGTGGGGGTCAGTCTGTCAGCTTGGACAAAAAATATGCAGCGCACCGGCTAAAGAGGCTGCGCATTTATAATTTCAGCTGACGACTTTTCCCCCGCAATTCAGCCAGCCGACTTTTATTTATATCTAGTACGAATAATAATAGTTCGTGTAATCAAATTTCAGCTGCAGTAGTATAAAGAAATATGAAATTTATTGCTACAAAAGATCTACCAGAGATCCGCACTTCAGCTGTACCGCATGGCTTTTAGATATTTACTCTTACATTTATGAATATCGCCTTCTATACAATAAATCTTCTATTGATTTCTATAACTTATTTATTTCTAACAAATATTATTAAATAGTTAGATAATAATAAATAACATAATTAACTACAATAATAATTATTATCGCCATTAAAATTGCAAGCAAGATAGACTCTTTTTAGACAATAAATTTCATGTTTCTTTATACTACCAGACCTGAAGTTTGATTACACGAACCATTATTATTCGTACTAGATATAAATAAAAGTCGGCTGGCTGAATTGCGGGGGAAAAGTCGTCAGCTGAAATTATAAATGCGCAGCCTCTTTAGCCGGTGCGCTGCATGTTTTTTGTCCCAGCTGACGGACTGACCCCCACCATACACCTAGCTGATGATGTTTTTCATAAAATATAATGAATTAGCAATCACATAACTTAATTTAAAGTATGGTGGTATTAGTTTGCGTGACGTCTGTATTGCGCAAGTATACGTCAACAGCTGCTACGATTTTTTATAATTACATAATGTAAATAAACTATCGAATCTTTTGTGGCAAAAAATATAATATCTCTTTATACTACTGAAGTTGAAATTTGATCGCACGAACCAGTATTACTTGTATTAAATATAAATAAAAATCAGCTAGCCGAATTGCGGGGGAAAAGTCGATAAAGTCGGAGCCTCTTTAGCCGGCGCGCTGCATGTTTATTGTCCCAGCTGACACATTTCCCCCCGAAATATGTCCGGCTGACTACGATTTTTTATAATTACATAATGTAAATAAACCATAAACAAGAATTGAACTTTGGTGATATCACTTTATTTCTCTAGTTTTTTTACGCGTTTGAGGCTCTACTGTACTCACCCCCACCGCCGGTGCGGCAGCTGACAAGCATTTCGCTCATACACAGTATGGAATCTATCATGTCAATGAAAACCAGCCTTGGTGAAATGACCACGGTAAAAGTGTCGCTGCCTCCCCGACTATATGTATATATACAGGGTGACATTTTGAAAACTTGCCACCCCAATATCTCAGAAAGTTACAAAGATTTTCTAAAAAAAAATACGGTTTCGGCAGTGAAGGGGGGGAACCAAAATGACATAATCGGAGACGCATCCCGTCCAATCCCCTTAGGGGTAGCCCCCCAACTTAGAAGTAAGTTTTGTCAATTTATTTATTAAAGGTCAATTACGTTACAATAAATTTTCGAAGTGATTTTCATTGATTTTTCGAACTTTCAAATGTTCTTGAAATTTTGCGACATTCTTGCGTAATTCTTTATTTCAGTTAGTTAATGCTTGCTGGTTGAGTTTGAAAAACAACAGATTTCAGATTTCTCCAAAAGAAGAAATCGTAGGGAGTAAGATCAGGTGATGGAAATCATTTCGAAAATTTATTGTAACGTAATTGACCTTTAATAAATAGATTGACAGAACTTACTTCTAGCAGTTTCTTTCTCGATTTCCGCGAAAACTACTCATCGAAAGGTACCAAAATTTGGTGTTGTTGTAAAGCATTTTTAAAGAGCTTTCCAACACTGTATCACACATGGGGGGTTGTTATTTAAGATTACAAAGTTGGGGGGGCTACCCCTAAGGGGGTTGGAGGGGGTGCGTCTCCGATTATGTCATTTTCGTTCCCCCTCTCCTCTGCCGAAACCGTACTTTTTTTTTAGAAAATCTGTAACTTTCTGAGATATTGGGGTGGCAAGTTTTCAAAATGTCACCCTCTGTATATTACGGTATATATATATATATTGGGGATTCCACGTCAACTTTAAATGCCGCCGACCTTTGAGTCACAGATTTTGTGGTAATTTTTTTTTATGTAGTACTTTACCATTTATAATAAATTCTCAAATTTCTTTTTAATCCAACATTGCGTTCTTGTCCTATAATTTATTGAAATTTTTCTTATTTTCTAATCTTGCGAAATGTATTCCCAATTTTCTCCTACTAAATGAACTCTAAGAAAAAAATTCCTTATACAAAAAATGCTCCCTATAACCTGAACTTAGTAGAAAAAAATTGATATCATTTCTAAACAAGCGAATAATTTGAGAAAAATAGTTTATTTTACAAATATTTAATTATCTGAAATACGCCATTTTTGTTTTTAACGAAATTTTAACCATGAATTCCTTGGTGTATTAGAAAAATATTGAGCCCAAAACGAAGTTGGGATGAGCATTGGTTCATTTTATATTAACACGTTGACTGTCCCATGAGTCACATGACTCCCATGAGCGTTCGGCTGGAGAGCAAATTTTGAGTCCACTCTTGATTTGTATAATTTCGCTAATTCACCAGGAAATATGCCGAATATCACTGTAAAGTACTGTGCATCCTCAAAGTATTTCCATGCAAAGAACTTTTTAACTGAACTATGCTTGTGTGCGAAAGCTGTTCCTCATACACTGCAAACACATTGTATTATTCCCACTGCTAATCACTCTGTAATTACGGAAAAATATTCTTTTTCTAACGATTATACAGTTTCCAAAATAATTAAATAACAAATTCATGACATAAGATGCTGACACTTTAAAGTGTGGAAATGTTCATTGGGCCCCAATTGGGGCCCAATTGGGCTGCCCAATTACTAGTTGGGCGCCAATTGGGCAGCCCAATCAATGCCCAATTGGGCTTTCGTTGGGCTTGTAACGCTCCGCCCAACCTATACCCAATTTGGGCCGCCCAATTGGGCAACCTTATTTATGCCCAATCAACCTGAAATGTTACTTTTAATGAATAATAAGATTAATAATGAGTAATAAGATTAATAATAATTAATAAGATTTTATATTTTCTCATAAAAAATGTACAAAAGTAAAATATAAACGTATTCAAGCGGAATAATGATTGATACAAATCATACGCGCGGGTTTCCTTAGTTTTGCATAAGTACAATTTAAGAATTTTCTATTTTCATATTTTATAGATTTATATGCAAGGGGGATTAGGGTGCGATTAATAATGTAAAAGGCCAAGGCTATACAGTAAGAAATAATAATAATATAAATGTATTTCTTTATAAAATTATAAAATATCATCATTTACACCCCACAAAGCACGTTTTTGCAAGTAACTTTTCTGTAACATTCCTGCGATATTTTACAATATTCGTGAACACTACCGTATGTTAGAAATATATATTTCTCGATAAAAACGTTTCGGAATCATTATGTCGAATGATCGCCTCGATAAGGTACAGCTCAATAAGATTGTATTTGTCAGGGCTGAATTATATAGGGTTTTTATAATTATTTTAGGAAGTCCCAGAAGAATACAGGTGCAGCAAAATATCGATGCTGTGCTAGAAAGAATAAGGAATAACCCTCGAACGAATATTCGGGCTATGGCAACAGAGGTTAGAATCAGCAAGTCTACGGTTGGAAGGATATTGAAGGATGAATATTTTCATCCATTCAAAGTGACGGACGTACATGCACTCGAGGCAGCAGATCCAGTTCGCTGAATGAACTAATCCAACTGGTTCTTGGAACAACAAGTGCATGATCCCTCGTTCGAAAGAAATCCCCTCGGGTTCGCATTCGATTTTGAGTCCTGGATAGAATTGAGCAGCATTATTTCTGTAACAAATTATAAATAACACAATTATATCCAGCATTTCACTATTTAAAATATACCAAACTTACTCTACGTAGAAATTAAGAAACTATATTAATCTGAGTTAACCTTTCTATAGATAATAACGACAGAATTATTAAAAATGATATATCTCCTCTTTCTTATTATACTATCACAAGTTTCAATGTATATACCGACCTGTCAAACGTGAAGTGTACATGTACCTCACTTCTATTTCATCTCTTCTTCGCCTCGGATGTAAAGATGGAAATTATAAAATATCATCATTTACACCTCAAGATGCACGTTTTTGCAAGTAACTTTTCTGTAACAGTCCTGCAATATTTTACAATATTAGTGAACGCTACCGTATATTAGAAATATATATTTCTCGATAAAAACCTTTCGGAATCATTATGTCGAAAGATCTCCTCGATAAGATACAGCTCGATAAGATTGTACTTGCTCGGGCTGAATTATATTGGGTTTTTATAATTATTTTAGGAAGTCCCAGAAGAATACAGGTGCAGCAAAATATTGATGCTGTGATAGAAAGAATAAGGTATAACCCTCGAACCCCCTAATCGGTATCAGTGATTCCTCATTGACCGTCGTTACACCAGAGACGAAGAAGAGATGAAATACAAGTGAGGTACATGTACACTTCAGGTTTGACGGGTCGTGTATAAATTGGAACTTGTGATAGTACGAAAGAGGAAATATATCGATAGAGAAAAAATAATGATAAAGGTACTTACTTGATTATTGTGACCCAATTCCATTGCATCTCCTATTTTTCTGCCACGGCTTGTTGATGGAGAAGAAAAACCATTGATTCGTTCTGTGCTCGCATGACGCTGAAAACAAAAAATAGAATATTCACAAAGATATATGTCCTTCATAGGCAATTAAAGTGAGGTTAGAATGGTCAGATAGAAAGTAACTTATCTGATGGCAATTCTTCTGAGATGCTGCCGTCTCCTTTCCTGCTCTATATGCACAGGCATCCAGAGAAAAGTAGCACTGCACCCGTTCACTATCACGATTCACGATTATTAAAAAAAATACAAACGATTTGTGCAAACTACACGGAGCGTCTGTCACATTTACCACTATTCGCCAGGGCCGTCCCGAAAAAAGGGGACGTTTTCAGCCTCTCTCCAGGGCCGTACTCTTTTCCCGGGACGGCCCTGGCGAATTTCTAAACACAAAAATAGCCGTAGCGCCTAAACTAAAATAGCTAGTAAAAAAAGTCATAAAGCAAAGATTAGAATGTTATTATCTACAACTTTTATTAAGGTCATTTTGTCGAAAAAAAAAATAATAATAAAATAATAAAAAAGCCTTTTGATTCGGTACTCTGGAGACTACCCTTAAACAGCCCTGAAAAAATCACCCTACCCTCGTCGATTTTTTTGCGGCATAGGTAAAAATGGATAAGTGCCTTGGACTAAGTGATTAGGTACCCCAGTTGGGGCCAGATTGGGGTACCCAATAGGTTTGTTCCAACCGACGATTCCTGTACGGTTCTGGAACTCTCACGGAACTGGTGGGATCGGTTTAATGCGCAGGCGCGATGTTTGCACTGCTGGTAACTGGCAAGAGCAGTTGGAACGGTTTTGGGATCGTTCGTGAATCGGTCAGTCGTGTCTAACCCACGACGCGGTGAGCACGGTGTTCTCTTGCTTATATCACGCTATTTCAGTTGACATTTTCTGTCATTTGCAAGTTGCGTGAAGTCTCAACATCTTTTACGATAATTTCGAAAGCACTTAGAAAGTGGGGCCTCCCATAGACATTCTTTAATTAATTTTTTTACTCATTTGAAATGTCAGAATGGACTTTATTCATGCTATCTTAGAATAGATGTTTTCTAAGCGAGTTCGGTTCTCAGCGAGAATCGAATACTAATGCAATATACTACCATAAACATACTAAAGCATCAGACATTTTTAGATACTTAAAAGGCCCATATTTATAGGATTACATATTTCATAATTCGATCTGTCATATTAATAACAAATGTACAATTTTATAAAATCATGTATTGGAATTACATTTTAGCAGGGCAAAAAAAATCCATTATAAGCTAGCATGAATAAAGATAATTCTGACATTTCAAATCACTAAAAAATTCATTAACAAATGTATATGGGAGGCCCCACTTTCTAAGTGCTCTCCGTAAATTACCGTAAAAGATGTTGAAATGTAGGGTAAAAAAATCATGAAAATTGGAAATGTCGGTTTTGAGATAGAACACTTTTTATTTCCATTTTCAATAAAAAAAAACGCAATATAAAGGAATACATTTTTTTTCGAAATCACCAAAAAATACAAATATTTCATATGGATCATTTCTTCCATATTTTGTTAATTGAAGCCGTAAATCGTGATGAAAAAACAATAATAACAGCTCAACGAATTATGGAATCGTTCTGAAAATTTAGGCCAGTTTTTATATTGATTAAAGATACTTGGAAAAAAATGAGCAACTAAATCGGAGACCCAAAAGTTTCTACTACTAAAAGTTGACATGGAATGCCCCATAAGTTTAAGTATTTTAAGAGTATTTTACCAACTACTATAAAAATAAATCTAATTTGTACGCTTCCATTCGTCATGAAATTAAAGAAACACATCAATTTGCACACGCAAGTCTGTTGGTATGCCACGTTAATCTCCCTCGTCCTCCACTTCCAAGTTCTCCTGCAGTGCTGGTTGTCAAGCCCACATGCTCTTCCTATTAACAAAGACAATAGATGTCACGATCATTCAATCGGTATAGGTTGGTATTGCTGCAATCTCATTTCACAAATGTCTTACCTCAATCGAGAAATATCCTTTTTTTCCATGTATGGCTCAGTCTGGATCTCCTTCTGGCCTGTCCATTTCGATATGTCTTCCTTCCATCAATTGCCAATTTGAATTTTTTTCTTCTGATCACCAACCGCCTGCATCTGAAACAAATTACGCAGTTTTAACAAAGATGAAATAGGTTTTACAATTTTTCAGTAGGTATAAATTGGTATTGCTGTTATTTCATTTCATTAATTCCCCCTACGCGTTGTCTACTTAGTCCATTTCATTTCCTTCCTGACGCCCATGGGAGGCCGAATGCATCTTCAAAGCTGGAGCTCTTCTTCTTCGTTACCTTCCTACGAACCGTTGCATCTCGCATCCTTTGCTCCATCCTTCCCATGGAGCCTCTCGCGTTTATTCCGGTTCTCGTTCAATACCTACAGGCTTTTGTTAGCTCTCGCGTCGTGTTACTTACTTGGTCGGTTACATGCTTATCCCTTATTCCTTCCACCTTTTCCTCGCTATTGTTCCAGCTCCCATTCCAGTCCGTGAACTTTAATTCCTTCGATTCCACGAGGTATTCTTCCTTTATGTCAGGTATGCACAGCATGGCGTCTTCCAGAGCAATCTATCGTCCTGGTCTTGTGTTGTGTGTGTGTGTGTTAAGTATAACTGGTTAAATTAGCACGACTTACCTTTAAATTGATATCGTATCCCCTGGTTGATTATTTCTTCCACCTTATTCCTTTATCAGCGTCTTCCTCTTTGCCGGTACCTTGGGAGTCTTATAATTACCGTAATAGTTGCTGATTACAGCCGCCGATTACCTCTACTTTTCTTTTAATAAGATTCCGGTTCCTCATTGGGTATCCCTTGCATTGCTCGCGCGCGACTGGTACGCGGGTGGACTTGTTAGTATGTCTGACGAGGGGCTGGTCGTTCCGGCTTCCACCTCCTTCTCGCTATTGTTCCGGAGCCCTTTTTAGTTGTTTTACTTTCTTCGATTCTCTTTGGAGAATTCTTCCTTTTCAGCAGATACGCTCGGTATGACGTTTCCGGAGCAAATCTCACGTCTTCTTGTTGCGCTCCTTACCTAGTTGGATTAGTACGACCTACCTTTATACTGATAACTTGTTCCATATTTGGTTTTCCCTTTTGGTTGCTTGTAAGCATTCCCCTCCTTGCCGGTGAGTTCAGCAAAGCTTCCGAGCTGACACTCTCATCCCTTAGTTGGTTGCTTCTTTCTTATTCCTTCCAGAATACATTCCTTTAGCTTCTGTTTCCCCTTCTCGGATTGTTTCTCCCTTTCAGAGCCTTCTTCCTCTTTTGTCGGCACGCGGGTGAACTGGCAGAGAACTTACAGAAAACCTAACCTTAAATGTCAAACTGGATGAACCAACCTTGTTAGTGTGCCTGGCGGGGGACTAATCGTACCGGCTTCCACCACCTCGCTATTGTTCCGTCTCCCTTTTTACCGTTCCTTTATTTTGTTTCCTTCGATTCCTCGGGGGATTCTTCCTTCTTGGCAGGTAATGCTCGACGTGGCGACTCCCGGAGCATATTTTGTGCAGAAATTTCTCTCATTAAATCAAATTTATTCCACCTTCGTTATACCTAGTCTTTCAATCAAATTGAATGATTTTCTTTCAAAATTTTCCAACAAAGATATTGTAAACTTAACCTCAACCTGTCACTTACCTAAATAATCCTGGCTTCTAACCCTATTTTCGTATAATTCGATATCATCGTCACTTGTGTCGGACATATCCGATATATCCGACACATCACTATCTTCTTTGTCAGACATCATTTTAATAATTTGCAAAAAAAATACGGAGATAGAAAACGTCAACTCTCAAAAGTATTTAAATAATCGCGCCAGGTAAACTAATCGCCGTAGTGCGCATGTCAGTCCACACAGTTCACGCTCAGGACCAAGCATCGGATGGACGGTACATGAACCGTTCCACGCACGATCCCAGCGGTGGTTGGAACGCCGCACAACACCGTACAGGGACCGTCCAGCGTACGGTTGGAACAGAATTTCTCTACTGCGCATGCCCGGTACCGTTCATGTACGGTGTTCTGCTCGGTTGGAACAAACCTAATGTAGCCCCAACTAAACGCTAATACTATATCGTATCACCTGACCCAAATTTCAGTCACTAAAAGTTCGGAATAGATTTCAATTTTATTTATTCTGTAATAGGAATGGCCAATTTATCATTATATGTATCTTACTCCACTCAATTTGAAAAATGCTGTAAAGATTATTAAAAACGCAATTATCAAAGAATGAAATATATTATATATTTATTACCAATGTCATCATAATAAAGTTAGTAAAGTTTTTGAGGCGATGCTATCAACATTAAAACATAAAAATTATACAATATTTCTTGCTAGGGTAGTGATTAGGTACCTTAGTTGGGGCCAGATTGGGGTGCCCGACGTAGCCCCAACTAGTACCTTAGTTGGGGCCTGATTGGGCTGCCCAACGTAGCCCCAACTAAACGCTAATACTACATCGTATCACCTGACCCAAATTCCAGTCACTAAAAATTCGAATAAGTTCTAAATGTCCAGATTTATTTTTACTTCCGGTACATAAATAAAACAAACAATTGTATCTATTCGATTTATTATATTTTATTCAAATTGGGCCGCCCAGTTGGGGCCTAATTGGCGCCCAATTACTGATTGGGCCAACTTGGGCAGATTTCCACACGGGTTAGTTTTAAACGAATTCCTTTCTCTGATACTCAGTAATTGTTTAACACGTTGACTGTCCCCATAAGGAATTTTTTCCATCCCACGACGTCCAAAAATGAAATCACCATACATACGGCAATGGCAAATGAATCACATATGTCTCATGGACGTACTACGACGTTTCTGTATGAATCATATGTGACTCATGGGACAGTCAATGTGTTAATATAAAATGAACCAATGCTCATCCCAACTTCGTTTCGGGCTCAATATTTTTCTAATACACCAAGGAATTCATGATTAAAATTTCGTTAAAAACAAAATTGGCATATTTCAGATAATTAAATATTTGTAAAATAAACTATTTTTTCTCATATTATTCGCTTGTTTAGAAATGATATCAATTTTGTTCTACTAAGTTCAGGTTATAAAGAGCATTTTTTGTATAAGGAATTTTTTTCTTAGAGTTTATTTAGTAGGAGAAAATTGGAAATAAATTTCGCAAGATTAGAAAATATGGAAAATTTCAATAAATTATAGGACCAGAACGCAATGTTGGATTAAAAAGAAATTTGAGAATTTATTATAAATGGTAAAGTACTACATAAAAAAAAATTACAACAAAATCTGTGACTCAAAGGTCGGCGGCATTTAAAGTTGATGTGGAATCCCCCATATATACCCCTATAGGATATAGGTATACCGTAAAAACGAAACAAGCTTTGATACCTATAGGTGGTATCGGTGAGAGAGCCTCCTAGCGACTGGTAGGCGGAACTGATGCGAGCGGCGACCATATTGTAGAAGTATATCGGTGAGAGAGCCTCCTAGCGACCGGTAGGTGAACTGATGCGAGCCGCTGTAAACCAATAGAGCGCCGCGCTTTAGGCTGGGTGTCCACCGGATCGGACCGACCATAATCGGGCCGATCCGGTGGACACCCGGCCTTACGGAGCTCGGACACCTGTTTCGACAACACGGCCGCGGTTCCATAGAGTACGCAAGTTAAAAGATAAACCCCCCCCCTCTCTCTCTCTCTGTGTGTGTGTACGCTCGAACGCACGACTAGTCCGACGTTTTTTATCGGCGGAGCTTGGTAAAAACGCTCTCAACCCCTTTCACCATCACTTTCTTTCACGCAACTCCCGGCTTCCGAGGCACTCTTTTGTTTCACCTTATAAAATAGAGATTTTATCGCCTAACACCCCTCGCGGTTATAAATTACGTTCGCCCTTTTTCGGCCTCTGCAGCCTGCGGTCTCCACCGCCATCTCCAGTTCTCCACCACCGCCTCCTTCTCCTTTATCCGCGGCACCCTCAAACTTTTTTCCGCTCGTTAATACGAACAATGTTATCTTGATGATTATGCATGATTACTCTCTCGTGGAACACCCTTGTACGCCCTTGCCCACCTTCCATCCGTAAGCGTTCGTGTGCCTGAAAAACTATGAATTTGTAAGTCGCTCCGATACCTTATCGCCTCCCTGATTCATCGGCTCGAAAGGAGGTTTGTCGTTACTGATGAAATTTTTCGTGCACCTTTCCCATACCGCGAAATATCCGTAACAAACCCAGGTTTCTTGCGGATATTGCTGCCACGACAAATAACGGAGCTTTAACATTTAAGGTGAGACGGCACAGAAAAATTGACCACTTTCCGTCAAAAAAGCAATTTTTTACGGAAAACTGTTGTTTGAGTATGCTCTAACATAAAAAAGTTGTTATTACCCAGATAAAAATGTTAAGTAGTTTTTTCAGTTTTAAAAAATTGCATTACTTGATAGAATAAAGTGATATTAGTCTGAATAGTATCTACCACTAAAATCCATTGTTAACGAAATAACCATGGTTAAAGCTGATTTAGGGAAAGATAACGCTACAAGGATAGCTCCTCTTGGTGCGCCAGCGATGCGCACGTGACTACGTCCTTGTAGTGTGAGGTGACAGACGCCAGTCTTTCGTCTGTAAGACTATCCGAGTGTGTTTCACAATTTTTCTGCGAGTCGCTTCGACGTTTAGAAAAATTGTAAAATACTTGTTGGCATAATTAAAAACGACGTGGCGGATAAAAAAGTGAGAACGCAACAAGAACTCGCTCTGCTTAAAGTTTAGTATATGGATAAATACACATTCAAGTAGAAGAGATGTTTATGAGGAATTATTGATTGCGCAACAATGTTATTCGATAGTTTCTAATATTAATATTGAAAACTATAATAATCTATGTGTACGATTTATCGGTTTCAATGTACACATAGCGTCAATGATTCTGATCGAGCCGCTTGGTTGACGTTCCTTTTTTCGAGTTGAGTGCAGTTAATCATTATTTACTATAATTATTGATTCCTATTAAATAATAAATTAGTTCACAAGCGGATCTAATTGTACTTACAATTTTCCGCTTGATAATCCTCGAAAATAGCGCCATATACAGAATGTTAAGTAAGAGCGTGTACGACGTTATTCATAAACAAATTATTCAACAATGTTTTCTTCCACATACATACGTTTGACATGTTCCAAGACAATGCGCAATTATGTTAATAATGAGTCCAATCATCGCCATCAATAATTGCTTGGCATCTCCGAGGCATACTATCCATCAACTTTTCGGCGTATTCGCGGGGAAGTGCCTTCCAAATGCGTCGAATTTTTCGTGATAGCTGCTTCACAGTAAAGACACGTTTTCCTCGAAGCTTCTGCTTGATGTATGAAATCGTGTCTTCACAATCCTGAGAAATTCGATGTATTTGGAAGGCACTTCCCCGCGAATATGTTGAAAATTTAATGGATAATATGCCCCTCGGAGATGCCAAGCGATTATCGATGGTGGTGGTTGGACTCATCTCTTCTCTCTATTATATAAAATGTTTTCGAATAAATGTGTCGCCAAAAACCCCGGCGATATAGGAACCAGATGCGCGAAGCACGGACGATTGTTAGAGGAGAAGGAGGAGGTGGAGGAGGAGAAGTAGAAGAAGAAGGAGAAGAAGAAGAAGAAGGAGAAGGAGAAGAAGAAGAAGAGGAAAAAGAAGGAGAAGGAGAAGGAGAAGGAGAAGGAGAAGGAGAAGGAGAAGGAGAAGGAGGAGGAGAAGGAGAAGGAGAAGGAGAAGGAGAAGGAGAAGGAGAAGGAGAAGGAGAAGGAGAAGGAGAAGGAGAAGGAGAAGAATATCCGTTCAATACGTTCTTCTTCTCCTTCTTCTTCTTCTTCTCCTTCTTCTTCTTCTTCTTCTTCTCCTCCTCCTTCTTATTCTTTTCTTTCTGTTTCTTCTCATTCTTCTTCTTCTCCCAATTCTTCTTATCCTCCTCCTTCTACTTCTTCTTCTTCTTCTTCTTTTCCTTCTTCTTCTTCTCCTTCTTCTTCTTCGTTTTCTCCTTCTTTTCTTTCTTCTTCTTCTCCTTCTTCTCCTTCTTCTTCTTCTCCTTCTTCTCCTTCTCCTTCTTATTCTTTTCCTTTTCCTTCTTCTCCTTCTCCTTCTTATTCTTTTCTTTCTGCTTCTTCTTCTCCTTCTTCTTCTTCTTCTCCTTCTGCTCCTCCTTCTCCTCCTTCTTCTTCTTCTCCTTCTCCTCCTTCTTCTTCTTCTCCTTCTTCTCCTCCTTCTGCTTATTCTCCTTCTCCTTCTCCTTCTTATTCTTTTCCTTCTGCTTCTTCTTCTTCTTCTTCTTCTTCTTCTTCTTCTTCTTCTTCTTCTTCTTCTTGTTCTTCTTCTTCTTCTTCTTCTTCTTCTTCTTCTCCTTCTTTTTCTATTTTATATAATAGAAGGAAAGGATAGTTTTTGAATATAATGCGCGAAGCACGGACGGTTGTTATGCAGCCGTGTAGTGCTGACCTTAGAACGGTCAGTGACTAGATGGAAAATATATGTACTGTAGCTGACAAAATTTTTCGATATTTTTTGTTTTGATTATAACTGTTAAAAATCCACCAAATCACAAGCGGCGAAAGGTGAAAATATGTGAAATCAACCAAGAAACACGAAAAAAATACCAGAAAAATGATTCATCGTCTCGTGCGAAAAGTACGGCAAAGTTTCGCAACATGAAAAAATATCGAAAACTTTTGTCAGCTACTGTAAGTTTTATTAGCTACTGTAAGTGTTACGAAAATCAGTCGTCATCATGCCACGCCAGCGTGCGGATTTGACGGAAGAAGAACGTTGTGAACAGCGGCGCATGCTGCAGCGGCGCGCTACTGCTCGGCGACGTGCAAAAAAGCGGAGAGCTAATAGTGCGGATGGACAGCGGGGAAGACCTAAGAAGCAAAAGAAGAGTCTTTTGTACAGTATATTCCAGGGCAGATTGTTCAAGTGTTGGATATCGGTGATCTTAATGTTGAGTGCGATTATTGTGGCGCACTTACATTTACAGGAGAAATGTCCCGGTCAAAAAATAACTGTTGCCATCAGGGAAAGATTCGACTATGACCGTTAGATTTGTATCCTGTTGAGATCACCAAGCTACTATTTGGCACAGATGAAATCAGTCGGCATTTCCGTAAAAATATACGGATTTACAACAACCTGTTTGCCTTCGCGTCGTTTAACGCGCAAAATGTTGATATTCGTGGTTCGGGCCCGTATTGTGTGCGTATAGTGGGTGAGACTAACTTGCAAGCTACAACTTCCTTAGCCTCCCGTGGCAATAACCCACAATTCGGCCAAATTTATATTTTCGATGACGGCGAGGCGTTGTGTGTGCGAGCCAGTCGGGTGAAACGAACGGATATGCTAGAGATTCTAACGCCCATCATGAATCGCAATCCGTACGCCGAAAAATTTCGTAGCCTCCACAAAATACAACAGGAAAACGTTGACCAGGAATACCATCTTAGTTTCTACAATAAACCTACCGACCACATCCCCGTATTTATAACCAACCATCCTGTCAAGAGTTAGCGGCGATAATTTCGTCGAAGGATGGTGGCATCGAGCAGCCAGTCGACATTCGAGTATATCCTAAAAACGAGTACGATTCCAATTTTATGTCGTTCATTTCGCCGCACGCTGATCCGTTATTATTCCCACTGTTATTTCCGACTAGTCAAACGGGGTGGAATTATTGGCTCAAGCACTATGGCAACACCCAAAAACGAATAACTCCGATTTAGTATTACGGGCACCGGTTGGCCTTTAGGTCGACAGACATGAACCAGTTACATTGGGCCCAACGTCTATCGCAACATTATATTATCACCGCCTATTTGAAGATTGAAAGCAATCGCCTGTTCTATTTGCGGAGCAACCAAAATAAATTACGGACCGAGCATATGCAAGGCTTGATGGACCACGTCGTCAATTCGGCGTTGAATACTGCCGATAAATTCAAGGCGGGGAAAAAGCCATTATCTTACTACCATCACATCCTTCCAAGGTAGTCCTCGAGCCATGCAGCAGCTATATCGTGACGCCATGGCGATTTCGAGGACGATTGGCCGACCCGATTTGTTTATCATCATGACATGCAATCCACGTTGGCCAGAGATTACCGATTTTTGAAAACCATGCCGCCCGGTACCCAAGCCGGAGACGTGCCAACCTTTGTTTGCCGATTGTTTTACCAAAAGTGTGTGGCGTTGCTAGCCGAATTGGATAATGTTTTCGGTCCGACAAGAGCTTACGTGTACACCATTGAATTCCAAACACGTGGTTTGCCACATATGCATCTTTTGGTTACCCTACAAAATAAATTGTTAACGGCGGACGACATAAATAAATTCGTTAGCGCCGAAATTCCAAGGCGCGAGAACGACCCAGATTTGTGGTTGAAAGTAATTAAACACATGGCCCATGGACCCCATTCCGATGCGTCCATATGTTGGGATACCGAGAAGAAAACCTGCTCGAAGAAATTTCCCAAGCCGTTTAGCGATTGTACGGACATGACGAAGCCTGGGTTCCCATTGTATAGACGGAGAGACAACCGACGTGTGGGCCATGTTTACCACAGCAAGCACGGCGGGCGATTGGTACCCATTGACAATTCAATGGTCGTACCCTACAACCCCTACCTGCTGCAACGATTCAATTGCCATTTAAACGTAGAGTATTGCGCGTCGGTGATGAGTATCAAGTATATCCACAAGGGCCACGACCGGGCGCGAATAAAGTTGCCCGCCGACAAAATTAGGGACGAGATCCAGGCGTACTTTGATACCCGCTGCGTGAGCGCGATGGAGAGTGCGTGGCACATCATGGAGTTGCCGATGCATAATCGTAGCCATACGGTCGAGATGCTCCCCATCCATTTGCCCGGCCATCAAAATGTGGTTTTTGAAGAAGGAAAAGAAGAAGAGGCAGCCGCGAAGAACACCACCATCAAGCTATTGGATTTTTTCGCGTTGAATCGCCGGGACCCTGAGGCGCGCCGATACGCCTACCATAAGATACCAATGCATTACGTGTGGAATAAATCCAAGTCAAGTTGGTAATTGAGAAAGAACGCGTGTAAAACTGTGTCGCGTATGAACATCGTATCGCCTAAAGACGTTGAGCGTTTCAACTTGAAGCTTCTACTTCGTCACGTCAAAGATCCTACGTGTTTTGAGGACTTACACCGGGTGAACGAGGAGTTATATGCTACGTTCAAAGAGGCCGCCCATGCTGTCGGGTTGGCGAAGTCCGAGGATTTCGTGATGGAAGTGATGGGAGACGCTGCCGAAACCATGATGCCGTTTCGTTTGAGACATTTCTTTACCTACCTTTTGATATGTGGGGAGATTGACGGCGCTATCCTCTGGGAGCGATTTAAATCCAAACTCTCAGAGGATAGCAACGAAACTACGGCTCTTGCTGTCATCCAACATTTATTGGACAAAGAAGGCATGACCCTTATACAATTCGGTTTACCTCAATTCGTCGAAGGACAGACTGTGATGACCGACACTACCGTCCAAGAAGATTTGACGTTAGACGAACACCGTGCGACGTTCGAAGTTATGTTCGCACATCTGAATGCCGACCAACGCGCGATTTTTGAACGTATACAAAAAACGTTACTCGGTGAAACACAAGAAGAAATGTTCTTCATTGATGGACCTGGAGGCACCGGTAAGATGTTTCTTTACAAGGGCTTCGTCCATTATTGCAAGCATCTACAAAAGAACATAGCAACGATTGCCTGAACTGGAATAGCTGCGATACTGCTTCCGTACGGGAGGACGGCGCACAAGACATTCAATCTGCCGCTAAACCCGAGCCACGAAGCCAACACACTTAATTGGACGCGCATTCTCAAACAAAAATTATCGCTATTGGACGTTATCGCGTGGGACGAGGCGTCTATGATTCCGCGTGCAGTATTGGAGTCGATCGATCTAATTTTCTGTGACGTATTTGAGTGCGATATGCCTTTCGCCGGAAAGACGCTAATATTGGGCGGCGACTTCCGACAAGTACTGCCAGTGGTTAAAAAGGGTGGTCGCAAGCAAGTTTTTGATGCCTGTATTAAAAATAGTCGATTGTGGCCTGACTTTGTGCAGCTCCAATTGAAAAACGGTAGATGTGAAACATGTGAATGATATTTTGCCGCGTTGAGTTTTTTTTTACTGGAAGAATACAGTGTGGGATGTGTGGTAGGGAAAATGAGAAAAAATAGAAAGTATGCGATAGGAAGGATGGACCACGCGTCCGTCGACAGAATACGTGCGCCAGTGCGCCAGTGCGCATTTGTATTTGTGACTGTGATACTATTAAACGGTACGAACCGTTGTCTCGAATTCCGTTTATCGCGAGACGGAACAGCGACCGATGGCAGAGTTAAGAGAGAGTAAACTAAATACGCTTTTTGAATTAGACAAGTTAGGGTCAAGTGGTGTAAAAACGAGACTAGAAATATGTTGGGTAAAAACGAGACACTCGTCGACGATTGGTCGCTTCAGAATTGAGGATTGCGTTTTGATGGTTACGGCGCGGACGACGCCGTCGGCTCCGGGGTGCACGTCGATCACTTTTGCCAGAGGCCACACCGCTGGTGGTTGATTGTCATCCTTGACGAGGACAATGTCTCCGATCTTGATGGTAATCTTCCAAGTTCGCCACTTCGAGAGGGATTGTAGGGACTGGTGATATTCCGCGCTTCAGCGTTTCCAAAAGTGTTCAGCCATCTGGCGCCCTTACTGCCAGCGCGAGAGTCTGTTTAGAGGTACGTCGGCGAGTGAGGCTCCGGCACGGTGTTTAGTGCTGTGCCAATTAGGAAGTGCCCTGGTGTTGAGACGTCGAGATCGGTTGAGTGGTCCGAGAGCGCGCAGAGAGGTCGTGAGTTTAGAGTGGCTTCGATTTGAACGAGAAAAGTGGTGAACTCCTCGAAAGTTAGAATCGCTTCGCCTACGACGCGTTTAAGGTGAAATTTCACCGATTTGACCCCTGCCTCCCACTTACCCCCGAAGTGAGGTGCGGAAGGGGGGTTAAAGAGCCACTGAGTCCCGTGAGTCGCGAGAGCGTCGGCGATGCGGGTTGATTCGGCTGATGCTTCGGTGAGCATTCGGCGGAGTTCAACATCGGCGCCGATAAGGTTACGACCGTAATCGCTCCGAAGAGTGGCAGGTATCCCCCGGCGTCCCGTGAAGCGTTTAAACGCGGCGATGAAAGCGTCCGTTGAATAGTCCGACACGAGCTCGAGATGGACTGCTGAAGTAGCGAAACAGACGAAGATGATTATGTACCCTTTGTAAGTTTTGGTTGTGCGTCTCCGAAATACTCTGATCGTGAAGGGTCCCGCGTAGTTAGTCCTAGAATGAAGGAATGGGCGCGATTGCGCTACGCGAGAAGGTGGAAGTTGTCCCATGAGTTGAGTGCTGAGAATTGCGCGCTGGCGTGCGCAACTTATGCAGCGATAAATCAGAGCACGCGGATCGGTACTCGTCCGCCGAGCACCCAGAAGCGTTGTCGGATCGAAGCAAGCGTGAGTTGCGCCCCTCCGTGGAGGGTGAGTTTGTGGTAATGGTCTATCACCAATGTTGAGAAAGATGAGTCGCGCGGGAGGATGAGGGGATGCTGTTCATCGTACGGTAGTTGAGCTCGTTGCAGTCTTCCTCCGACTCGGAGATTCTCGTTCGAATCGAGGAATGGAGCGAGTCGTGCGAGTGGGTGGCTTCGAGCGAGAGATGAACCCTTTCTTATCTGCCGAATTTCTTCCGAGAAGTAGGCTTGTTGCGTAGAGTGAGTCCAGAACAGCAGCGCTTCATTTAAATGATGAGTTGCAAGCGACCCGGCGTACTGAGCCGATTGACTTTTAGTGCAGCGTGCACGCCATTTGCGAATTACGCGCCAGCACTGCGCGGTAATCCTGAGGAGCCTTGAGAGTCACGAGAATCGATCGATCAAATCTCACATCGGAATTGGCTTAGTTTTCGCGAGATTAGCGTTCACACGATGGCGTACCTCGAGATCGTCATTGAGTTTTGGCGTTGCAGAGGAGGAGGGCAAACAAACTGAAGGTTTGGCTAACCAGCTGGGCCCGGATTGCCACAATTTCGGGATGTGCACTTGCTCCGGAGCGGCACCGCGCGTCGCGAGATCGGCAGGGTTTTCGGAACCTGAGACGTGACGCCAGCGAGCTTTGGTCAATTCCTGAATCTCGGTGACTCTATTGCGAACGAAGTCTTTACGTAGAGAGGGGTAACTTCGAATCCACGCGAGCGCGACCGTCGAATCAGTCCACAAGTGAACCGGCACATCCTTCCAGTCCAAGGCTCTCTCCAGGTAGCGCACGAGCCGCACAAGGAAGAGAGCGGCGCACAATTCGAGTCTTGGTATTGTCACCCTTTTCAAAGGGGTAACCTTTGTTTTCGCGCACACGAGTGTCACTTTGACATCGCCGACGTCGGAATGCACACGAAGGTAAACAACCGCGGCCATCGCGTCCTGCGATACATCCGAGAATCCGTAAACTGCAACACTGAGGTTTGATTCCTGGGGTCCCATTCAACGCGATATGGATATGTTCGCTGCTCTTTCAAGCTCCTGTAGAAAAACATTCCACCGCGCTGCGAGCGTTTCCGAGAGTTCTTCGTCCCACTCTAGCCCTAGAGTCCACAATTCTTGGAAAAAGATCTTCGCTCGAATTGTAACGGGTGCGAACCAGCCGAGGGGATCGAACAGCTGAGCTAATTGAGACAGGATTTTTCACTTCGTAGGGTGCGAGAGGCTCCTGGAGATTTGAGGTCCGAAAGCGAACGAGTCTTCGTCGGCCTTCCACACGAAGCCGAGTGCACGAAAGGTTAGACTTTGGTCGAGAGGAAGATGACTCGATGCTTCCTTCTTTTCAGGAGCTATTTCTTCTAAAACTTCCGAATAATTGGCAGTCCACTTTTGTAGATCAAAACCGCCCGCCTTGAGCAGTTGTATGATTTGAGAAATCTTCTCGCGTCCTTGAGCGACGTCCTCGGCTCCGGTAAGAACATCGTCTACATCAGTTTTGTGAAGTATAGTGTTGCTAGTGAGAGGAAACCGTGCAACTTCGTCAGCGACGAGTTGATGCAACGAGCGAATTGCCAGGTATGGAGCGCTGGCAAGGCCGTACGTTACCGTACAGAGTCGATATTCGTTTACCTGAGATTGTTTGTCCTCTCTTCAAAGAATACGCTGCCAATCACGATCGTCTTCGTGTACGAGTATCTATCGATACATCTTTGCAATATCGGAAGAGAAGGCGATCGGATAGCGTCGCAACCGCAGAAGAACATCGGCGAGATCGTTGAGAATCTTCGGGCCGATGAGAAGATTGTCATTCAGCTACCATCCGAGATTCGTTTTCTGTGATCAATTGAAAACGACCCGTAGTTTCGTCGTCGAACTGCTTTCACGCACAATGCCCTGATGCGGTAAATAAAACGCGAGCGAGATGTCGTGAGGACCATGCACTGCGCGCTGCAAGTGTCCGAGTTCCGCGTATTTGCGAAGGAATTTCGAGTACGCTTCCTTGATAGTACGGGAGCCAGCGACAGATTTTTTGTGACAATGGGGAAATGACATGAATTTTAAATCATTTGGAATTTCTGCTTAAGGAGATGTAGTAGCCTTCTTAAGATGATATCAGATAATTTTTTCCCATAAAACGGGCAACAAGCGAAATATTTGTAAGTTTGTTTCGCAGCGGAACGCCTACTTTGTCACGTGATCGAAAATGCTTCGTGAGTGGCTAGTCGGCTGGGTGACGTCACGGATCGTCCGCGGCAGCCGTAGTGTCTATTGCGTAGACTGCGTATGTCGGTCGTGAAAGTGTTTGCATTGTATATTTTACTTTCAAACGCATTAGATATTGCTACTCGTACAAGGCAAAAATGGTGGAACCTGGTTTTGTTCAGGGGTAGTCCCATAATTTGCCAAAAATTGACTCGTTTATGTTGTCCAGTTTTATAGCAGGCCAGTCAGACTTTGTTAGCGCTGAAATAAGAGGCGTTAAAGCTGCCAGGTTAGTATGATCATAATTTTCATTATTAGTAGGTACCCCTTTCTGAATGCTAGATGCTCACCTGCCACATGTGCCATAAATCTTATAGGTAGGTAACATTAAAATAGCTAATTATCAACATCTATTACAGATCGGCGCGTGAAAATTACGGAGATAATGCAATCGATAGAGTTTGGGTCACAAAAACGTTAACCGAAGTTGTAGCGCAAAATATTAAGAGTTAATCGTGCTATAAATATTTAAAAATCATGGATTGACGCGAGGCTAGTAAACGGTACCTCGACACGAGGCTACGTTGCGTGACGTCAGCTGCCAGACACCCCCGCCACAATGTCCAAACTATGCTCAAAAACGAGTAGATTTACCGTAGAAAACGCTCATCTGGACCGCTAGGTTCGCCGGGTTTTTTCCGGTTGTAAAGTATTGAAAACTTTTTAGCAAGGGTAGAGTTATAAATCTGTACCCTCTCTCTTACCTTTCCTTTGCGGTAATAAATCATAGTCTTAAACTTAGGATTACAAATATCTAACATCGAGCAGCTTTTGCTTATTTCAATACTCTCACTCAAGAAGTAATCGATTAAATTAATGTAGAAGTTGTCTTATCTATTATATAATTTGCTTTTGGGGAACATAACAATGGTCCAACATTCGTTGCTACGAATTAAGGAAAAACCCCAAAAGAAAACCTTAATCAGACCAAATAATCATTATCATTCAATCTTAAATCTATGCTGATACATACATAGTTTGTAGATACAAATTACTCTTATATTCTACACTGAGAAAAAAATTCTGTTAGAAGGATAATCTGAGTACGAAAGATAAAATAGATCAAAAATTATCCTTCCAGGGTTTAAAATTTAACCTTACTTAGGATAATTGTTGATCTATTTTACCTTTCATACTTAGATTATCCTTCTAACGGAATAATTTTTAATCTTTTTTTTCTCAGTGTAATAAGATTACATAAAAATTGATAGTATTGTGATTAAATTTATAAAAAATTAATATTCAACTTATTCGATTCTCTTCGAATGTCTTTATTTCGTGGAATTGCGAAGTACAACTTATCAGGTGCAGTTACCGAAGTATTTCTGCACTTTGGTACGACACAATAATAATGTCTTCGAGACGGTTTTTTTTTTGCGACACTATCGGTCATATTAAAGTAGGTACGTCACACAAATTCTACAGTTCGCAATTTACCAAACTCTGGGAAAATCTGAACGAAGAATGCGCACAGCGCCAACTGCAAGCGGTAAACTTGTAGCCGGCGGCCGGCGACTAGGGGACGATCCGTGACGTCACAGCTGCTATCTACATTCACCGCGCCGTTTCTTGTGGGCGGAGCTAAGCCGATATTTCAAAACCGATTTTTGAGCTTATTTTACGCTTAATTTCATTCTTTCAAAAACCACCTTGTTTCTAATGTTATTGTCTTTCAACACAAAATCATAACAAAATTCATGTCATTTCTCCATTTCCGCAAAGTTGAAAACCCGTTCATTTCGTAATTTGTATCCCGGAAATGCGAATTTCACTTTTCTGGCTAGCCTTCAGCGGTGTAACGCTTCGCTAGAGGGCTTCAAAAACTGCAGAATAGAATAAAAAATGTCTGAATTGAGCAGAGCCAAACCTTTTTTAATTTGGTTATGTAGACTATAAATAGTCATAAAAAACTTGTCTGGCATCATTTCGATGGTGCAAAAGCTTTCTGTTTGATCAACGAACACTGCAGAATAGAATCTAAAATGTCTGAGTCGAGCAAAGGTAAACCTTATTTTATATGTTTATTTAAACCATAAATAGTTTTAAAAAAATTGTCTGGCATAATTCTGATGATGAAAAAGTTGTCTGGCAAGCGATGAAAGTAGTGCGCGCGACGTCGGTAGGCCGCGCGCGCTTTATGGAACTGCACGCAAATCATAGCTGTATGCTAAAAAAATACTTCTGTTCGAAACAATTTTAAAACGCAAACTCCATGACGCTAACGATTGACACATTGATGACGTGTCCTCGTTGGGATTTTTTCTAACCATATAGTATGTGTGTTTGAGAATAACTATTTTTATTAACTTTGTAGACAATAAATAAATGTTATTGATTTATTAACATTTACATTTTTTATTTGCTTAAATATAAATGAAATACAATACTTACGAAATAAATGTAAGTAAAAGTCAGGATATTTCAATGGTCAGTTTCTGAAAAGCTTATCGTATTAATGGTTACATAATTAGTGCACTATTCACCGTGTTTCATCGTCGTCATCCTCATCATCAGAATGGCCCTCGTTCTCGAAACCATCAGACATCTCATACTCTCTTTCCATGTCATCGTCTGTAAGTACATGGAAAGAAAATCTAATTATTTGAATATAGGTATTAACTTATATACAATATGAAGGAAAGCTAACATTCAAATGGTTTGAGGGTTTGCACCTTCCACAATCGGTTCAGGATATAACTTTGGAAGCTGTTGAAAATAAAGGTAAAGTGATAAAAAAACAAAACGTGTAGCCGCCACACGTGGAAGAAGTGAAACTTCGATACCAGTTTCTCTGAATTTGATTCCGGTGGTATTAGTTTCAATTAGCTCTATACAAGTCTTTTACTATGCTTCTTCGTAGAGCCAATTGAAACTAATACCACCGGGATCAAATTCAGGGAAACTGGTATCGAAGTTTAACTTCTTCCGCGTGTGGCGGCCACACGTTTTGTTGTTCTTTTTTTCACCCTCAACTGTGCTTAGATCCATCAATGTTTGATTGTGTGATTTTAATTCTTTCTCTCCATCCTCGATTTCGTTCTGTACTAGTTTTAGGTAGTACCTTCGTCATCGCTTTCTTTACACGTTGCCTCTCACGAAACTCTTTTGCCCGTTGTTTTCCTGTTTTTGCCATGATAATTTTTGTGGTGTATTCAACCACGCAAGTATTGGGTAACACCTAGATATTGGGAGAAAGGGCTCTCCGTCAGAGTTAGTTGCATGCTGACCCCCGGCCAGCACACTGGAGCTCCGGCCCAGCCGCAAAGTATATGCCAATAAATATTCACATGTAACACCTAAGATTTAACAACTGGCGACGAGGATTACAGAACCTATGTACGCGAGTGCGATAAATAGTGTCCCGAAAACACGTGCGTAGAGCCAAGCTCCGGGGCGTTATATATTTACACAGAAAACTCTAATGGAGGAAAAGCCGAAAGGAACGGCGTGGATTCAAAAACTAAATAAACAAGAAATTATCGCAGAGTTAGAGAAAAGAGGAGAATCTATCGAACAAACAGACACCTACGATATTTTGAGAAAACAATTGAGAGATACAATTAAAAAAGAAGCTTACACGACGCCGGAAAATTCAGAAGTAGAAACTGAGTTAGACGGAGAAGACAGTATGGCCAATCAGAAATTCGAATTTCAACCAAACGACGACTGGGAACTTTTCGAGGAAAAGCTGGAGTGTTTGTTTATTGCCAAGAACATAACAGACAACAAAGTGAAAGTGGCCACGCTAGTGACAAAATTAACCTCAGAGCCACATGCGCTTCTCAAGCAGCTAATCACACCAGCAAAAATCAAGGACAGCAGGTACGAGGACTTGACGAAGGTATTATCAGAACACCTAAAACCGAAGCCATCGGAAGCCATGGAGCGATGTACTTTTCACACAGCAAAACAAGAATCGCACGAGTCAATTACTGACTTTATAGCGAGACTAAAAAAATTGTCAATTCATTGCAATTTTACAGAATTAGACAATGCCATTCGAGACCAATTAGTGTGCGGGATCAGTGATAAAGACATCAGAATAAAGTTATTTGAAGAAAAGGAATTAACATTGAAAAAAGCGCAAGAAATAGCGATAGCGCGAGAAGCAGCAGTGAAAAACGCTACAAAATCGAGTAATACCCTGGAGAATAAAAGTGTAAGAAACGAGGTATACGTTATACAAGGTGACGAGCAGAGGACATGGCAACGCAGAGGCCAGCGAGAAAGAGGTATACAAGGGAAGGCGGCCAGCGACTACAACAACACACAGCAGCAGCCGAGTCAACATTCCACGGGATCATCCAAACCGGGCTGTTATCGCTGCGGGAAGGTAAATCACCCGAGTAGCGAATGTCGTTTTCGAAATTATGTATGCAATAACTGCAATAAAAAAGGGCATTTAGCGAGAGCGTGTAAGAGTGGTAAAAATGTAGCGCAAAATTCAACCGAAATAAAAAGATTAACAGCAAACGGAGAAAGCGACGAAATCACGGACGAAGATAGCGATGAAACGCGAGATCACGAAAAGAATTTTTTTTCTATCAATCAAATAAATGTAACAGACTCGCGTAAAGATAACAACGTAGCTAGAGAAGAAATAGTTAATCACACAAGCAATAATAGCACAGGGATAGTACCCATGTACGTAGAATTAAAAATAAACGGAAAAAATATTAAATTCGAGATTGACACAGGTACATTTGCAACTGTAATTTCTGAAAAAACGTACAATAAATATTTCAGTAAAAATAAAATCACAGAAACAGAAAAAGACTTAAGAGCGTATGGAGGACACGCATTAGTACCAAGAGGCGAACTAACTGATTTAGAGGTCACGTTCAATAATACGACGAGAATATTGAAATGCTTTGTTTTGCCGGGAACAGGACCAGCGCTAATGGGTCGAGAATGGCTTACACAGTTCAGAGCATGGCCTTTAACTATACCGAAATTCGATTCAAATACAGTAAATAAAATCGAAGAGACCTTGTGTGATTATCTAGCTCGACACTTCCCTACGTTGTTTAGCGACTCACCTGGATTATATAATAAGAGTACAACTAAAATCCACATGAAAGAAAATACGAAGCCAATAGCGTTAAAATGCAGACATGCTGCATATGCATTACGACTAATGCTCGAAAAAGAAATAGACAGGTTAGTTGAATTAGGACACTTAAAACGGGTGGATGTATCAAAGTGGGCAACGCCTATCGTGCCAGTATTGAAAGGCAACAATGAAATACGAATTTGCGGAGATTTTAAACTGACGTTAAACCCGCACCTGCTTATAGATAAATACCCGTTGCACACTATAGACGAAATTTTCGCAAAACTACAAGGAGGTAAATTTTTTTCCGAATTGGATCTCAAACATGCGTATATGCAATTTCCGGTTGACGATGAAAGCGCGGAATTGTTAACGATAATTACACATAAGGGCTTGTATAGATACACAAAAATACCCGAAGGAATCTCACCAGCACCGGCAGACATACAGCGTAAAATGGACGAGTGTTTGAGTGGGATTGACGGAGTTATTGCATATCTAGACAATATATACGTATCAGGAAAGACTGAGGAAGAGCATTTGGGAAATTTAAAAATAGTGTGTAAAAGATTGCAAGATTGCAACTTACGGCTAAACTTAAAGAAATGTAACTTTATGAAATCGCGTATTGATGTATTAGGGTTCGTAATAGACAAAGACGGTCTGCACAAATCAAAATCAAAAATCAACGCAATGGTAAACGCACCGCGACCGACAAACGAAAAGGAACTTGCATCGTTATTAGGGCTTGTAAATTTTTATGCCAGATTCTTGAAAAACAGATCAGTAAAGCTAAAGCCACTTTACGACTTACTAAATAAAGAGAAAGAAGAGTGGGATGATGAATGCGAAACCGCATTTAAATGGGTAAAAAATGAACTAATAAATCCGAGTTTTTTAGCTCATTACGATCCAAATGAGGAAATATTACTCGCGTGTGATGCATCGGATTACGGATTATCCGCGATTCTGTCCCACCGATATAAAGATGGTTCAGAAAGGCCAATCGCGTATGCGTCAAAGAAAATACCCAAGACCGAATTAAAACGTGCAATTATTGATAAAGAAGCAATGGCAATAGTCTTCGGATTTAAACGATTCTATCAATTTGTATTCGGTAAGGAAATTACGTTACGTACAGATAATAAACCATTAGAATTAATATTAGGACCTAGAAAAGGAATACCGCAAACGGCAGACAACAGATTGCAACGATATGCGTATTATCTCTCTGGATACCGTTACAAAATAGAACATGTGAAATCCGAGAGAAATGCGAACGCCGATGCATTGTCGCGACTACCAGTAGAGGACGATACGGATATTTCAAACTTGTACAGTAAAACTCCGTCACAGGTTTATTTCTTCGAAAATCAATCGATTGCCTTTAATAGTAAAATGCTTGCGGCAGAAAGCAAGAAAGATAAAGTTCTTAGCGACGTGATACGTCATGTAACAGGCGACTGGCCGAATTACAACGATCTCACCGAAGAAAAAAAAATTTTCTTTAAAATTAGATTCGAACTAAGTGTAGAGAAAGAGTGCTTCTTCTGGGGAGTGCGCGCATGCATTCCAGAAAAAATGCGATTCGCAATATTGAACGAACTTCATGCAACGCATTTCGGAATTGTAAAAATGAAAATGTTCGCGCGCTCATATGTGTATTGGCCGGGTATAGACTCAGCGATAGAAGAAATCGCAAATACATGTAAAACGTGTTTAATAGACAGAAAAGTTCCGAATAAAACACCACTAACGACGTGGCCATTTCCAAGTAAAGTATGGGGCCGCATACACTGTGATTATGCGAAATTTGAAGGTGACATGTATTTAATTATAATAGATGCACACAGCAAATGGCCAGAAATAATAAACTGCAAAAAAAATACGGATGCGCAAAGGCTCATAAAAGAATTTAAAATTCTATTCACAAGATTTGGATTACCTATTCACTGCGTGACAGACGGAGGTCCGCAGTTTAGAAGCTCAGAATTTTGCAAGTTTCTCAAGGTAAATAATATAGAGCATACCTTTTCGCCTCCGTATCACCCAGCAACGAATGGGGCTGCGGAAAATTTTATACAAACATTCAAGCATAAGGTAGCGAAAATTGTAAAAGGGGGAGAGAAAGTGGAAAACGCAGTTAGTAAATTCGTTTTCGATTATAGAAACTACCCGCACTGTACGACGGGTAGAAGTCCTGCAAATATAATGTACAACCGGAACCCGAGAACCCGGTTCGATTGTTTAAAACCGAATGTATCTGCGTACGTTGAAAAACAACAAAGACGACAAATCGTCTCACGACCGGGAAATCGAAAAGTAAATGTAAGCATAGGAGATAAGGTTTATATGGATGCGCACGGCGTAAGAGACGAAAAACGAATTGAAGGTAAAATTGTAAAGCAAACTACGCCTTCCACTTATGTCGTTCAAGCGGATTCTGGAAAACCGCACAAGCGGCACATTGATCAACTAATTGTACCTCTGCGGCAATCCCCGAGACTTTTTAAATAAAAAAGGGGGAGAAGTTGTGGTGTATTCAACCACGCAAGTATTGGGTAACACCTAGATATTGGGAGAAAGGGCTCTCCGTCAGAGTTAGTTGCGTGCTGACCCCCGGCCAGCACACTGGAGCTCCGGCCCAGCCGCAAAGTATATGCCAATAAATATTCACATGTAACACCTAAGATTTAACAATTTTAATATAACGCACACGCGAAAAAATGTTCAGTGTTCATTGACGTTTACGAAATGGAAAGTTTATTGAACACGTTGCCTATCACTGTACTATTTCGACCGTTCTGTGGCCTTTTTTGCAATAATACGAGGGTAAATCAAATATGAACTGGAATTTTCTGTTTAGCGCGCCATAGACAATGGGAGTGGCGCGGCGTCTCAATATATATTAGGTAGGGATGCCAAGAGGAGGGGGACAAGTCGGTTTGGCGCGGCAGAATCAATGAACTATTAGTAGCATCATGTCTGAGCAAGAGGTGCACACGTCTGTTGCGCAACGCGTTATTATCAAATTTTTGACGCGGGAAGGCGTAAAACCTTCCGAAATTTGTCGTCGACTATCTGCACAGTTCGGCGATGAAACACTTTCAAAGACCCAAGTCTATGACTGGCACAAAAAATTCTCAGATGGCTGAGAGACAGTACAGAACGAGACCCATGCACGCCGACCAAGGACGAGCATCAATCAGGCGAATATTCGTGCAATTCGTGAGCTGATTACAGGTGACCGCCACCTTACAGTATTGGAAATTGCTACACATGTCGGAATATCGTACGGGAGTGCTCAATCAATCATTACAGATGATTTGGGTTACCGAAAAGTGTGTGCAAGATGGGTTCCTCGCCTTTTGACGGAAGATCAGAAAGCAAACCGTTTTGCCGTTTGTGAAAGGCTGTTGGCACGATATCAAGCAGAGGGGAATGATTGGTTGGGACATGTTGTAACCTGCGATGAGACATGGGTGCACCATTACACCCCGGAGTCAAAGCGAGCAAGCATGGAGTGGCGAAAACCTGGAGAGGCAGCACCGCGGAAAGCCAAGACCCGTCTTGCTGCAGGGAAAGTTCTTGCAACAGTTTTCTGGGATTCCAGAGGCGTACTGCTGATTGATTTTCTTCATGAACGCCGTACAATTAATGCTCAATACTACTGCCAACTGCTTGATGCAGTGAAACTTGCCTATCGACAAAAAAGGCGAGGCATTCCTATCCGAAGTGCGATTTTGCTTCATGACAACGCTCGACCACACACAGCTGCATTGACTCAAGAAAAATTGCACGTAATGCACTGGGAAACACTTGAACACCCCCCTTACAGTCCCGATTTGTCGCCATGTGACTACCACATGTTTGGGCCACTTAAAGAAGCATTGGGAGGTTACCACTTTGAGAACGACGAAGGTGTAGAAACGTTTGTGCGCAATTGGTTACTGACACGTCCTGTTTCATTTTTTGATGAAGGAATTAAAAAACTTCCGATCCGGTGGGAAAAGTGTGTAAATAAGAGAGGAGATTATGTAGAAAAATAAGATGTATTCAAATTTGTATTTCATGTACCATTAAAATGTTTGAAACAAAATTCCGGTTAATATTTGATTCACCCTCGTAATTATAAATTAACACACACATACACGCGCGCGCGCGAAAGAATGTACATGCACGGTGGTTACTCGAGAAAAGTCGCGACTCCGATCGCAGACTACACGAGCTCCGTATAGCCGGCCACTCGACGCGGTAAAATCTGGGAAACTAAAAATGCGACAAATGAAATACAAACAACTCACAAGTAACTCTGCTCCCTCTAGTCTGGTTTCTCCCAAGGATACGCCCAAAAAGGGTCCTAAACGCTAGATTTATGGTGAGTCTAAACAGTCCTCTTAGTTGACGTGCGACACTGTGTCGCCTCGTAATATGAACAATAGCTTCCATTGCCCGAAGAAACCCTCTCGAGCAACACAAACCAGACCCCCTCTGCACAGTCTAAACAGCGATTGATTTTTGCTTCATTTATTCTTCAGTTTCAAATTAATAACTATAACATGTGCGATCAAGAGTAGATCTCCTCGAGGTCGTAAATCCCGAAGGCACTACTGCGTGACACGACTAGTGACCGAAATGTGGTGTGGTGGATTTAAACCATATCGGTTAGTTGAAATGATTTAACACTGCATTCACACAATATTACTGGTGATTATATTGGATTCAAAGAGATACAGTAATTCCGTGATGTAGCCATGGTTTACAATTAGATACACTACGAGGTTGTTTTGAGGGAAAGGTGTGGGACTGCGAACGCATTCGCAACCTCCATTCACCAAAACATACCGCCCGCCTCACTGTTGCGACCGATGTGGCAAGGCAGCCTCAAGACATTTTTGCCTCGGAATATGTAGACAAACGAACGGCGCACATACGGGTATTTGATCCTAAAAGCTGGCCATAAATCATTTTTGTGAAATTGTGGATATTCGAAAACAAAATGCTCATTTATATAGCTAAATGTACCGCGCATCATTTAGTAGCCACTACTTTTTATTCGACTCCCGCGCTGCCCTCTAGCGTCAGTCGGAAGTTACATTTTGCTTGAGGTGACATTTGAATTGTCGATGTTTCTTTCTATGTGTTCTCACAATACTTATTATTATTGAGTGTTTTGACATTGTACATAAAGTATTTGTGATGGATCCGTCAAAACCTGGTATGTACTTGCATGTTAAAATAAAATAACATAAAAAGTTTTTGACATTAAGTGTTTCAAACACAATCTTTATCTTCTACGTCTTATCTTTATTTTGGACGTCAAAATTAAACGTCTTTTTGACGGAACTTTTCCGTCATTTTTAATGACGAACAAGACTTAGAAAAATTTCCGTCTCCTGCATATATGTATAGGGACTTTAAAATTTATTTGTGAATAAATGGACAAAAATTGTAATTTGTTCAATTATTAAATCAATAAATTATTTCATTTAGTCTCCAGAGTATGTTGAGCAAGTTATAAATTATACAGTTTATTAAAAAGCACAGATTATTAAAGTAAATGAAAGACAATCAATTAATGTAGGATGAATAAACATTCATATAATTATTTATTTATTTATTTATATTTATTTATTATTTATTTCTTGCATAGACGCAAAAGATACAATCATAAATTTAGAAAAATGTTGAGAAAAGAATAATACAATTATAAAATCTTATTTTTTCAAGCTCTTTCTTATTGAAAAGTAATATACATTTATTCATCAAACTTTATATATGAACACTAATACATAGTAATAATATTTTTAACCACAAGAGCGCGCAGCAGATGAGGACTCGAGGACACCGACCGATCAACGAAGTTAAGCAGCGAAAGGTGCGGACACTAGCTGGATGGGTGACCGCTCACGATGAAAAGATATACACTCGGCGTCTCGGATTCTGTCGCTGGCGACTTTTTTTAAATGTTATTTTTAAACGTACTAACCAATGATTAATCAATTCTCATGCTTTTATTAACGAGAGTAGACACTACCGTAGCTAATGAGGGCATGAGAATTAATTGTTCATTGGTTAGTACGTTTAAAAATAACATTAAAAAAAAAGTCACCAGCGACATAATCCAAGACGCCGGGTGTACGTCAGACCTAACCTTTTAGAACCGTCATTTTTTTCGTCTTCACAACGTACGGTAGAACGTCATTATTACGTGATTTGTCTGACGTCGTGTGGATGTGCAATTAAGCCGTCTTGGCGACGTTAAAATGACGTCATATTTTTCGTCATCTGACGTCAGAACTGACCTTCAAAAAACGTCATTTCGACGTTAGTGTGCTACCTGGGATGCGCATATTGTATTCTCACCTACCTCAGATAGTGTACATTAATAAAAAAATGCAAATAAAAATCATTGATGGCTTTGTCTTTTAGGTCCGTCTGGTGTCAAATTCTTATCCCGGAGAGACATTTATAATATAGTAAGCGGTTCACGGGAACCAAGTTTTGATAAAAAGTTGGCCCATATGGAGGAAACTGTTATTAATAAGTTATGTAAACATGAAAATCAACGAAAATCTTGGAAACATAAACTAACAGTGATAAAGCATCAATTTAAATCCAGATGGCAAGCAGCATCTAGAAAGAAAGACGTGTTTGAAAAAAACAACAGTGATTGGCTCAATTCAATGACCTCATTGCAATTGCCTAATACAAGTACCTATGTCTCACTATTGTTTAATGGATATAAATTTATCATTTTTGTCTATGTAATAAACGCTAAAATATAATAATTTTTTATAGAGACAAGTCCAGGCTGTCCTGAAAAAAACGTTTGCAGAATCGAGTGAAAGAAGCAAACGCCGAAAAACTGAAGAACTTCGGTTAGATAGTGTTGAAAAGCTGAGTTATGCGACTCAAATGAAACTTCGCGTTTCAGGAAATTTAGCCGCATCAAATGTTGTAAAAGATTTAACAAGAAGTCCAACACGAGCCCAAAAGTACAGATCAGCTTTTAGAAAGAGTAATGAGGAAAAGATTATTCAACTGTCCAGTTTAGAGGCCCTATCTATGTATGTAGAAGCTGGTTTAACAAGAACACAATATGAAATAATCAGATCAAACAAAAAGAAGTTGTATCCTTGTTATTCCATTCTCCAGAGAGCTAAAACCGATTGCTACCCTATCAACGAATCATACAGAGTTACTGCTACGTGTGCCGAAATAAATTTACAAGACTTACTGAATCATACTGCTTCAAGATTAATTGTGTATTTAAAGGAAGTTGTAGCTACGTTAATTGAAGATGAAAAACAACAAATGGAGTTGATCTGTAAATGGGGATGCGATGGATCGCAACAAGTGCAATATAAGCAGAAATTTGAATGTGAGATGGACTCAGACGCTAATATTTTTCAGAGCTCCATAGTACTATTGCAATTAGTTTGTGGTAAAAACAAAAAAGTTATTTGGCACAATCCGACGCCTTCATCGCCACGGTACTGTAGGCCCATTAGAATAAGATTTCTACAAGAGTCTGTTGATATCACAAAGGAAGAGATTCAGTATGTGAAATCTAAAATTCACGCTCTCTCGAGCCCACGGAATTTGATGGTACGAAAGTAACCCATACTATGCTTTTTACCATGGTCGATGGCAAGGTATGCAACGCAGCAACACATACAACATCCACTATGAGGTGTTACATATGTGGTGCCACATCCAAGGAGTTTAATGACTTATCGAAAAGGCAGGATGTCAAAGAGGAATCATTACAATTTGGTCTTTCGATACTGCATGCCCGAATAAGGTTTTTTGAAAACCTTTTGCATTTATCGTACAAACTACCTCTCAAGAAATGGCGGTTAACAACGCAATCTGATAAAGATGCAGTAAAGGAAAGAAAAAAGAACATTCAGGAAATGTTCAAAAATGAGATGGGTTTAATTGTGGATGTCCCTAAAGCCAATTTCGGTAACTCTAATGATGGCAATACTAGCAGGCGATTTTTTGCGAATCATGAACTATCTGCGTCAATAACTGGCATAGATTCAAGTTTAATATTTAGGTTTAAAATAATCTTGGAAGCCTTATCGAGTGGACACAAAATCAATGTAGAAAAATTTAAAAGATATACAAGAGAAACTGAAGAACTATATGTTCAGTTATATCAGTGGTATCCAATGTCCCCGACTATTCATAAGATTCTACGACACGGGGCAGAAGTAATTTCATCGGCCCTGCTTCCTATCGGTCAGCTGTCGGAAGAGGCTGCAGAAGCCCGTAACAAGCATTTTAGAGAATACAGGCTAAATTATGCTAGAAAATTTTCCCGAGAAACATGTAACCTGGATGTTATAAACAGACTCTTGCTGACGTCAGATCCTCTCATTACGAGTATGAGAAAAATAACAAGAAAGACAACGAGACCATTTCACAAAGAAACGTTAAACTTATTACTGGCTGCCGAACCATCAAGATGTTCTCATTTAGACACCGACACCGATATAACTAGCGACGACGATGTATAATTTGTGTTAGTTTTATTTATGATTTGTGTTTAAGTAAATTAAGATGCATTATCTTTGTAATGATTAGCACCCATAGACTCATTTCGAAACAAAAATGATTTATGGCCAGCTTTTAGGCTCAAATACCCGTATGCACAATCGATTAGTCAGTTGTTTGTAAATGTCACCATACTTACCGAATAAAAGTTAAGTTAAATGTCACCATAGCCAGATATGCATGACCGCAGCTTTTTCTGGAATTTCAAACTTCTTTTGGTATTGGTATCTATTTGAAGAAAATGCTTTTCCAATTTGTTAGAGAGTTGGATCCCTGCATATCGCAGGTGTACGAGTAATATCTCCTATCTCGAATTTTTGGTCAAAATTAGATTATTGCATTTCTGAAATTGTCATTTGAAGACAATAAAAAATATATAAATTGATGTCAATTTTAAATAATCAGTAATAAAACAAAACTAATTTTGCTAAAAAACCAGAAATAACTCAACTTCATCAAATGGAAACATTTTTTGTTTCTAAAGGTCACACGAAAGAAATGGTCAAAGACATATTTGAACGCGAAATTTCCCGCTCTTTTCATTTAAGGTATCAAAAATAGGGGTTCGCATTAAAAAAAATCAATTTTACCTAGAAGGTCATTATCAATGTCAAATCCAATATGACCATTCGGTAGCCAGGGAAAAATCCTAAAAATTTTGTATTGAACATTTTTCTCTAACATGATTTCCCACTGAGATAATCAGCTGTACCGGTACTTCTTGAACATCTTGTATACGATTTACTAACTCAGAAACCTTCACGGGCATGCGTCCAACCATTCCCCAAAGTTTCATCGCAATCGGATGAACGGTTGAGGAAGGCATAATAATCATCCGTACCAGTACTTTTTGAACACGCTGTATACGATTTACTAACTCAGAGAGCTTCGCGGGTATGCGTCCAACCAGTCCCCAAAATTTCATCGCAATCGGATGAACGGTTTAGGAAGGCAATCTGATAAAGATGCAGTAAAGGAAAGAAAAAAGAACATTCAGGAAATGTTCAAAAATGAGATGGGTTTAATTGTGGATGTCCCTAAAGCCAATTTCGGTAACTCTAATGATGGCAATACTAGCAGGCGATTTTTTGCGAAACATCCTATATAAGATTTACTAACTGAGAAACCTTCGCGGGCATGCGTCCAACCATTTCCTAAAGTTTCATCGCAATCGGATGAACGGTTTAGGAAGGCATAAGAGATATACAGACACACAGACAAATATTCATTTTTATATATATACCGCATGTCCTATGGCCAACCGCGCAGGTGATCTCCGACCTGAATTCTTGACTTCGGCAGTATTTATGGTACAGTTAGAGTGGGCTTCAGACGAATGCGCTGCATAAGAACGAAAGGTGTCGACTGCTCTTCTAATAGCTGTCAATTCGGGAGATCGAAGCGTTTCGTGTAACCTCAAAATCGTGAAGTTTTGAAAATTAGTAGTGAATAATTTGTAGAAGTGATGAGAAATAATCATAAATAATCTTCCGAATTGACACCTTAAGTATCGCTCACGCCACTTCGCAAAACTACTTCCTAGACACGCGCGGTGCTAGCGCGGAAATAATTTCTGAAACAAATAGGCATGAGGCGTGTAATTCGGTTGGACATCGAAAAAACCCGAATGATTGTTAACTCTCACTTCTGAACATTACTTACCATTTATTCAAAGATTCACGATTTCGAGCTTAGACTTCGATTTCCCGAATTGATAGCCATCGGGAGATCAGACGTTTCACACTTTTCGTAAGAACGCAGCGTAAGAGCGAAAAGCGTCGTCTGATTTCCCGATGGCTGTCAATTCGGAAGATTATTTATGATTATTTCTCATCACTTCTACAAATTATTCACTACTAATTCAAAACTTTACGATTTTGAGGTTACAAGAAACGCTTCGATCTCCCGAATTGACAGCTATTAGAAGAGCAGTCGACCCGTTTCGTTCTTATGCAGTGCACTCGTCTGAAGCCCACTCTAACTGTACCATAAATACTGCCGAAGTCAAGAATTCAGGTCGCAGCTCACCTGTGCGGTTGGCCATAGGACATGCGGTAGATAAATTGGTTTCATGAGGTATTTTTTTGCAAATAAATCCCAAATAGCCTCTAGTAATCATTTTGTATCATTTTATATCGTGTTCGTGTTGAAAAAGTTGAAAAATAATTTTAGCCAGGTTTTCGGGGCAAATACCCCACTGTGCGGCGGCAGCTTCACTAGGCAACGCGATCCAACACGAGGCACGCCTCGCGCGGCGGCTTCGCGAGCCAGCCTCGCAAAGTCAACACGTGGCTTTAACGTACGCACGGTCGGGAACGGTGGAATGGGGCAGGATCACGGGCGGTGGAATGGGGCAGAGTCGACAGCAGTGTATTGGGACAGGGTCGAGAGCGCTGTATGAGTGAGACACGGTCGAAAGCGGTGGTGTGTGGATTTCGTTACGGTTTTTCGTCTCCTCGGGCGCGTATTCAGTACCCTCCGCAAAGAAGTTTCACTTCAAAAAAAGTAATTGTTTACTTCGCTAAATATGTTTCTTAAACAAATAAATATTTGAATATTGGAACCAAACAATTCCTTAATTTTGCTGTAAATATTATATATAAGTTAATATATTCAAATAATTAGATTTTGTTTCCATGTACTTACAGACGATGACATGGAAAGAGAGTATGAGATGTCTAATGATTCCGAGAACGAGGACCACTCTGATGATGAGGATAATGACGATGAAACCGATAGTTCACTAATTATATAACCATTAATACGATAAGCTTTTCAAAAACTGACCAATGAAATATCCTGACTTTCACTTACATTTATTTTGTAAGTATTGTATTTCATTTATATCTAAGCAAATAAAAAATGTCAATGTCAATGAATCAATAATATTTATTTACTGTCTACAAAGTTAATAAAAATAGTTATTCTTAAACACACATAATAGCTATATGGTTAGAAAAAATCCCAACGAGGACACGTCATCAATGTGTCAATCGTTAGCGTCATAGAGTTTGCGTTTGAACCCTTCGTTGCTCACATGGGGTGTAGGCTACACCCCAGCCTCCTTTTTTTTGCATGCCACGCCTAGAGTTTTTTTTTCGGGGTTGGCACTTTCAGTACCTTTCGGGAACATTTTATTAAAGAATTTGGCACCAAAAGCGCAGGACAAAACCGATTTGTCTTTCCGACAGAACGCTGCATAGAGTTAAATAGTGATTTTTAACAATCTGTACCTAATTAATTTAATAAGTATTTAATATTTTTCTATAAAACTTGTTCCAATTTGTTAATTTGTCCTTCGTTAATAAAATGAGAGTATGATAACTATCCTCAGTCTATTATTTATACTATTTTTTTATAAAAATCGGCAGGGGGCCTGAGCGTCTGAAAACCGACACCTCATGTACCGAGACTTCGAGTTTTGCTTTTAATTAGAAAATTACTTAATTTATTTTTTTAAATGTTGGGACCATTAGGCAATATCTCAAACTTTAAAATAAAAAAAAAGTATTAAAAAATTTCAATTTTTCAGTAAGAAAACGTTAGGTAATTTTTAACTAGGGTGTAAGGTACACCCCAGGTGATCTTTTATGTTTCAAAAATCCACGTGAATAACGAAGGGTTAAAATTGTTTCGAACAGAAGTATTTTTTTAGCATACAGCCAGGATTTGCGTGCAGTTCCATGAAGCCCGCGCGGCCGACCGACGTCGCACGCACTACTTTAATCGCTTGCCAGACAACTTTTTCACCATCATAATTATGGCAGACAATTTTTTAAAAATTATTTATGGTCTAAATAAACATATAAAACAAGGTTTACCTTTGCTCGACTCAGACATTTTAGATCCTATTCTGCAGTGTTCGTTGGACAAAAAGAAAGCTTTTGCACCATCAAAATGATGCCAGACAAGTTTTTTATGACTATTTATGGTCTACATAACCAAATTAAAAAAGGTTTGGCTTTGCTCAATTTAGAAATTTTTTATTCTATTGTGCAGTTTTTGAAGCCCTCTAGCGGAGCGTTGCACCGCTGAAGGCTAGCCAGAAAAGCGAAATCCGCATTTCCGGGGTACACATTAAGAAATAAATGGGTTTTCAACTTTGCACCAAATTATCACCAAAATCTGTCGTTGGCTCCCGTACTATAAGCGCCGAGTCCGTCATGAATCGCTTCTCCATCCGGGAGAGCATGCACAACGCGCGAGAGTGCGAGTCGCCGAGAATTAATTCACTATTTTTGAAAGGCAAACGAACTATATACCGACCGGAATCGTTACGCGAAACGGTCTCACGAAAATGTTGCTCACATTTGTTTTCTTCTGGCGAGAGTTGAGTAGACTTCGTTATTTCTTCCTGACTCCAAAAACGTTGAACGAGCTCAGTTAGTTCGTAATCGAGCGAGTATTAGAAGCCTTGAATCGGAGCGCGATGAGGTGCTGTGTCTTCCAGTGCGACGAAGCCTGATAACACCCAGCCCAGTCGAGTTTCCATCGCGATTGGAGTCATCGATCCACTTTTGCGCAGGTCTTCGAGAATGACGTAACTGTAAATATCGGCGCCGAGAATGACGTCGATTTTGTTAGGGTGCGCGAAGCTTGGATCAGTGAGTTGAAGTCCTCGGAGATGTGGCCAATCCTCTACGGGCAAACGAAAAGATGGCAAAAACGATGTTAGGCGCGGAAGCACTAGCGTGTCGACTTGACACGAGAACGACGAATCAGTCCACGATCGCAATATAAGGGAAGCTAGACCGCGAGTAACACCGGACTGCTGAGCTTCCACTCTGATCACTGGGATTGTTGCATGGTGACGAGGTAATCTAAGCTGTTGAGAAAGAGATTCGGTGACGAATGAACTCTTCGAACCTTGATCGAGCAGGGCTCTTACTTCGAGAGATTCTCCTGTTTGAGGATGCGAAACTGTAACGCGCACGGTAGCCAAGAGCACTGGCGTTCTCGGAATTATCTTTAGCTGTGCTGCGTGACTCACCGCTGGGTTTGTTGTGTTTTGAGTTGACGTTTCGGCTTTCGCTTGCGATGGGTTGGTGCTACTCCCGGCGTTCTCTACGCGAGGACTGTTTTGAAGGAGCGTGATATGATGCCCTTGACATATCTGGCACCGCCTTGTGCTTCTACAATCTTTCATTCGATTTGATCCTAAGCAGTTGAAACACAAGTTTTTCGAAATCACAAAGTCCTTTCACTCGTTTACCGGTTTTGATCTGAACCCTGGACACGAGGCAATGTAGTGATTTTCTTTACAGGAAGCGCGTGATCGTTCCTTGGCTTGAGCAGTGTGGGCTTTTGTAGACGTGAAAGACGTTTTCGATTGCGCGGGAGTCAACTTGCCCTTCGACGCTTGAAGTTGAGCTTGTTCGATGGCTTCAAACGTGTGAATTCGTCCGACGATGAATTTTTCTAGCTCCTCGAAGGTCGCAGGATCGTCTCTTTCCCCTACCCGCGTTTCTCCCAATCTTTGAGAGACTCAGGATCGAGCTTGCGAACCGTCATATGGACCAATAGATGGTCCCACTGATTGATTGGGCTCCCGAGCGCCGCGAGCGCGCCGAGGGCTTCCTTTGTGTCTCCGAGTAAACTTTTCAGGCTCGATGAAGCTTCCTGAGTTAGGCGAGGTGTCGAGAACAATGTTGCGAGATACGAGTCAACAAGGAGTCTCTTGTTTTTGTATCGAGCGGTGAGTGTGTTCCAAGCGCGCGCGTAATTTTCTCCCGAGACCGTGATATTTTTTATTAATTGAGCGGGCTCACCTGTGAGGCACGTTTTCAGGTAGTGCAATTGTTCCACTGCCGAGAGAGACGTGTTCGCATTAACCATGGAAATGAACAGATCGAGAAATGGAGTCCAATCCGTGAATTTTCCATTGAATTTCGGTAAATCGATTTTCGGCAACCGTCGATTTTGAGTGGCCGTTTGATTTGAATTTGAATCGTCGGTCGGAGGGCATTGAGGATTTAACTTACTGAGCGTGTCCTTCATTTTGGTTTTCGAATCGAGGAAGCCTTTTTCGCACAAGGAATAGATGTCATCTTGAAAATAGTCACTCTCACAATCAGAGAGCACTTTCCCTCCTTTGGTGTGCTTTGCTACGATGAGCCTCTCGTGATTTTCTTGAAACTTTGCCCAATTGGCTTCGAGTGTTTCGAGACGACTTTCCACGCGCGAGATTGTCATGTCCTTGGGTCCTGCTTTCCTCAAATTTGTCACTACTCGTTGCACTAGACCATACAGCTGCATTTGCCGCTCGAGTAGAGCTTCCACTGCCGTCATTGTTCGCCGCACTTTTGAACGAACACGAGAGAACGAGAAAACGAGGTCTAAATCGACTTCGCGACAACCTTTGCACACGATGACGCGAAGCTCTGCTGCGGACTAACTGTTCACTTTCGCGAAACCTTGCTCCGTTTTTATTTTTACTTCGCGATTACCCGACGTGTATCCGGCTCGAAGGACCACTAATTATGTAGCGTATTAAGCGAATAGCAATTTGGGAGCGGAGTAAGGTTGAGAGATTGCAGAAAGGCAGGGAAAGAGAAATGAATTTAGCCGCGTGTAACGTACGAAATTTGAGAGTCACGTTTATTGATGTCACCTTAGCGGATCGTATTCGACGACTGACAATAGCTCGTCGTTCGTCCGAGCTCGGGCCTCGAGGTGGGAGGCGACGTGATAGAAAAAAACGAGAGTCGGTAAGCGCGATATTACCGACGTGATTATTTCAAGTTTTGTCTCTCTTTTGCCGGAACACTGCTTCTTACGACATGCCGGAAGGTGCGCAAGCAAACCTTGCGTAGAGTATAGTCGGGGGAACGTACACAGACGCACACATAGGCAAGACGTCTCCGCCTCGTGTGCTTTCACTCCCTACGCAACGCGGCCGAATATACTCGTATAGTGGAGTAGGGAGACGCACACAGACGCACACGCAGGCATGGTAACGCTTGAAACGTCCCCTGAATCTCGTGATTTTACTCCCAACTCAACGCGGCAAAAGATGTTTCACATCAAAAATTATTGAAAAATGTAAACTTGTTTTACTTTATTAATGGGCGAAATAATCCAATACTTTTTTTATAATATAGCTGCATGATGGTGCAAAACATATTATGCTGTGCAAAATCGGGCGAGTAGTTCTCGAGATAAAAAATACTTTATTTGTTGGCTTTTTGACGATAACTTTTGATAAAATCAATATTTTGATTTAAAAATTTACTGAGAGCTTACATGTACAAAATATACCTGAATGGGGAAAAAACCAAAACGTGTGTCCGCCATGTGCGGAAGAAGTGAAACTTCGATACTGATGGGTAGAAATGAAAACTAAATAAGTACTCAACAATAGTAATACTATAACATTCATTTGCGTATTGCGCCATGACATTTGGTCGTTTGAGCTGTTCCGGCGCGATAAATGAAATTCGGAACATCGGTTTGTACCTCTTAATGACGACACGATCATAAATGCCTTGCCAACTCATAGTTAATCTGACATTATTGCAACGTCTATGCCAGCTTTGCACAATACTCGTAGATTGCACAACCATCAATATTGTCTCTACACGATTCAATTTAATAGCACAAACCCGATTGTTGTGCAATAATATTGAACGTCTATGGGCAGCCAACAATATATTGTACAATCTATTTTGCGCAATATATTGCACGTCTATTTGCCGCTTAAGACAAGGAAACTTGACTACGAGAGAGGTGCATACAATATCCAATTTAAGATACTACATACACCTAGTTTGGTCCATGCTTCGCGCATTCGGTCCCAAGATCGCCGGAGTTTTTGGCGACACATTTATTCGAAAACTATTTTATATAATAGAAGGAAAGGATAATAATCTGGTTTTATTTCATGATCTTCGATGTGTAAAATTTAATTCTTTTTTTTACTTCTTTTTCATTATGCCTTCTCGATATTTTGTACAAAGTATAACTGATAATATTTTCAGATTACAAGATATTATGAAAAATGAAAGGATTTCAGGATTTTCAGATTATGATATTATGATTATGATGATTTATGATGAAAGGTAACCGCGCATTTCCTCAAAATAGGTAATTCGGCGAAATTTGGAAATAGCGCGAATATTCCATTTAACACGTTCGCTACCAAGCGTCTCATATATGAGCCACTACAGTTTTTCATATAGACCGCCGACTCATATACATATGAGCCGGCAGTCGCATTCTCCTAAATGTCCGTTTAAAAACCTAGGATCTAAGATAGCGGAAAAACATTTGAATACGGTCTACAGAGACGTTCGACTCATATGTGAGTCACGCGGTCTGTGAATAGCTATGTTATTTTAATGACAGTTGACGAGTAATATATATGTAAAAAAAGGCGGCATGTTCATTCAGTGCCAACAAAAATTGATACGTAAAATACTCTCCAAAAAAGATTTGAAATCAATTAAGATCGCCATGTTCAAGATTTATATATAAAAAGTAAAAGGCATCATTGGAAAGGAAAATTATTGTAAATCAAGTTACTAAAAAATTCGACAAAAAAGATTTATAAAAAAATTTTAATATAAAGTACTTGCCGCGTTTAAGTTTTATATTTTGTCCACAATACCGAATAATTGGTAGTGCTTGGACGGTGCTAGAGTGATTCATAAATTGCACTGCCGAAGTCAAATTCAGAGAAATTCAGAAGGCCCCCGCCTGATCGGGTTCCCGTGCGACATTCGGTATACTGGTGGTATCATATAAGAGTGTATGAATTTATTTAAAATCATAAGTGCATAAACATCGAGAATAATTCTGTCTGAATATTTTATTTTGACGGAAAAAAACGCGGCAAGTTCTTTTTTATTAAAATTTTTTTTATAAATTTTTTAGTCGAATTTTTTAGTAACTTGTGATTTACAATAATTTTCCTTTCAAATGATGCCTTTTACTTTTTATATATAAATCTTGAACATGGCGATCTTAATTGATTTCAAATCTTTTTTGGAGAGTATTTTACGTATCAATTTTTGTTGCCACTGAATGAACATGCCGCCTTTTTTTTACAGAGAATCTGTTTTTGTGGGGGTTAAACTATACGGAGCGTCTGTCACATTCTCCACTATTGAGATGCACTACTCCGATTACACTGAATTTTTACTTTTTATTAACAAGCGCGTCCGAGGATCGAAATAAGCGCGAGGGAAGTCGTTTCGCGAACGGAAATATTTTATTGATTAACTTTGAAAACCCCCGTGTGGAAAAAGTGTAGTGAATCCCGCGGGGACCATGCAGGATTGCCCCTTTTCTACGAGGGACCTTTGAAGACAATCTCTTGAGGGGCCTATATGGGTAAGTGGAAAAACGACATGATTGGCGACGATGGCCCGCACGAGATTTTCTACGGAGGGCCGATAATAAAATCCCGCCATTGCCCTGCTAGGACCCTAACTCGAATCATCCTAAAACCCTGTTTAGCTCAATTTTGCAGTCCCCAAAAATATCACTACAAATCTTATAATTAAAAAAGAAAAGAATGTTTGGAAAAACGATCATTCAAGTATTACGCAATCAAAGATAAAAGATAACCTAATAAAAGGAGGAAAGAAATCTGCAAATTGAGTCAGTTTCACAAATGAAATAAAATGTATAGTTCTAAAAAGCTTTATAATATTTATTTTTATATATATATATAAATATATTTATAAAGTGCGAATAAAATTTCATATAAACTCTTTGTGAACGAAGTTTAAGAGGAACTTTCTTTAACTCAATAAAATAAAATATACTTAGTATAGTTAAAACTGCATATAAAATGATATATTAACTTTTTTGTTAGCGAAGTTAAAATTAAAACAAATGCAACTTTTTTAACTCAAAGTAAAGTGTACTTTGTACTTAAAAGAGTAATAAACATCATTATTGAATTTCATCGAGATCACTTGTATCCTTTCTTTCGAGTAGTGGATTAATTTGTAGTCTGGATTTGCGACCTCCATCCCAGTCTTTTGCTCCTCTGAGTACAGTTCCTAGTTCTCTGTTAAATATCTTTGTAGTAACTTCTTGACCGGTCTCGGTATCCATATGCGTCACTTTCAAAACTTCTACAATAAAATGTTTAAAATTTTGGAAAAACAATTAGAGAGATATGAAAGAAAATCTTTATTTAAAAATATCTTACCGAATATGCACTGATATATCATAGTCTCACTGATTAATTCCTTATGTTCCATTTTTTTTGTTACGGTGAACTGAAGTGCTAAATTTTTAGATAAAAATTTCCTTACGATTGATGTTAAGCTTTTCCTCAGTACACGTTTGATATCGAAATAGGATGACAAGCATTTCTTCTACAAAAAGGACAATATATAAGGTAAAAACGCCTTATATAATTGAATCACTTATTTGAGAAACCCCATAAGTCATGATTTTGGCCATTCTGAGTTATGTCTAAATTATTGCTATTTTAAAATCGATACATCATTTAACGGAGAAATCCTTAGTACATTAATTTATATGCTTGCTACGCCATAAAGAATATAACGTTTGATAGAGAAACCCCACAAATCACTGAGAGTTATAAAATTGTTATTGATTTTCTCAAAATTTGCTTTTCGTGACTTATGGGGTTTTTCAAATAATAGTGATTCAATTGATTTTATGATAAATATCTATGACACATTAGTTTCGATTCTATGATTGATATTTATTTTGATTTGATGTTTAATATTTACTTATTTATATGTACAAGTAAATAAAAATATTCACTTTTGCTTAAAAGGATTTTAAAAATATATTCTTACAAATCCATTTCGAAAGTCCATATCATCCTTCAGTTGTTTTTCAAAAGAAGTAAAATCTCCAACATTATTGTGGAAAGGCAACTGAAGATTATATGTAGTAATAAAATCAGATTTTATTACTTCAACTTTTGAAATTTCTAAAGATTGAATAATTCTGTCCTGTTTAGAGCAAATGTCATCAATTTTTACTTCAAGTCGATCTAGTCTCCGTAAAAGGATTTCTGAAAAAAACAGTGATTTTGTATTAATAATTATATGTTAAATTAAGATTGAACGTATGTAGAAAAATACACATAGAAGAAACAAAGCAAAAATCTGCAAAAAATAAAAATGGAGTCACCAGGCAGTGTCATCTTAGATGAATTGTATAACCCTGTTGTAGGTGTATTTTTTGTATCAGTAATTTTCCTTTCCAATACTTTTTTTTTCTCAAGATCGACTTTTTGTGCTGCTGTTGCGTTAGAATTTTTTGTCAGATCTTCATTTTTTTTAGAATGATACACGGACTTTCCTGGCTTATCTCTCTTGCAGGTTTCTATTTGTAAATGCTCTTTTTCCTTACGATTCACAGTTTCAGTTATAATGTCAATTGGCTTAGCTGAAGTGTCATCTAACTTTGGCTTCTCTGAGGCTTTGTCAATACTGATAACATGAGAAGATTTTGAAACAATCTTTGCAGTATGTACATTTTTATTACTTGTAGCCAGTCTCGTGTTAGAACGCTTTGTTCGCTTTTTTTTTCTATTTGTTCCTCTTGGATCTTCTGAAAAACTGGAAGATTCATCAGTTTCATTATTTAATTTCTGTTCATATTCATTTGTCCCTCCTGAAGATATGCTTTGTGAATCTTCTTTATTTCGACCTTCACCTTCTGAATCCGTTAACGAAGGAACTTTTAAAGCTTTGCGCGTAAGGCTTGTGACTACTAGCTTTTTATTTTTAAGCTTTCTATCATTTTTAGCTACTTTTTTTTCTGGATCTTCAGAATCGTTGGTAAAGGCATACTCATTCACATCAAGGGTCTTCAACCTTTCTTCAGCCTCTTCATAAGTTTCTTAAATAAAGAAATTTATACTGTTAATCATCAGAATAATATAACAAAAGTTGATGTATCTATAAATTAGCGATTATACATATATACATACCGGCATGACCTATTGATAAGACCGTAAACCAGGACCAGTCTGCTGGTGCTGGTAATAATTGTTTTGCCAGATTTTTTATAAATTTTTCATCAGTTTCGGTACACGGTTCTTCCATATATTTGGCTTTAATTTTTCCTTGTTGAACATCTATCCATGGTTTAGGTACAATCCGAACTCTACGATTTATCGGTTTACGCCCGCGCTTGACGAATTCCATAATTTGGTAGTCTTTTACTGAATCATCATCAGACGATTCGTCACTAAAATTGTTTGAAGGCTTTGAACTAAAAAATATTGTATTGACTATTTTAAACATTTTTCGTAGAATATTTTTGCAGTTACTAATTCATTAATTTAAAAATTACAACTTCTTTTAAACTTAATAGGTTCACCAATCAAAATGACTGGAAATTGAAGTGCACCCATACTAGCCAAAATTTTTCTTTGAATTATAATGAGAAGCACATTCACATAGTAATTGAATCATTTAAGCGAATTTTATTCCCTTACCTCATTCTCAATCTTTTACAATGGCGTTCTGTAGGTGTATAATTCTAAAAATCGGTAACTCGATAAAGGACGCGTCGTACACGTAACCTCAAAATTTCGTCTGAACTCTTTCTCGCGATCTCTGCAATAATGCTCGTTTGATTTCCAAATTCTAGATGGATGCTGCAGATACAACTCGTGCAATTTACGAATGTTTCTTTTCGAAATGTTACTAATTATAATTTTCTACACATAATAAAGAACGCCACGCGATCGAATTACAGCTCGAACTCATTTACACTGTATTGGGACCGCTATTTACCGATGGCGGCGCTCGCGGCGCTGCGGAAACATGGCGGATATTAGGCGCAAAGCACGCCGCGTATTTCAAATTCCGGCGACCAGTAGTACTTGAAAAACTTGGCTCTTTCTGTTAATAATATCTTGATTTTCGAATAAACAAATAGAAAATACACCAATTTAGATTACTTTATTTGAAATTTATAATATTAATTAATAATATTTATATTTGCGTAGAAGAATATATTGTAAACTTGTTAAATGTATTGTACTTTTTAGATACTTTTAGAAGTAATTAATGGAGCATGGGAATCGCGAAGACTCTTTCTCGACCATTTACTCTTGAAGATATGTTTAACCTTATTAACTTTTTTTTAATAAGGTGAAGAGGGACAACTTTTATTTCATTTATAGGTTCATTTTCTAATTCCCACATATTCATGTGATCACCCGAATTAAATGGATAAGTGAATATTGGTTTTAGTTTTCGCCAACTTCGACCTTCTACTTTCATACCATCTGGATTCTCCAATATTGTATCTACTATCAAAATTGAGTCATCCTCGAGCAAAACAGAGTTGTCAGGTGGTGAAGTCGTAATTTTAACTCCATTATATTTTATTGCTAAGACGGAGCCTCTTTTTCTGTTTATAATTGTAAATAATTGTGGGACGGTAGCTTTTTTAAGAAAAAATTCCTGTTCATTAAGTCGCCGACATAACTGTGAGAGTACTCGATAAGGAGTACGAATTAGTTTTTTTAATTTACCTAAATAGTTCTCAAAAGGAAAGGCAGTTATCCGAGTTACACTACAATTCATAGATGTTACATCATCGCACATATGAATCAAGTTATGCGCATTTAAAGTTTGTGATTTTTGACCGTAGTAATCTTTTAAAGCTACGAAAAAACTTGTTAGATACTGTTTTGCTCGATTAGAGTATCTATTGCAAAGTACATCGCAACATAATATTCTACATGCCGCATGGAACAAAAGAAAATGATTGTACAATTCTTGTCTTAAAATTTTTTTCATTGCAATAGGACCACAATAAAGTAAGAAAAATCTAAACTCTACTGCTTTCCATTTTGCGTAGTGTTTTGTAGATCGTGATTTTCTCTGAAATTCAGATGGAATTTGAGAGTAAAAGACATTCATGCGTCTGGAGAGTTCTTCTTTCTCTCTTAAACCCATCCTGAAGTTCAAATTGCCCGTTAACCAGTACTCTAATAATTTCTTCATCATACCCAAGCAGCAAAGGTGCATGAAGTCTAGTATGAAGGAAGAAATCATATTCACATGCGGAACAATACGCTCTAAGGGTGAAGGTCGGTGATGATGTTCAACTTGTCGACGAGTTCTAAAAGAAGCATCTGTGCGTTCTTGAGCTTCAACTGATGGATATACAGTTGTGCGTTCTATCGATACTCCTTCAACTTCACACCTTTCACAAGCAGACATTCCACCATGGCCAATACAACATTTCACAAATGCTCTAGCTGGTGTGTCGCATATAAAGCATTTTATACGAATATTAAAATGTCTATTTGAAATTATCATTCCATCCCTTTGAAGACTGTTTATTTCTGCTGTAAATTCTTCAAGGTATGGTTCACAACTGGGTTTTGATTGACCGTAAAAAATAGCAATCGGAAACACACCATATATGTCGGGGTCAAAGTGAATTTTTCCTGTTATAGGCCACAAATCGCCGGTACCAGAATGAGTTACAGAAACACCATCAATATTAATTTGTAAGAAAATCAAGTTTTCTTCGTACAAATCAGTATTGACACAAGACTTCAGTGCGTTTGCAATGCCAAAATAAACAAAACTTCCATTTTGTCCTTTACAGTCTTCCATTGGAATAATATTATATTCAGCATCTGTTGTTCCCAAAAAAGTTTTTCCACACTTTGGTAATGACGGCAATAATCTTTCTCGTAAAATACCTAGTAGCATATTCAAAGCATCAAGCTTAATTTTCTTCTGTATAGCCCATTCCTTCAGTTTTGAAATTTCCGGTGGCATATTCAGATTCATTCCAGCTTGCAGACCTTCTGCTCTATTTTCTTCTTCTGCCCTTCCTTCTTCTGGTTCTGCTTCTGCCCCTTCTTCATCTTCTCCTTCTGGATATAAAAATTCATCATTTGACTCGGAGTCACTACTGAAAATTGCATTTATGACATCTTCCTCATAAATTAAATTATGTTCCTCCTCATTGTCGCTTTCTTCAATATCATTATTTTCTACCAGCACATCGTCATTTTGTTCCAAATTATCATTTGATTCCTGACTACTGCTTTGCTCGAGAACATTCTCTTCATGATTTTCAGGAACACCTAAGTCTTAATATTGATATTAAGAAAAGAGTGCACTAACATTTTTAATTCATAGGCATAACAATGAATATATTATTAACTTACCTGGTAAACTGACTAAACTGTCGTCTGAGTCTAAGAGTAATTCTTCTAAACTTCGCTTACTCTTGCGATATTTTTTACATCTCCTTCGATTTTGGTCTTTTTTCTCCATATTGCAAACAGTTAGGCACTGTTTTTAAAACAATCTCTTTTCTTAAGTATACAATTGCGCGAGCTTACTTTTTAAGGTTATGTCAAGGCCACTAATCGACTGTTATTCACACTGAAAAAACGGTATAATTATAAAAAAACCCAATAGAGCTTGTGTCAAAACCACAAAAAATAGTGAAATTTGGACCAGCTTCGAAAAATAGTTGACATAACCTAACCATAGTTAGTGTAAGCAGACTATAATCCTACTTTCAAAATACTGCAATCAAAATGATCACTAATGTAAGTTTTAATTTTTGTTATTTTCAGTACACTTAATTATACTCAATAGAAGAAAAAGATGTTGCTGTAGAAGTTAAAGATTTTTATAAAAGGGTGAATCATAGTGGTAAACATTATTGGTTTCTGCAGGGGCCTTGCGAGATTTTCTGCGTAGAAAATCCTGCGCGGTCCCTGGTAGAACCAATCTTTTAATGAGGCAAAGCAGGGCAATTTCCACACGGGCCATGACTAAACATTCAAGGAATATATTCTCTCACACACTCTCACATACATTTGATGGCGTATGCGTGTGGCCGCATCTGTGTACACATTTCCGATCATGGCCGACTATCCCCGAAGGTAAGCGGAATTTTTGTGAGATTTTGACATATATATATCGCCCGAAAAATTTGATTCTCGACTTTTAGGCGCAAGGGGCGTGTCTTCGCGTTGCTAAGGAAGAATCTCTGTTAATATGTAACTTATAACATTTATTCTGGTCTCTATCAATAGAGAATAGTCAATTTATATGGCGTAACTAAGCATATTTTTGGTTATAACCGTATATTTATTGAGAAAATTTGATGTAAAAATTGAGGGGTGCAGGCGGCAGACATTTGTGGTGTAAAGAGACACGGGTGCTCGCGACATCAACGCTGTCGTGTCTGAGCGCGAAACTACTTGAACGAACATGCCGCGATACACTGCCGTGTCTCTTGTGATAATATCGTTTGTAGTTTTTTCGAGTATCGAGATAGTGAACGGATGCAGTGCTATGTTTCTCTAGTTGCCTGTGCATGAAGAGCAGGAAAGGAGACGGCAGTATCTCAGAAGAATTGCCATCAGATAAGTTTAATTGCCATCTGACGGCTTTAACTTCACTTTTGATGGAAGGACAAATATCTTTGTGGTAATTCTATTTTTGTTTTCAGTGTCATGCGAGCACGGGACGAATCGATAGATTAACAAATAAATTTCATGTTTCTTCCCCATCAAAACCGTGGCAGAAGAATAGCAGATGCAATGGAATTGGATCACAATAATCAAGTAATTACTTTAACCTTATTTTTTCTCTATTGATATATTTCCTCCTTCGTACTATATTTTAAATAGTGAAATGTGCTGGATATAATTTTGTTATTTATAATTTGTTACAGAAATAAATGTACTGCTATTCAATTCCACCCAGAAGACTCCAAATCATGTGCGAAACCAAGGGGGTTCCTTTCGAACGAGGGATCGTCCACTTGTTGTTCCAAGAACCAGCTGCACTAGTTTAATCGGTGGGTTAGATCTGCTGCCTCGAGTGCATGGACGTGCGTTCATCCTTCAATATCCTCCCTACCATGATCTTACTGATTCTAACCTCTGTAGCCACAGCCCGAAAGCTCATCGAAGGTTATTCCTTATTCTTTCTAGCACAGATCTATATTATGCTGCATCTGTATTCTTCTGGGACTTCCTAAAATAATTATAAAAACCCCATATAATTCAGCTCTGACAAGTACAATCTTATCGAGCTGTACCTTATCGAGGAAATCTTTCAATGTAATGATTCCGAAATGTTTCTATGATATTTTGCAACATTCGCGAATTTATCAAGAAATATATATTTCTAACATACGGTAGTATTCACGAATATTGCAAAATATCACAGGAATATTACAGAAAAGTTACTTGCAAGAACGTGCTTTGTGGGATGTAAATGATTATACCAGAGGCGAAGAAGAGATGAAATAAAAGTGAGGTACATGTACACTTCACGCTTGACAGGTCGGTATATAAATTGGAACTTGTGATAGTATAATACGAAAGAGGAAATATATAAATAAAGAAAAAATAATAATAAAGTAGTTACTCCATTATTGTAATCCAATTCCATTGTATCCCTTATTTTTCTGCCACGAATTTAATTGTTGATAGTGGATGGATCAGCTAATAAATTTGATTTTTATTCACTAACAACAATCAAAGTCGCGGCAGAAAAATAAGGGATACAATGGAATTGGATTACAGTAATGTAGTAACTACTTTATTACTACTTTTTCTTTATCGATATATATTTCCTCTTTCGTATTATACTACCCCAAGTTCGAATTTATATACCGACCTGTCAAACGTGAAGTGTACATGTACCTCACTTTTATTTCATTAAGTATTACTGCAGAACGAGTAGGTAAGAAGATTTTCTGAAGACTCATGATTTTCTGATTTGTCATCTCGTACAGGTTTAACCGAAGAGGATCTAGCTCGTGTCCTGCCCACAAAAAGATGACTCGATGGACATTGGAGAATGTCAGACTTGTCACCGAGCGCCTATTACCCACGGCACATTAATTGCAATACGCGTTTCTCGTTTCAACTATTCCAGCGTTAAATAACTTTTACTTCTTTCAAGCTAATAACCTTTTTTGAACTGTTCGTGGTAGGAGGCAGCGATCGATAATAGCGACTCGTCGTAGACAAGTTCGTCTATTAAAACTAAAAAGCAATTCGGTGTACCGAACTACTACTGCGATAATGTGCCCGAGCTCACGGTCTATTGTGTGATTAACGTTAACGTAATGGTGATTATGCTCGGGTGATGGGTGTTCCAAGGGAGATAAAGTTGATACTAAACATCGGATGCTGTAAGCTGACTTGCTAGTGTATGCTTTGCAACTGGAACATCATCGCAGGAATAATTTGTCTACGATTATAGTCACAATCATTGATCGCTGCCCCCTACGATGAACAGTTTGTACAAGGTAAATACTTTGAAAGAAGTGAAAGTTATTTAAAGCAGGAATAATTGAAACGAAAAGCGCATATTGCAATTAATGTACCATGGGTAATAGGCGCTCGGTGACAAGCCTGGCATTCTCCGATGTCCATCGAGTCATCTTTTTACGGACAGGATACGAGCTAGATCCTCTTCGGTTGCACCTGTACGAGATGACATGTCAGAAATCATGAGCCTTCATGAAAATCTTCTAACCTACTCGTTCTGCAGTAATACTTAATGAAATAAAAGTGAGGTACATGTACACTTCACGTTTGACACAGGTCGGTATATAAATTCGAACTTGTGGGATAGTATAATACGAAAGAGGAAATATATCGATAAAGGAAAAATAATAATAAAGTAGTCATTACATTACTGTAATCCGATTCCATTGTATCCCTTATTTTTCTGCCACGACTTTGATAGTTGATAGTGAATAAAAATCAAATTTATTAGCTGATCCATCCACTATCAACAATCAAAGTCGTGGCAGAAAAATAAGGGATATAATGGAATTGGATTACAATAATGGAGTAACTACTTTAAACTCTTGGGGAAACTCACCGAAGAAACCCGAATAATTATTATCTTATCGCTTGTACACTTGATTTCGAGGTTAGATGCTTCGATCTCCCGAATTGACAGCTACCGGGAGATCAGGGGGGCCTTTCTCGAGTCACTCGTATCTTTGCGTGCACGCAACTCAGCGAAGAGGCCAATCAGGATCAAGTATTCCGTTGCGGCGGGGTCCTGATTGGTCTACTCGCTAAGAAACGTATACGCATCTTTGCAAGTAAACCAATCAGGACCCCCAGCACAACGGAAACTGATCTGCAACAGTTAATAGATGATTTTTATTCGCATTGGCATGTTTATGATGATATTTGCAATGGATGTTCTACTTGGATTGAAATGAGTCGTAAGATCAGCATCGAAGCTGTAAATGATATAGTAATAATTAAATTAAATTTATTTATGAGTAAGGGCGAAATTTCAGCGGTGCATGCAAAAAGATTTCTTAAAACTACTCCAACGTCTCAAGTTAATATATGTAACAACATATACACTGTCATAAGTGGTATCTTTACATGTGATGAAACAATTCGTCATGGTCATTGGAAGAGTATACTTAGAGAGAGAGAGTTGAAGGTAAAACGTCTTCATAGATTTCTGTAAACGAACAAAATATATAAGAAAAATCCGATGGACTGTAAATTTGAAAGCGGTATATGTTTTATTTCTCCAAAATACTAAGGCAAAGTGAAAAATATAAGGGCTCTCTAGTCTATAAATCCCTTTCAAAATATCACGAGAATAAATCAAAAGTAACGAGGTTATAATTAATTGGCTCGTATCGGTAGAAAATGTGAGACTTTAATTTTGTGGTAATAGAAAGCTATTCTTCTACATGTACGTATTCTCCTCATGAATAAATTCCAAGAAGTAGTGAAATCCCCCCACAAAAACAGATTCTCTGTAAAAAAAGGCGGTATGTTCATTCAGTGCCAACAAAAATTGATACCTACCTAAAATACTCTCCAAAAAAGATTTGAAATCAATTAAGATCGCCATGTTCAAGATTTATATATAAAAAGTAAAAGGCATCATTTGAAAGGAAAATTATTGTAAATCAAGTTACTAAAAAATTCGACTAAAAAATTTATTAAAAAATTTTAATAAAAAAGAACTTGCCGGGTTTTCTTCCTTCAAAATAAAAAATTCAGACAGAATTATACTCGATGTTTATGCACTTATGATTTTAAATAAATTCATACACTTATATGATACCACCAGTATACCGAATGTCGCACGGGAAATCAATCAGGGGAGGGCCTTCTGAATTTCTCTGAATTTGACTTCGGCAGTGCAATTTATGAATTACTCTAGCACCGTCCAAGCACTGCCAATTATTCGGTATAGTGGACAAAATATGAAAACTTAAACGCGGCAAGTTCTTTTTTATTAAAATTTGTTTATAAATTTCTTAGTCGAATTTTTTAGTAACTTGATTTACAATAATTTTCTTTTCAAATGATGCCTTTTACTTTTTATATATAAATCTTGAACATGGCGATCTTAATTGATTTCAAATCTTTTTTGGAGAGTATTTTAGGTAGGTATCAATTTTTGTTGGCACTAAATGAACATGCCGCCTTTTTTTTACAGAGAATCTGTTTTTATGGAGGGATTAAGTATTACTGCAGAACGAGTAGGTTAGAAAATTTTCATGAAGACTCAAGATTTTCTAGCATATCATCTCGTACAGGTGCAACCGAAGAGGACCTAGCTCGTGTCCTGTCCGTAAAAAGATGACTCCATGGACATCGGAGAATGCCAGGCTTGTCACCGAGCGCCTATTACCCATGGTACATTAATTGCAATATGCGCTTTTCGTTTCAATTATTCCTGCTTTAAATAACTTTCACTTCTTCCAAAGTATTTACCTTGTACAAACTGTTCATCGTAGGGAGCAGCGATCAATGATTGTGACTAATCGTAGACAAATTATTCCTGCGATGATGTTGCAGTTGCAAAGCATATGAGGGGGGACCCAACAGAAACGGGAATGTGGTCATAGCTTCTTCGTTTTTTAATATTTTTACACGAAATTTGTATCACCTTCAAAGTATTCTCCCTTGACCACAATGCACCTCTGCAAACGATCCTTCCGTTGTTCAAAACATTTTTTAAATTCACTTATCGGGATGTTCTGTAGGCTTTCCAGCGATTTTTGTTTTACCTCCTCCACAGTGGCAAAACTGCTGCTGCTGCTTTGTTTCGGGGTTGTATCCATAACACCACGATTCATCACCAGTAATCACTTTTGAAAAAAATTCAAGATCCTCTTTGAGCTGATTTTGAAACTCAAAACATGCCTGAAGTCGACGCTCGCTTTGCTCGCCTGTGAAAAGGCGAGGGACAAGTTTGGCTGCAACTCTTCTCATGTGCAAATCTTTGGAGAAAATCCTCTGAATTGAACTCCATGATATTTCAGACATCTCACAGAGTTGATCAATGATTCGGCGACGGTCTTCACGAATGAGAGCATTGACTTTGTCGACGTTTTCGTCACTTCTTGGCGTTGAGGGGCGTCCTGAACGGGGTTGGTCTTCAATTGATATTTCTCCATTTTTAAAACGTGAAAACCACTCGTAGGCTCTGGTTTTACTTAGGGCAGCATCCCCATAAGCAGTCTTAAGCATTACAATAGTTTCCGCGGCCGATTTCCCCAACAGGAAACAAAATTTCACAGCCGCGCGTTGCTCTCGACAATCGCCTATCACGTTTTCAGCGAAATGGAAAAAGTAGTTTCACTAAAAAAATTCCCACGGACGAACGATGCACTCACAGCGACAGAACTTCGCACACTAACTCAGGAGACGTATCTCTAACGGACACCTGTTCGAACAATAAGTTTCCCCACTCTCCCTCCCCGTCGCAGCCCAATTCCCGATACTTTTGGGTCCCCCCTCGTACACTAGCAAGTCAGCTTACAGCATCCGATGTTTAGTATCAACTTTACCTCTTTTGGAACACCCATCACCCGAGCATAATCACGATTATGTTAACGTTAATCGCAGAATAGACCGTGAGCTCCGGCACATTATCGCAGTAGTAGTTCGGTACACCGAATTGCCTTTTAGTTTTAATAGACGAACTTGTCTACGATGAGTCACTATTATGGATCCCTGCCTCCTACCACGAACAGTTCATAAAAGGTTATTAGCTTGAAAGAAGTAAAAGTTATTTAACGCTGGAATAGTTGAAACGAGAAGCGCGTATTGCAGTTAATGTACCGTGGGTAATAGGCGCTCGGTGACAAGTCTGACATTCTCCAATGTCCATCGAGTCATCTTTTTACGGACAGGACACGAGCTAGATCCTCTTCGGTTGCACCTGTACGAGATGACATGTCAGAAATCATGAGCTTTCATGAAAATCTTCTAACCTACTCGTTCTGCAGTAATACTTAATGAAATAAAAGTGAGGTACATGTACACTTCACGTTTGACAGGTCGATATATAAATTAGAACTTGGGATAGTATAATACGAAAGAGGAAATATATCGATAAAGAAAAAATAATAATAAAGTAGTTACTACATTACTGTAATCCAATCCCATTGTATCCCTTATTTTTCTGCCACAACTTTGATAGTTGATAGCGAATAAAAATCAAATTTATTGGCTGATCCATCCACTATCAATAATCAAAGTCGTGGCAGAAAAATAAGGGATATAATGGAATTGGATTAAAATAATGGAGTAACTAATTTATTATTATTTTTTCTTTATTTATATATTTCCTCTTTCGTATTATACTATCACAAGTTCCAATTTATATATCGACCTATCAAACGTGAAGTGTACATATACCTCACTTTTATTTCATCTCTTCTTCGCCTCTAGTATAATCATTTACACCCCACAAAGCACGTTTTTGCAAGTAACTTTTCTGTAACATTCCTGCGATACTTTGCAATATTCGTGAATACTACCGTATGTTAGAAATGTATATTTCTCGATAAATTCGCGAATGTTGCAAAATATCATAGAAACATTTCGGAATCACTACATCGAAAGATCTCCTCGATAAGGTACAGCTCGATTAGATTGTACTTATCAGGGCTGAATTATATGAGGTTTTTATAATTATTTTGGGAAGTCTCAGAAGAATACAGGTGCAGCAGAATATAGATCTGTGCTAGAAAGAATAAGGAATAACCTTCGACGAGCATTCGGGCTGTGGCAACAGAGGTTAGAATCAGCAAGACGATGGTAGGGAGGATATTGAAGGATGGACGCACGTCCATGCACTCGAGGCAGCAGATCTAACCCGCCGAGTGAACTAATGCAGTTGGTTCTTGGAACAACAAGTGGACAATCCCTCGTTCCAAAGAAACCCCCTCGGGTTCGCACATGATTTGGAGTCCTTCTGGGTGGAATTGAATAGCAGCACCTTTATTTCTGTAACAAATTATAAATAACAAAATTATATCCAGCATTTCACTATTTAAAATATAGTAAGAAGGAGGAAATATATCAATAGAGAAAAAATAATGTTAAAGTAATTACTTGATTATTGTGATCCAATTCATTTGTATCTGCTATTCTTCTGCCACGGCTTTGATGGAGAAGAAACATCAAATCTATTTGTTAATCCTTCGATTCGCCCCATGCTCGCATGACGCTGGGAACAAAAAATAGAATTACCACAAAGATATTTGTTCTTCCATCGAAAGTGAGGTTAAAGCTGTCAGATTGCAATTAAACTTATCTGATGGCAATTCTTCTGATATACTGCCGTCTCCTTTCCTGTTCTTCATGCACAGGCAACCAGAGAAACATAGCGCTGCATCCGTTCACTATCTCGATATTCGAAAAAAATACAAACGATTATTAAACAATACGGAGCGTCTGTCACATTCACCACTATTGAGATGACCGATGTTTTTCGGACTGAAACGTCTATTTGGTTCGTGTCTGGGCTGTCAGTGTTAACATTTGATACCCAGAATTTTTACTTCTTATTAACAAGCGCGTCCGAGGATCGAAATAAACGCGAAGGAAATCGTTTCGCGAATGGAAATATTTTATTAACTTTGAAAACCATAACCAAATATTCAAGGAATATATTCTCACACACTCTCACATACATTTGATGGCGTATGCGTGTGGCCGCATCTGTGTACACATTTCCGATCATGGCCGACTATCGCCGAAGATAGGCGGAAATTGTGACATATTTTGACATATATATATTGCCCGAGAAATCGGATTCTCGACTTTTAGGCGCGAGGGGCGTAGTTTCGCGTTGCTAAGGAAGAATCTCTGTTAATATGTAGCTTATAACATTTATTCTGGTCTCTATCAATAGAGAATAGTCGGTTTATATGGCGTAACTAAGCATAGTTTTGGTTAAAACCGTTTATTTATTGAGAAAATTCGATGTAAAAATTGAGGGGTGAAGGGGGCAGACATTTTTTCTGTAAAGATACATGGGTGCCCGCGACGACAGCGCTGTCGGCGTCGTTCTGACGAACTACTTGAATGAACATGCCGTGAGACACTGCCGTGCCTCTTCATGTATATGTTTGTTCTGTGTGTCTAAAACATTAATCTACCCTTGGTAGCGAACGTGTTAAAGAGCCAAGGTCACGGCGCTGTAGCGGCAAATATCAACGGGATTTTATGGAGTGTCGCCTCTGGTACTTTGTGACTGTGATAAGCACGGTCGAGAGCGGTGGAATGGGGTACGGTCGAAAGCGCTGGGTGAGGCATGATCGAGAGCACTAGAGTGGGGTACTTCCGTTTCATTATTTCGTTCCTCCTCGCGCGATTTTAGTACCCTCAGCAAAGAAGTTTCACTTCAAAAATTCAAACAGGGCCTGTTTTCATATACTTTTCCGGCTATACCCTTTATCGCTATAAAGGTCATAACCTACCTAGTCTATGGACAAAATAGTATCTTATTTCATTAGGCGGAAATCCGAGGAAACACAAAACGACTCTGCTAGTACTCGAGACACTGATGTGTAAACATCTAGTGAGCGAGATTTGATAGCTAAAATAAATCGGCTTATGATCGCTAAAAAAATAAATAAGTAAGTCGGAGTAGAGCCGATCGACGAGGAGTTACTCCAACTCACTTACTGTACATGGCGAACACCACTTCCATACAACATTGTTCTGCCAGATGTTTACACATCAATTACAAGTTAGAATGACTGATTGATGTGTAAATATCTGGCAGAACAATGTTGTATGGAAGTGGTGTTCGCCATGTACAGTAAGTGAGTTGGAGTAACTCCTCGTCGATCGGCTCTGCTCCGACTCACTTATTTATTTTTTTTAGCTATCATAAGCCGATTTATTTTAGCTATCAAATCTCGCTCACTAGATGTTTACACATCAGTGTCTCGAGTACTAGCAGACTCGTTTTGTGTTTTTATTCATTAAATCAATTGTATAATATATATGTATATATGTCATGGCAATATTTCGTAACCTCAAAATACTCTAAAAATTCTCTAATAACATCGCACACAGTACAGCATTTAATATTTACAGTAAAATTCTGTAATAATAATACTTACTGGCAGCTTCAATCGGAGTGGATTAATTCACTGCTGTTGCATACCGAGCCGGTCCAGGTCGTCTGTAGATGGCGGGTCGTGGCCGTGGAGCGCTAAACCACTCTGCTTCAAAGGAGCGGAAACGGGTAACGAATAAACTGAACACTGCATTCAATATAAGACTGATATGAATATATTCAAGTGATACAAGATGTGTTGATGACTGGTACAATTAAGAGAAGGCAGGAGAAGACGCCGGAAGCCTCCTGGCTTCGTCTTACATAGTTCGGAACGTAGCAACTTTTCGATCAACGGAGGGGATAGCGTCGGCGACGCTATCCACCCTGATTAGCTAATTAGAGGAGAGTAGTGGAACAGCCGATGATGCTGAGGCTGTCGGAGTCCGTGTCCGAAGGTCGAAGGTACAGTTGCTAACTTTACGCTTTCCCGAGCGCCGCACTCACGGATCAAGAATGTCGACCGCGAGGACCCGCCAGGCTACCTTGAACGGTTAATTGTTTCTCTCGTACCTGCATAAGCCGGGTACTGCATTACCGTATGTCCCGCACAGAACCGCACGCAGTTATCGTATGTCCCACTCTGTACGGGCCAGTTTGAAAGTTACCTTCAGGGAGGCTTGGTCGGTAATCGAAACATTTAATACCGGTAGAAGTCGAGTTCATAGTTAGAGTTGGTGTAAATTCGGGAGATCGAAGCGTTTAACCTCGAAATTATGGATTTATATGGAATGGAAATTACTCACCATTATTCACAAATTCATAATTTCGAGGTTAGACGCTTCGATCTCCCGAATTGGCACCAACTCTAACTACCAACTCGACTTCTACCGGTATTAAATCACTCAAGTACCGACCAAGCCTCCCCGAAGGTAACTTCAAACTGGCCCGTACAGAGTGGGACATACGGTATAGGGTCCTTGAAATTTTCTTTCGGCCGTGCTTGGTCGGTATTCGAGCAACTTTTACCGGTAGGTAGAAGTCGAGTCGGTATACCATACCGTATGTATCATGCCAAATTAAACAAGCAGATATACCGATATTGCCGAAACATTACCGACGGTCAAGAATTTTATAGTTAGAGTTGGCTTGAGAATAGTGCGCTGTGTGTGCTGCGTGAGAGCGAAAAGTGTCAAACGTCTGATTTCCCGATAGCTGTTAATTCAAGAGATCGAAGTGTTTCGTCTATTATTCAATACTTCGATTTTCCGAATTGACAGCTATCGGGAAATCAGACGTTTGACACTTTTCGCTCTCACGCAGCACACACAGTGCACTCTTCTCAAGCCAACCCTAACTATATAATTCTTGACCGTCGGTAAAGTTTCGGCAATGTCGGTATATCTGCTTGTTTAATTTGGCATCCCCAATAGCAAAGCGTGCAGTTAAGCCGTAGTGCACGGTAGACGCACGCAGTGCTGACAGCCTGTGGCTCCACCGTGACTACACCGTGCAGTTTCTTGGTGGAATTGCACAGCGTGAGCGCACGGTGTCTGCACGGTGAATGATCTGGTGCTCTGGGCGGGAAGTCACAACGTTTGCACTCAGTACAATCACTGTGTTTGCACTTTTTTTGCACCTCGTGCCCAAAACCTTGTGACGGCACAGTGAATGCACGGTGCCTTCACTCATCGTTTATAATACACTAGCAGCCCGTCCCGGCTTCGCACGGGTAGATTGTGGATTGATTTTGTCCGTCCACCATTGTTTAAATACATTTTTAATACAAAACTTTTAGTATTTTTCCCGGGCTACGCAATGGTCATATTGGATTTGACTTTGACCATGACCTTCAAGGTTATATCGAGGTCAAATTAATTTTTTTTCACGTTCAAATGTGTCCTTGACCATTTTTTTCATGTTACCTTTATTGTCAGCGGAGGTCAAATTTAGGTCAAGTATAGTTCGACTTTTTGAACACCCTGTATAAGATTTACTAACTCAGAAACCTTCGCGGATATGCGTCCAACTGTTCCCCAAATTTTTATCGCAATCGGATGAACGGTTTAGGAAGGCATAATAATCATACGTACCGGTACTTTTTGAACACCCTGTATAAGATTTACTAACTCAGAAACCTTCGCGGGCATGCGTCCAACCATTTCCCAACTTTTCATCGCAATCGGATGAACGGTTTAGGAAGGCATAAGAGACATACAGACAGACAGACAGACACATTCATTTTTATATATATAGATAGATTATTTGAAAATTTAACAAAAATATGGACTTAATGGACTTATAGTGGTTAAAAATAATTTGCAAATTAAACAAGTAATTTTATTTTTTTATCTTGACCACAATAGAGTCTCAAAATATGTGAAAAGTCAATTAAATCATAAAAGTCGAGCACGTGGACTTCAGTTGCATTCCAAACCTCAAAGTATTTGCAACTACGTAAGAGATGCGCAATTCCTTTTTTCAATAAGATTTTATGCAACTGTATAAGTAACACGTAAAAATTGTGTTCGCAACTACATACATACATAGGTAGATTAGATCTTAAGATTATATAGCGGTAAAATTCAAAATATTCTATACTAATTCTAGGATGCTCGGGAAAAAGAGTACAAGATAAAAAAGGGTATTGCTCAGAAAAGACCTTTATTTGTTTATATTGAAACACAAACTGTTGAGAAAAAATGTATAAAATGAAAATAACACTTCTCATAAGAACCGTTAAATGCATGTAGCACACAAATATCTCTAGGAACGTAGAAGAAAGCGACTTATCTCATATTGACCATTTTTTGACTTATAAGTACTCTTTTTCCCGGGCATCCTAGAATTTAGGGCTGCTATTCTATCGAGAAATAACGAGCGGATAAACGGAATTCGACACAATGATTCGTACCATTTATTAGTATCCCAGTCATAAATACTTCGCCAATTTATAGCTAATCTCTGGATCTGCAAAACGGCATATTTCGGCAAATGTAAGTCTTACAGTGAGTGCAGTGTTCATGTTTATTCGTTATCCATTTCCGCACCTTTGAAGCAGAGTGCTTTAGCGCTCCACGGGCGCGGACCCGCCATCTATAGACGACCTAGACCGGTTGGGTACGTAACACGCCAAAGTTGAGTTGAGCACGTCGTGTCGATAGAACCTAATATTCCTACCGTGGCATTCTACCGTAATTCTGAAGGATTCTTTTCTATCTGAGAGGAGTAGTATGTAAAGCAGTTTTAAAAAAGGTACGGGTTTCTAAAAATATCACTAAATTAATTAATAAATCGTAGTAAATGTAGTACTACAGAGAAATTGAGGTTATGTGAAAAATTTAGTTGGCCATTTGTTTGTAATTTTATGTATTTATTATAATTGGTTTTAAAAATCTGTACTTTGGTTTGTCTTATGACATTATTGAATTCATTTTTTTTCTCATTCCAATTGTACTTTTTTCTTTGTTAGGATCTTGACGAAACTGGAGCTTCCAATTTCGACGAGTTGGAGAGAACAGCAGAGAATCGTCGCACTTCAGGCGCCTCGGATGATGACATCACAGAAGAGAAGGAAGAAGATTTCACTGATGTGGATATGAATGACGGATACACCGAGTAATCACAAGAAGATACTTACTATCAATAGGATCTATTGCCTTCACCGTTAGTCTCATCAAATTTTCAAAAATTCGGTAATGTTGAACTACAAAAATAATCAACATAGGAATAAATCTATATCTCTCGATCACCATAAATTTGACGACATCCATATTTTTTGTATTGTTTCCATTACAGTTAGATTCGTATAAAAAAGTACATATTTCAATGATTCTTGCAAGAAATAATTCATACCTCGGAAGAAAGTATTTCATCGGGGCAGCCTATAAAATTTCTCTCAGTTCTCTTCTTTTTTCTTTCGATTCGAAGTCTGCTTTATTCAACGGAAGGATTCATCGCTATCTATCGGAGTAATTTTTATCTCTTCTCGAGTTTCTGGAAAATGTGCTATATCTTTTAACCACACTGTTGCAAGAATCATTGAAATATGTACTTTTAGGGCCAGTTTTACCAAAGC